>VZDJ01000155.1:4494249-4623896 GCA_008694505.1 Cyanoderma ruficeps | reverse complement strand
CTTTTTTTTTCCCCCTCTCCTGTTGGTTTTTTTTTTTTATTTTGAAGCGTGGCCAACAGCTCGCTGAGTAACGTGGAAATTAATGGGAACTCTCCTGGTGACTCCAGCCCGCTTGATGAAAGCGTCCCTAAATCGGGGCAGGAGTTGGCGACCGGGCCCGATCCTGTCTCCCTTCCTCAGGGAAACCCACCTGCCTCTCATCCGGCTCTCTGTAATTTTGGGGGGGGGTGGTAGGTGTGTTAGTTCTAACTCCCCAAACCGGGATGCCCCATCCCAGCTCTTTCCCGCCCCGCCTCCACCACCCGACCTCCCCCTCCCGCACACCCGCGCGGGACGAGCTCGGTGCGAAGCTGCGGGATCGAGTCCCAGCTGGATCAGACTCCCCGGGCCCCATCCCGGCCCCTCGGCGGGGGTACCGATTGTTCCTCCCCACGCGTGTCCCTCCCGTCGGGGCTCAGCCGACGTGGAAACGGCCGCACTTCCACGTGTGGGGCTGAAAACACTTCCCACGCCACGCAGCGCCTTCTCCTCCACCCCCCGAGCCCATGAAATCCTCCTCAAATCTTCCCAATCGCAGCTGGAGGTGGCAGCTGGTGTCACCGCCGGTGGGAAGGGGAGCCGCGCTCGGCTCACGGGGATTTTCACTCGGGTTTTTCACGCGGGGGATTTCGGGCTTTTCTCTCTCTCTCCTCTTTCTGCGCGCACCTTGCAGCCCTGCCCCGAACCGCTCATCGCCTCCGGCACGGGGTTAATCCCGGGCTGGCAGCGGGTGCTTAACCAAAGTCTGTACGTATGGCCTGTGATGTATATAATGTATAGAATATATAGAATGTATAGAATGCCCCGCGCGTGTTCCTCGTGGCCGCGGGGCTCGCTGGAGGTGACAGCGGGTGACACACACAGCCCCAGCCGCGGGTGGGTGTCCCACTGAGGGGTTTGTGCCTCCGGTGGGTTTGGGGGAGCAGCAGCAGAGGGGGCCGGCCGAGAGGCACGGCCAGAATAATTCCCCGGCACCAAACACTGCTGTGGAGATTTCACATGATCTTCCTAATTCCGCGTTTTATATTTTATGATTTCTTGCCAGCATCACAGTGTGTTTCTGTTTAGATATACTAAGCTCCTTGAAATTAATTAACCTGTGGTCAGCAACCAAAAAAAAAAAAAAAAGTAATACTGGTTAAGCTATATTCCTTTACAACGTTTGGTCACAGTTAGTTACAGAATTTTCCAGCTGTGAGGATGATGTACACTATTTATTGTAATTGAATTGCTGTTATAACACCTTTCAAGAGGAAAAGTGATACATGACAGAAGTTGAGCTGGCGCAGGGGCTCCCTTTCATCCCCCACCCCCTCGATTATCTGGAATAAAAACTTCGCTGCGGCGAGCCCCCACTCGTGGGTGAGGACCTGGGGTGGGTGAGGACCCCGGCCCCGCACAGAGCCGCGGATCCCCCGCAGCCAGAGGCGCAAAGTGCGCGTCCCGCGGGAATTCCCGGCTGGAGCGGGCACCGGGCTCAGCCCCGCGCCGGGAGGATCCCTGCAGCAGCCTCAGCTGGCAGAGGAGGGGGAAAAGGTGCTCGTTCATAGCCCAAAGCGCCGAAAACAGCCGCTCTCGTGTTTGGGGAGACAATTGGATTTATTTCCATCCCACGAGTAATAGATTCTCTAGAGCATCTGAGAGATTATTTTATAAAGCAAATTCGAACCAGGCTGTTCATTAGATCCCATTATTATGAAAAGGGAATGATCAGTTGAGAAAAAAAAATCTATCTAATTTGGAGGGAAAAGACCACAGATTTTAAATAATTTCTGTAACTTTTGCTACCTTTGGCGGTTTTGGCAAGAGAACAAATAAAAACCCGGAGGAGTTAGAAGTGTTTTTTCCTCTCTCTCGTTTTTTTCCCCCCTTCTCAGTGCCACACAGCAGCCTTTCCTCCTTCAACTTCAAAGAGGACTGAAAGGACAAACATTCTGATACAGCTAATAATACACGGAGAGAAAGAATTTGCATTCCTTAGCAAATATAAGTGCTCATTAATAGAATCATGTATTTGGCTAGAGAACATCTTGCCAGTACAGCTGGGAGATAGAAAGTGGTCGCGTGGGGAGGGTTGGAGAAAGAGTTTTGATTGACGCTGTAGGAGTCACATCACCCCCTTTCCCCCCAAGTCATCTATATCAGGTCAACGATTACTATTAAAAAAAAAAAAAGTAAAGTAATAATCATAAAGGAACAGATGGGGACAGAGTGCCCTGCGACTTTCTGAAAGGCACAGCAAGGACTCGCTGCCTAGAAATTCATCAAGATAATGCTAATTGCACTCTCAGGCCGTGCCGCAACCGCCCTGCCGGGGGTCCCGAACCCGCTCCCGCATCCGCGTCCTTCCGCCCCCGGGACCGCCCCGATCCCCTCGGAGCCCGCAGGGCTGAGCGGGGAAGGGGCTGCGGCTGCCCGGGAGGGCGCGGAGGGCGCCGATCCCTTCGGCCATCCCTCCCCAGAGCCACCCGACCCTTCCCCGCAGGGCTCGGGGTTCTCCGGCCCCTCACAGGGCCTTAACCTGTTCACAGCCGGCCCGACTCGGGGTTCTCTGCCCCCATCCCCTCACAGGGCCTTAACCTGTTCACACGCGGCCCGGCTCGGGGTGCTCTGCCCCTCACAGGGCCTTAACCTGTTCACACCCGGCCTGGCTCGGGGCTCTCTGTCCCCATCCCCTCACACGGCGTTAACCTGTTCACACCCGGCCTGGCTCGGCGTTCTCTGCCCCTCACAGGGCCTTAACCTGTTCACACCCGGCCTGGCTCGGGGCTCTCTGCCCCTCACAGGGCCTTAACCTGTTCACACCCGGCCTGGCTCGGGGCTCTCTGCCCCCATCCCCTCACACGGCGTTAACCTGTTCACACCCGGCCTGGCTCGGGGTGCTCTGCCCCTCACAGAGCCTTAACCTGTTCACACCCGGCCTGGCTCGGGGTTCTCTACCCCTCACACGGCGTTAACCTGTTCACAGCCGGCCTGGCTCGGGGTTCTCTGCCTCTCACACGGCGTTAACCTGTTCACACCCGGCCTGGCTCTCCCTGCAGCCCCGCGGGGGATGCCCGCACAGGGAACACGAGGTTTTGGCACTGCCACGGGGAGCAGTTTGCCTCAGGGCCATTCCCGGGAGTTCTCTTCCCAACCAGCACTTCCCCAGGCTCTGACTGAGATGGGTCTGCCTAGCGGGTGTGATGGGAACAGATAAATAAAATTAAGGTTGCCTTCTGATTGAAACTTTGTTCGTTTGACGGAGCTGAAGGCGATTCTTGTGATTATCCTTATTTTGCACTCATGAGAACTCTAATTTAGTTTTTGTATTCCTTACTGTAAATCTGAACTTACTGTTCCCTGGAGAGGAGTCTTCTCAAGAGGGAATAAATAAAAATCAGCTTGAGACAGACCCTGGGAAAGTTTACAGACACCCAGGTGGGCAAATCTTTCCTGTTCTCAGCACAATAAGTGACATAAAAAAAAACCTTAGACAAATTAAAAAACAACTCAGACTTTTAAGGTGATTAGCCTAACTTACACCTACTTTTACTGATTCCCACCTTCCTACAAAGAAAAAAAAATAAAAATATCTGGCCAGCACAGAGTGAGTAGGTGTGTCTGTGAGGAGACTCGCAGTGAGGAGATGCTGAATTGAAATTGCAGCTCAACATCGGGACTGTAATTTGTTCTCCTGGGTTCCAAGTCTTAAAAGTGTCATAATTATCAGGATTTTAAAGGTGAACAACATCTTTCAAACTGTTATTTTGAAGGACCCTGTGAGTTTATTCTTTATTTCAGTCTTGAACATCAGGTTTGGATATCTTTGTAGAAGATAACCCTTAATTCAGCTGCAAGGTTGAGAGCTTGTTGTAAACACAGAGTAAGGATACTCTGCTGAGAGCCTTACTCCATCAAATTTTGCTGCTAACAATTTCTTTTTAGGTTTTAACTCTTTCAAGCTTGTTTATAGAAGTTACCTTTATCTGTGAGTTTCTTTAGTTTTAGTTAATTTGGAAGCTCTCTTTGCACTCATTACGTGAGTGTATTTTTATTACTCCAACACAGCTGAACTTGGCTTTGACTTTAGTGGACTTTATTTCATTGGAGATGCACACGAATTCCAGAGGAATGCACAGGGAATGCCTCACACGTGGTTTTCCAGGACGGTTTGTGTATGGCAAGAGCACAAACTTGTGTTGGCTTCAAAGAAATCCTGTATTTTATCAACACAATCTGTAGGAATTATCAGTCAGGGGCCTGCTGTTGGTTTAGGCCCAGTGGTCATGGGTCTAATAACCTTCTGACTGAGCTTGGGATTAAAAAGTCAAAACCCTGTGGTTCATTCAGCAAGTGGGACTCTCCATCTGAGCACACTGATATCTGCAGCCACTCTTTGTTCTGTCCCAGTGGTCCCCAGCCCACGCTGGCCCTGGGATAACAACATCAAGCAAAGAATGTACTGGCTTTTATTTTTTTTTTTTTCCCCTCACCTCTCCCCATCCTTGTTAACTCCTATGGCTGTGAGCAGCCTCAGAGGGTCCATAAGGTTAACAAATTGGGAATTTCAACCCCCTTTGTTTCAGCCTCCCCTGAAACACGCCTGTTGGCTTTGCTGCGGGGCCTTGAACCCAGGAATCCCTCCTGACCCACAGCCCCAAGGCCCCCCGAGCTCACAGGGACAGCCTCAGCAGGGGACTGCCCCAGGGTGAGGAGCCCAGATCTTCGGGGATGAAACAAAATGTTTCAGATGTGATGAATTGGACATCTGTTTCATCAGAGGGGAAAAAAAAAAAAAAAGGAAAAATTCATCAGCTCTAATGAGAGATGCAAAGATATTTTGGTCTGTTGATAGGCTGCCTCCTGCTCCTCACAGCTGGAACAAACACTACCTAATCTATTGGCCCCTAGGAATGATATTTTTTTTTTCCCCCTGGGCAATACCTTTTCTTCACATCAGATCACTGGAGTATCAGTAGCAGGCACTCGATGCTTTGCATTGTGCTCTTTAGCAGTTTTGGGTCACTGCCAGCCTCCAATTTACCTGCAAGTTCCCTTCTCTCTGGGATGTGGATCCATTCCATACTGGATTTTGTAAACATCATCTCATCTTCCTGTGCAAGCTTTCATTTTTTATTTAGCAGCTCTACGAGAGTTAAAAAAACATTTTGTTTCAGTGTCAACGTGATCAGGGGATCTGCTTTTACCCCGAGCTTATCCTGTAGGATTCACCTCCTCCAAATGTTTCCATACCCTTTAAATGTGGTGAACAGGCACGAGGGACACGTTCTTTGTCACCCTGAGAACATCCCAGTGTCACCCACCCCCTGCAGTGCTCTGTGGCTCAGTCCGCTGTGCCAGGTGCTTTCTCAAGGGATTGATAAAACCCCCTTGAGAATTTTATTGGCAGCTTTGTGTGGACTCTGAATGGTTCTACAGCATCACCCTGGCCCTGATCGCCTTTTGCCCTTTGGGCCTGTGTCGGTTTCCTGCACAGATTCAGTTCTTGCAAACCGAACTCTTCAGTTCTTCGTGCAAAATTACTTTTCCTGTAAATACAATATTACTGATGGAGCCTTCTCTGGAAAGAATTTCCTCTCTAACTCCTGTTCTCTCCCTTCCCAGGTGCTGTGTTACTCTAGGTACAAGGTTTTTGCTTTTATTTGAACTTTCCTCTTTGAAAGGGGTGGCAGGAGGCCAAGCTGTGCCTGAGCCATCCTGCACACCATGGGCTGAACGAAGCCATGAAAGATGTCTCTACTTCTCACCCCAAGTGTGTGCTTTTCAAATCTGAGACACTGTGGCCAGAGATGGTGCAAGCTCAGCTGGGATTTTAGCCAGGCGCTTGCAGACCAAGTTTTACAGCATTGCCTGAGAAGGGCCAAGCAGGCATCTGCCTTTTCCTGGACATCCTTGCAGCTGTCCCAGCAGTGGCCTGTTTCCAAAGTGCTGTCACCCAAGTTTATTCAATACTTGACGTAGTAGAGGCTCTTCAGGAAGCTTCAGGATCCTATCTGAAGCTCCTGATAACAGCTTGTTGTGCTGTTGACACGGTTGCAGATCCTGTGACTCCCCGTATTTCTTTTTTTAGAAGTAGCATTCCAGCTCTTTTTATTTTTTTTTTTAAAGCCCTGCTTTCATTAAATTGTGCTGATGCCACAGAAAATTGTCAGCTGTCCATTCTTTGCCTAGACAGGGAATATATCTGTATGTATATATATGTATATATGTATGTATAATCAAGGCAAGGGGAGGAAAGGGTCAGGTGTTGCTATGGAAAGAGACTATTAATCTGTGACAGAACTGTTACTCTGGGAGGTGAGAGCCTTCCCCTGCACAAAATAAGCCTTTAAAGGGAAGCTCAGCAGCCTTTCTCCAGGGGACACCCGCCCCAAGTTTGCTGATTTGGTAATTTGCTCCCCTTGTTGCTTGACTTTGATGATGGTTTTCAAGCAGATTTTCACTGCTCTGAATGTAGCCCAGTCTCAACTAGTCTGGATTAAATTAGAAAGAAGATTTGCAGGAGATATTGCTTTGAATGCTTTACAAAGAGCTTGATGGCCAGATCCTGGAGATTATCATAAGTTTCCCAAAAATCCTGTGGTGGTTTGTGCCAGACAAACACCTACGCACACCCATCAGACGACTTTCAGTTTTAATAGATGCATCCCAAAAGAAAGAAGCAGAAATTGAAGCAAAGGGAGAGATTGATCCCTTTCCCATCTATAATGGTGAAATGATCTCCCTTGCAGACCCCACCTGGGTGTCGCTCTGGTCCATACAGGCGTGGTTTCATCACGGACTGTCAACCAAACTGCAGCAAGAAATGCACTTCTGCTTTTATCTGCTGAGTCCATTTCTGACCAGGAGGATGGAGCAGAAGGAATCCTCCTTTGGAGCTGTCTTTGCAGAACTGGTTTCTCTTTGCTCCACTCATCCAAGCACACACAAGTGGCTTCATCTTCCCAAGGCTCCCAGTGAGGAGGGGGTTGAAGCAGCCACTCCTGACCCACAAATTGATCTTCATCTGAGAGCCCCACAAAGTCTAGGACACAAGTTATTAACTGTGGCAAACTGATGGCATTAAAAGTTAATGTGAAAAAAGGTAGATTTGTCAGCTGAAAAACTATATCTATAGCTATATATATATAAAAAACTATATCTATAAAAGATATATATATATATAAAACTATATCTATAGAACTCAGGCTGCACTCTGGGTGTTTTTAGAAGAATTCACCCTCTGGCTATAATTTTAGCAGCTTGTCCCGTAGCTTTATCCTGGCCTAGCAGTGGAACTAGAATGAAAGAGTTAAATTAATTTCTTCCCATACAGAAGGATTTTTCGACCTATTTCACTTTTCCAGCCCCTGCCATCCTTCCTGCTGACTGCAGACCTGCCAGTTGGTGTTGCCTCTCCCGGTCACTTGGAGGTTGCCTCATGGACCACAAGGTCTTCCCCAGCCAGAGGCTGAGAACAGCTGCTTGGAGGAATGTGAATGAGCAGAACAAGCCTCTCTCAGGGTCACTGGCCTGGTGTGATGTTCTCACACACCAAGCAACGTGCCACAAGCAATATTTTATTTTTGTTCTGCCTGACAGTCTCAGTTTCAGCTTTTTATTTTTTTTTCCTTTGCCACAGGAAGGACTGCACATTGAGCTCTGTATACAACAAGGAGAGTTGGTTTAAATATTAAAGTGTTAACATTTCCATGGGTGTCCCTTATCTCTAGCATTTTTAAGTTTTCCTCAGCAATTTGATTGATTCTGAGATTTTTGTACTGCTTTGGAACCTTTAAATCCTGGTAAGAAATCACTATCTGGTTTTTAAATCTTTGCCATCTGAACATTTCTCCTCGCAGGCGCAGGCGTATGTGTGTACACAGGAATATGGAGTTATGTGACTGTCTGGAAATCAAACCTGGGAAAAGGAGGGTAGCTTTTTCCTCTACAGCATTTTGAAATTTTCCATGACCCTTTTCTGCCTTTTTCTGAGTAGATTCTGCTGCAAAACCAACACTCGGAGAAGGGCTGTGGCCTCAGCATCGCCTCAGGGTCATTTCTCCTTTCCCACCCAGTTCAGCAGGCAATGTTTTCAGCCAAGAATGGTGATGGACACAGGGTATCAACCACAGAGGCTCTCATGAACTTCCCAAAAATTAAACAGGTAAAGTCCTGTGATCCAACCAGCACTGCTCAAGAAATTTGGGAATCAAAGCACGCTGATGATCAGCTGCTGCATGGTTCTACCTGGTAAAATAATGGGAGTATAAATCAGAAAACAAACCAAGAAACCCTGGCCCTACTCAGAACTTTGTCATACAATTCAAGATGCTGCCTGGGGTGATTATCAGTGGTCACTGGTGACAAGGTGACTGGTGAGAAGAGGAAGGAGGTGATAAGTAAGAGCTCATGGTATTCCTGGAGCAGGGAAAAGAAAAGTCACAAGAAACAAAGCATACTTTCCATAGCAAAGAGATTTCTGAGAGGCAAGGGCTGTTTTGGCAGAAAAGAGCAGCTTTTCCTCACAAATGGGCCTGAATTGCACCATTATAGAGATGGGGGTGCATTTCTCCTCTTGGGAATCCATGGCTTGTTTGCCAGTGAGGGAAGAGGGATGCAATCTCCTTGGTCCTCCCAGTAAATCTATCCCAAATAAAAGCAAATCTGAGTGAATTGGGTGAGGGTTTTGTTTGCTTTTGTGGGGTTGTTTTGCATGGAAACCTGTGCCTTGTTAAGCGGCATCCTTGTCCATCGTTGCAAGTGCTCCTTGAATCCAGAAGAGTTTACAGGGTAAATTTGAAATAAAGAAAAACTCCCAGTGTCCATTTTAAATCAAGGCACAACGTAAGAGACAGATTTTCTGCCACATCTGACCTATCCATTTTGGTCCTGGAAATGTTTTTAAAAGCTGTTGCCTCAGTACCATTTCTTAAGTGATAGGAAAGAGGAATTATCCAGTCTGATGCAGGAGTGCCACGAAGGGAGGATTGGGGGAATGGAGGAAAAGAGGCAAATTGTGGCTAAGCAGATGATCCAAGCTGGCATCACTGATGAAAAAGAAACTGAGATATGGTAAGAAAGAATGAAATATGCAAAAGAAGACAGAACATGGGCATCTGGGAAGTGAGGGTAAGAAGTACGATCTTGCTGAAGGATGGAAAAAAAGCAGTGTCGAGGATATCTGGAGGATAGGCACAGGATGGTGGCAAAAGGGATCTGTCACTGGGTTTTTGGGATGGGCAGACAGACGGGAGGCTGTGGTGAGGAAGGACACACGGAGAGGGGCACACAGCAGACCAGGCTGGCCCTCAGAAGGGAGGTGGGGGGAAGGTGACAGGCGGTGCAGGTTGGGGAGGCAGGGATGGCTGCCAGCCTGCCTGGTGATGGGGTGGCATTGTCAGTGCCGGTTCTGTCAGGGATGGCAGATGACAGGAGCAGGAAACGGGAATACGGGAGAGGGAAGAGCTCTCAGCCCCCACCACTGACACGGGAGGGGTGAGTTCAGCTTCCATCTCTCAGTGTAGCTCCTCAAAATCTGAGGCCATCTGGACACAGTCCTGTCCCTCCTACAAGCTGTCACCGAGGGATTGCTCTGGCAGCCAGGACTCCCTGGCACATCCCAGAGCCTCCGTGCTCGTGGCCAGAAGGGCAGATGGCACCGCACACACGGCAGTGGCTTTGCACCACCTGGTGTCTGTCCCCTGCTCAGGGGAGCCCTGCAGAGCCAGGTGAGCCCGGCCCGGGGCACGGGGCTGTCACTCAGAGCCGGGAGGGGACACCCAGACACCCTGGAGGATGTGAGCCACACTGTGAACGTTCAGGATGGTTTGGTTCTGGCTGGCTGTGCCGTGTCAGGCATCACCAGAGCAACAGCTCGGGATGGGTGACAAAGCAGGAGAGTGAGAGCTCGGCTGCCACCACGTCTGCACGGGAACAGACACTTGCAGTGATCAGCGTCCTCAGCCCCATCTCCTCAGCATTTCCCCTGCCCAGAAATTCAAATTTGGGCTGGTGTTTTGAGTTGCTCCTGCAATGGGCATGAATAAGGGTTGCTGAAGGTATTGGCCATCCCTGCTTGTGCTCACCTGTACGCTGCTCCGAGTTTTCTGCCTTCTGTCTTAGTGAAGAACTTTCTCACGCGGCTTCATCTAAACAATGTCTATTTTCAGAATGTTTGCATACTTCTCCTCTGAGAGAAGAAATGATTGATGGTGATGTCCACCATCCAGGCTGAGAGGTGGCGACCTGTGGAGCCAATCTCTTGACCTCTGTACAAATATATAAACGGAGTTAGATTTGTCAATAAAGTAGAGAAGAGTTTGTTCCCCACCACCGTGGTGTGTGCCTGCTTTCTTTCTGTCCCTGAAGTGGGACACGCCCAGCCTCGACAAACAACACCTGTACATCAGGGATTGTTTCATTCATGAAACATTTCACTAACCCTCAACCTTCCCAAGTAGAATGCTGGTTTATTAGAGCAAATCCGGTAAGGGGGATCTGAAAGTGAATGCTCGGGGGTGAGAAAGTGAGACGTGTTTTCTTACTTAGAGCTGCAGAAAATAATGCCAAGGATTGCAGCTCTTCATTCTACAAAAAAAGCAAACCAAACCCAGCAAACACACAAACAATTAAAAACTCACGCCAAAAATCAAGATGTGTAATAAGGACAGTACAAAATATTGTGTTAGAGGAGATGACTCGGGAAGCAAGTGGTGGCTGTGAATTGGTTAAAGGGTCAGCTGTCCCTGGCTGAGGAGGGCTGGCTGTTCCTCCTGTCACCCCAGGCATTGCCTCCTCACAGATGTTGTTCCTGGGAGAGGGAAGAGGTTGTGGTTGACGCATCCAACCCTCAGCCCTAACAAACTCTTCTGGCAGAGGAGACCCTGAGACTTTCAGCTTGAATCCCATATGTGCGTGCGTCGCTTCCACTGGAAAATAAAAATGCTTAAAAAAATGACATTTATTTCTGTTAAGTTGTAAGACTTCTCCAATCCAGGTCTGACAGTCTGGCCAAAACCTTTGAGGCAGAGATTCTCCCAGAAGAAAAACAAACTGACCCACATTGAAGATATCCACAGAGCGAAACAGAAGAATAAATAGAAGGTTTGAACACAACTTTTCTCTGCATGATAAACTGTTTCCCTAAACATTGATTTATTAATAATTCAGTAAAGAGGAGGAGGGAAAAAAAGAGAATAAAAAAGATTCTGTATTAATAAATTTATAAATGTTTAAAATTTATTCTATGACGTAACATGAAAATATATGCAATGAAGTCATACATAAATAATGAAACATCTTTACACACACAGATAAGTGTGCACACATAGTGCACTTGTAGAAAGTACAAAAACTGATCTCAGGCCATGCTGAACTGCCCAGATGTGTCCCTCCACACTGGGACAGCAGTCACTGCACGGTTACACACCCTGATGTGGGGCTGCACTAAGGTGGCAATTTGGGAACTGCACATAAATGAATGATCTGAAGTGTGTGACACCAGCCCCTGTGATGGCCCACCCCAAAATTCCCTTTTACACAGGGTGAAAAGATGAAAAACCCTGTGGCACTGTAGCCCTGGCTCAGGTATTTGATAGAATGCTGTGAGTGCAGTGGATGTGGTCCAGGGGAAGGATATATTAGCTGCAAATGTCATTAAAGCAGCTACCAATTTAAAAATGCATAAAAGACAGAAGAAAGGGAGCCATAGCAAAACCTGTTAGTGATAAAATTGGAAAGAGAAGCACTGCGTGCCCAGCTGGTTAAATCACGATGGAGGGCAAAATGGAGTGAAAAATAAACACCAGATTTAGAAGCACACTTGATGTATCTGGCAGACTGCAGGAGCTGGTGCCACTGAGGAAGAGATGTCGATAACCACGTCAAAACTGCCCAGTCCTGTTCAGACCCACACAGAATGTTGGTGCCCTGCAGAGCCTCCACCACCTCCACTGGAGCAGGGAGTGAGCAGCGACCCAGCTCTTCCCTTGCTGTCCCTGCTGGCAGAGAGGACTGCACTCAGACTCCCAGAACAGATTCATCTTCCCAGAATCACCGAGCCACAGAATCATAGAGTGGTTTGGGTTGGGAGGGACCATAAAGATGATCTCTTTGCAACCCCCTTGCCACGGACAGGGACACCTTTCACTAGCCCAGGTTGATCCAAGCCCCATCCAACCTGCCCTTGGACACTTCCAGGGCTGGGGCAGCCACAGTTTCCCTGTGCCAGGGCCTCACCACCCTCACAGGGAAGAATTTCTTTCTAATATCTAATCTAAATCTAATCTATTCCAGTTTAAAACCATCACTATACTCCCTAATACCTTGAACATCTGCATCCCCACTAAGGATCTAGAGGCAGTTCTGCAATCAGCAGAAAAAAAATTGAGGAGAATGGTATTCATAACTCTCAGGTGACTTCAGTGCTCAACATCCATTGAGTTTGACACAGGAGAAGTTTTTAAAACTTCTTTTATTTTCCTGATTAGCTCCTATGAACGCAGCTTCTGGGTGTCCAAGCTCTCATGAAAAATCAAAGGAAGCCTGAATGCAAAGCAAAAGCACAGTTGTCACTTTAGTTTACTCATGCTTGTCCCAGAAAATGAAAAGAGGCTTTTTCTCACTTTGTTTTTTTTTTTNGGCTTTTTCTCACTTTGTTTTTTTTTTTTTTAATGCACTCGTGCAACACAGTTGTGTTTGGAGTTAAACTTATTGTCATGTTGGAAACCCAAATTGTGAATGCAAATCTCTTGATGGCTTAGTACTAGACCTATGAGTCTCATTGCAGAGACATCTTTGAAAATTTGGCCTCATTTTGTAGTGACAAAGTGACAGATTCCTCTGGTAAGGAAATTCTGGTGAGCAGAGTGCCTGGAGGTTTGGCTAATTTGTTAGGATTACAATTTGGGTTTTAATGACAGCAGCTTAGTTTTCCCTCAAACCAGCCATCAAAATAGAGCTCTGCTTTTAGAGAAAACCAAACCCACAAAGATACAAAAGTAGATTTATCCCATCTGACTGGTGCTCCAAAGCTCCCAACTAAGCCTGTGTTCCCCTTGTCACATTTCCTCTGCTAGAACCTGGGTCTGGTTTTTAATGTTCTCCCATTGCTCTGAGCAGCCAGGATTCTTGGGAAGTTCACTTTCACCCTGTTTACCTCAGAAATGAATCGGGATTTCTGTCTCACACTGATCCTGAGCATATTCCTTATCTCCTCCTCTTAGGCTCTCATTTGAGGACCCAGTGAGATGGGTGGGATGGTTCCCCTTCTCCCATCCTGAGCTTGTGCTGCTCTGTCACACAAAAGGGGAGCCTCGTGCCAAGCCCACTAACTCCTTCACTTGTTCAGAGACACCTTTTTACGATAGAAACTCTTCTCAAGCCCTTGCCAATTAAGCCCAGTTTAATAACTCTGATCATTTATCTGGCATATTTCATCTTGGAAGAGCTAATAAAACCACAAATTATTGTTCGCAGTGCTCCCAAGAGGCAGATCGTTATTATCACACCCTCACTGCTTTGACAGGGAAACTGAGGCAACGTGTTTTTAGGACAACACAGTGGAGCCTTTGCCAAGCTACCCAGGTGAGTTCAGTGCTCTGCAGTCTCCCATGTGGGACAAAAATATTCTTCTGCTGGGTATAATGGGAGGATCTCCTGGTTTTCCTTGTCAGGAGGATGCAAAGGTGAAAAAGGGGGAGGCAGGCCATGAAAATGAAGTCTGTGGATCTTCCAATTCTCTGCTGGGCATTTGAACTTCAAATGCCAGCAGCATTCTTCCACCTTGCTCTCAAGAGGGAAGCTATATCTGGAGTAGGGCAACAATGCCTTAATTTGAGAAATTTAATGTCTTCGAAGCACTACCAAAGCACAATTAGCAAATAAAAAAAAACCCCAGAAGTCAAGGCAGGAGACCTGAGTATGTAGTTCAAACATCAAAGGAATATTACCTGTGCTTTCATCTCCCTTTCCTCTTGTGAGTCAAAGATACAACATATTACTGCATATTTTAAGCATTTTCTGTTTTGAAAGCTTAAATGTCAGTGTAATTACCCCAATGGTAATTTCTGTTGTGCTGTTCCAGGCTGGGACTTCAGCAGAATCTCCCAGTCCTCACATGATTATCTCCATCTCTGCCTTTGATAAGTTTGTGTCCACTGGATTTGAACCGGTCCACATTCCATGAACATCTGCTCTGAATGCTGCCAAAGGAGGTATGGTGCTGACTTTTGTGGGGCATTTTTGATGTCCTGCTCTCACCTGGTTCCCCCATCCTCTTTCCCCAGTGCAGGATCACCTGGTTGCACCGAGCCCCACAGTTCAGAGCAATCTGTAACGTAACCACCTGGAACAGAACATAACTTTTACCTTTTTCTTTTCTTTTTTTCCCCCCATCTTTCTTTCTTTCTTTAGAACAAACTTTCCAGTTGAGGATTATTGACAAATCTGCTTGAAAAAGACACGTGAAGAACATCCTTTTTGGTCCATCTTGTGGTAAAACGCGGGTATTTCTTTGCTCGTTTCAATGTCAGTGGATTATTTCTGCTGGCGCAATGTTTTCAAGAGATAAAATACTCCCCACTGTGCTCCATGCAAATCTCTGCAATGTAAACATAAATAGTTGTTGCACACACATAATCAAAGACTTTTTTTTAAAAAATATAATTATTGTTGGATAGTTCAGTCCTCTAATGGCATCATCTGGTGTAAATCAGTGGAGCTCCACTGAAGCCTGCAAAGCTCCTACCGATTTGTACCAGATGGGGCTCCAAATATTCACTCTAAGTTTAGTCCTTCTAAAAAAACAAAAACAAAAAACCAAAACCAAAACCAACCAAACACACACACACACACAAAACCCCCAACCCCCCAAAAAAGAGAGAAAAAGCCCTGGAAGCCGTTGAAAATGAAGTTCTTTGTTCAGTCATGGGAAGCTGGTAAAGCAAGAGTGGAAGGGACTTCTCTTGATCCATACTCAGCCCTTATCTAGAGAGAACATTTCTGCCATGAAGGAAAGCAGGAGGTTCTGTGCCAAGTGACTTCTTGGCCCCTCTGCTCAGATTACTGCAAAGATTTGCCAGATAATGTCATTTATACCATGAACTCCTTTCTGCCAAGGTTTGGACCAAGACCACCAGCTCTTCAGCACGGGCCAGGAGGCGCTGCCAGATGCGAAGAATTTTCGGTCGTTCAGAACCTGAGCTGCATTGTCAGACACCGAAAGGTGAAGGGCTGGAAATCTGGTGTTCTGTCCCCAGAGCGATCTTGTTTCACTGTCATTCAGCATTATCTTTTCTCCAACATTGTACCAGCACAGAGAACTTTCTAAAGTTACTTTGACACCTGATTTGACTCCGGCTGAAGACAACAACCTCAATTTCTTCCCTCTGGTTTTCTGTAGAAAACTGTGCTCTGAGTTAATAGAAAAAGATAATCAATATTCAGTAGCATCTATTTTCACAAATTAATTTAGACAACATCATTCAAATAAGTGCTAGGGGAAGTTGCCCATACAAATTTAAATGCTATAAATGTACATTTATTTCCAAATCATCGACAATGTCTTAACTGCTGTACACAGGTTTGTATCAACAGACACAAAGTTAAATTTGCTTGCACAAAAAGAAGCGGAAAATTAGGACTTAGCAAAAATATCCACTAAATACCCAATATTACCTATTAATAATAGATTGGAGGAGAGAGTTTTGACAGAAGTGAAGAGTACACACATACACACAGCACAGACGTACCCACCTTTCAAACAACTAAAAGTCTGCATTACTGGGCTCTGCTCTTTCAGGTTTACCTGTCAGATTTTTTTCCACTTGTGTCCTCCGTTTTTTGACAAGATCCTCCAAAAGAGTTGCTGTTATTCTTGGACGGGCTTGACGTGGACATAAACTTTTTTGCAAGAAGCCTGAGCTACTGTTAGCAGCATCTGAAGAGCTCCAAGTCCGACGTGGGTTTAATTTGTGGTGAGTGCCATGGCAGAACTGTCTAACAATATAAGTCGGTTGGACATGTCGTCTGGGCTGTCACGTTCAATTTGCACATGACCTCCTGGCCAAAAAATGGGAAAGAAGTGGTAGAATGTGGGACTGAAAGCTTATATTATTGCTTTGACAGCTTCACTCATCTAGAAGTAATGCAAAATGCAATTTATATTTATACTCTCTGACCTTCTGTACAGAGAGTGAAACTATCTAATGATGGGCCATGGTAGCAGAGAAAGAAACAGATCTCAATACAGCTGGAATTTGTCTGCTTTTTTTTTTTTTTTTTTTTNTTTTTTTTTTTTTTTTTTTTTTTTTTTTGCTTTTCAACCATTCAATTACAGTCAAAAGATAAATGAAACATGAAGAGTGCCTTGGTTAGGTAGTGACACAATTATTTTATAGCGAGTAGGTTCTGGCTTTGAGCCTTGGCAGAGGTTGCCATGCACACCTTGTTTCACTGGATACAGATAATCTGCCTGCTCCCACTGGACAAATCCCCTCTGCTTGGAGGTGTGTCCTTCTGCCCATCACAGGAGGAGAAGAAAGGCACCAGCAACTTGGTACCACTCTTCCCCTGCATTTCAATATCCTCCAGAAAGGCTGATGCTCTAATCCTATTAACCACGATAAATCAAGTCAGGCCCGGCTGTAAACGGGACGTGAGGCATTTCTGTGGAAAACAGGCAGAGAGGGAGAATGTGCCACGTTCTTCTCATCTGAGGAGCAGCACGTGGGTTTGTGCCCTCCCAGCGAAAAGAAATAAATACAGCAGCCTTTGATTCTGACAGCAACCACCAGGTAACACCTGAGGATCCTTAACAAAGCGTCTCAGAGCTGGTGTTGTACTGGCGCGGCTCAGCATCCTTCAGAGGGGCTCACTGCAGCCACGACTGCTCAGAGCAGCACAATTTGGCTCCAAGATTCAGCCCCCAGCTGCATCTGTTTCTCCCTTCCCATCCAAATGGGACACAGGATTTGAAGCAAAAGTTATTTACAGGGATGAGCATTCAGAGAAGATAACAAGCACAGAAAACAGTGTGGGGTTTATGCGTCTCAGTGTATTTTGGACAACTGCATCAGTCTGAACTCATCTCTTCACTCCATTGATCCATCCTGCTTTAAACAGGAGTCGATCCAAAGTCCACTGACCTTAGTAGTGAGAGCCTCATAAATGGTTGGAGGCTGTGAAACAGGTTTAGGAATTAGGTGTTCACATAAACCAGCCACTTGTTTTCTGTTGTAATTGTTTTCTTCTGGTTTGCCACGTTTTGCTCTTGTACATTGAATTAATAAAAATCATTGGATGAAGATTTCAACTGATATCCAACTTTCTCCATGGAATTTTTTTAAAAATAAAATATTGCTGGCAATAATAAACCATTAAACTGATGGTCACTATACAGTTAATATGTCAGAAAAGAATAAAAATGCAGAATCAAAGGCTATGAGAAGGTCATGTTTCATAAATAAATACAATAAGATGAGATAACTAAGACAAAATAGTTCAATGATGAGAGAGTGAGCGAAGATTAATATGCAATTTATCTTTTGGTTTGTTTCTCAATGAGAAAAAGCAGTTTGTCTAAACTATTAGTTATCCTACAGGTTAAAAAATTATTACTTCTACACCTTTTGAAGCAGAATATGATTGTAATTATTAAATTATCAGGAAACTTGGCATCCAGCTGATTTGTGGAGCTTCTTGCCCTGGTCCCTGCGGGCTGGTGCACTCTCCTGCCCTTCCAGAGTGTAATGTTTCAGCCCGTGGGTTTGACCCTCGGGCCACACGTGAGGGCCGGGAGCCCCGGGGTGACTCCCTGGGGTGAGGGGCAGCTCTGAGGATGAGCACGGCTGTGTGAGGGGCACTTTGCAGCAGGAACCCCCCAGTTGGTGCACATGGTTAAATCAATACCCACCTCCCCAGGGCTCCTCCAGCCACACAGCTCTGCAGCCCGACCAGGGGGGATCTAACCAGGGGTTCTGCTTTCTTTTCGTTCTCTTTTTTTTTTCCCAAGTGGACAGCTAGAATAGAAAACATGAGTTAAAACAGCCAAAAAACTTCCCCAACACACCTACCTAAGTCCAAAACCTTGCCCAGGTCTGACTCCTGCTGGTGCCACCACAGGCTTTGCCCTTGGCAGAAGGAGGAGAGGGATGAGGCCTCTGATTTGGGTGGGGGGGAGAGGAACTCCCCCAGGTAATTGCAAGATCGCTTTTGCAACCTCTTGCCCAGCAGCTGGAGCAGCCAGCAGCATCTCCCCTCACACACTCCACAGATCTTTTCCAGCTGAGTCACTAAACCAGGAAAAAAATGGAGCAGTTGAGCTGGCATTTTAGAGGACTGATTTGGAGGGGGGGTGGGAGGAAGAAATCCCCCTTCTTTGTCTGTACTTTTTTTTTTTTTCCACCAAGCTGCTGGAGTGAAGCAGTTAATAGTGATTTTTTTTTTCCATCATTTTTAATCCACAACCCTGCCCTGTACCTGCCCTTATAATCCCCTAGCATGTGCTGGTGACATCACATGGCCATCAGCTCCCAGCTCCATCCCTGTGACTGTCATTAACTGTTGCAAGCAAATGAAAAATGACTGGGAGACTCGGTGGCTCCCACCAGTGACCTTGGGTATTATTAGAATGACCTCGCTTTGGCTGGACCATAAAAAAAAAAAAAGAAAAAAAGAAAAAAAAGAAAAACCTTTCTTGATATCATCGCTGGGGCTGACTGAGGCTGTTTGCAGCGAGGAGCAGGGAAAGGAGTGGAGAAAGCCATTAAAGAAAGCAAAGTAAATGTTATGCAAAGATGCAGTGGCCATAAATACTTGATCAGAGGCACAGCCCCAGCAGCAGCCCCACAGCCTGACCCCTTGCCAGGACACGCTGGGCAGTGCTGGGGTTACAGAGCACCTTGCTGGGAGTGTTTTTTAACCAACCTCCTCTTTGTGATTTGTTTGCTTGGGCTTTAAAGGAAAATAAATCACGTGTAACCACTTAAGGGCTTATTGGCCTCTCGCACCTTATATTCTGACATGCTTTTCTGCTAATACACACGAGTCTGTGAGCAGAGGAGGGGGCAGACTGGGCAGCATGAACATTTTTTTTTTGTGCAGTATGACAAGGAAAAGGTGTCTTCATGTGTCTGTGTAGATGCACCTGCTCTCTGTGCCAACATGTGTCCAGTGCACGCTTATTAATGTACATATGTGTGTGAGCATAAACACTTACACAGCCCTTACAGATGTTCACATTTATGGCCGTGCATTATTCTCAACGCACAAGCATGTGGACAAAAAAGGAAAAAAATATTCATTGCGTGTGTCTGATGTTGCCTTCTGTATAACATACAATTGTAGACATATATGTATCATATAGAGATCATGTTTCTTCCAGTGTACTCTGGAGATATCGGTGATAAAAATAAAAAATTAAAGTATGAGTAAGAATTAAAAAGAATGAGAATGACAATGAGAATAAGAATAAATAAGAATAATTCCCATGTCTGGGCTGGGCCATGAGGATGCTCTGGTGTTTAGTGCCCTCCCTGGCAGGGACCTACAGGCTCCCCTGGGGCAGGGGCTGCCCAGGACCCCCAACTCTGGTCCCGGTGTAGCGCTGGGTGATCACACCAGGCTGAAATGTGGTAGCGGGGGGTGGGTGGGGACCGGCTGCCCTCGGGTGCCTCGCTGGGAAATAGTTAAAGCCCTGCAGGCACAACCAAAGCGATCCTCCCGCCGCTGTCCTGCCTGGCTCCTCCGCTGTCAGCTGGAAATGGATCTGATGCCCTCTGGACTTTAGCTCCCGACGAAAAGGGCATTTTATTACAGGTTATGACAAGCTGCAGAGAGACTTGGAGAACTCAATAAGAAGGAACAGCGAGAGGATTCAAGGGGCAGGAGGGGGGATGCTGCAGATGTTTGGAAGGCAGAGGGGAGATGGGATCAGACAGGAGGTGTGAGCAGGACACTGATGTCAGAAGTGTGAGCAGGACACTGATGTCAGGGTGTGAGCAGGACAGTAATGTCAGGGGTGTGAGCAGGGACAGTGATATCAGGGGTGTGAGCAGGACACTGATGTCACGGGTGTGAGCAGGACACTGATGTCGGGGGGGTGAGCAGGACACTGATGTCGGGCTGTAAGCCGGGGCACTGATGCCCGGGGTGTGAGCAGGGACAGTGATGTCAGGGGTGTGAACAGGACACTGATGCCCGGGGTGTGAGCAGGACACCGATGCCAGGCAGGCTGTAAGCCGGGGCACTGATGCCCGGGATTTGAGCCGGGTCTCCGATGCTGCCGGCGGGAGCGCAGCACATCCTCCGCCGGGCAGGGGCTCCGCGGAGCAGAGCCCAGCAGAGCCCCGCAGAGCCCAGCAGAGCCCAGCAGAGCCCCGCAGAGCCCCGCAGAGCCCCGCAGAGCCCAGCAGAGCCCCGCAGAGCCCAGCAGAGCCCAGCAGAGCCCCGCTACCAGCGGCAGCTCCTCATCGGGGAACAAGAAGCAGACATCACCAAACTTCCTTTTTCCCCCATGTTCAATCGGTGCTCTCTGCGTGTCTAGAGAGCTGCTGTCCCCTTTGCGCCGCGCAGGACATGCTGTGCGCCACCGAGGCGGGCGGGACCGGCTGCAGGTGCCTTCCCCAGCCAAGTCCTCCGTCCCTCGCCTGTTTTGGGCCGGGGGGGGCATCTCTGCCGGGCTCAGGGGGGTCGTACCGGCCCGCGGTGCCAGGCGGAGCGGGCAGGGAGCGGCGCTCCCCGGGCCGCGCTCACCCCCCGGCTCTCACATCCCGCTCCTCGGACCTGTCACGTATCCAGAAGGATGCCAAGGACTTTATGGAGTCTGTCAAGCACTCAGTACTTCTGTCTTTAGTGGCATCCTCATAGACAAACTTCGCAGGTGTTAAAAAAATATGCCGGGAAATAATACTACTAATACTAATAAAAAAACCCCCCAACCAAACCTCAACAAGCTTAACAGCTGCTCAGGGACACTGCAAACCATCTGATTTTGCAGGATAGGGCTACCATCCTAATTCTCCCTGGCAGCTTTTCAAGTGCGTTTCATCGCTGGTTGCCAATGGAGGATGGCTCTGTCTCTCCCTTCGAGCCCTGCCGGGTGTCTCTGGGAGCGGTTTGGCACCGGGAAAATCAACTCCCATCTCGGGAGCTGGGAAAAAAAGGGGAAAAAAATAGGAAAAAAAAGTGCTGGTGCCTGGAAGAGAATTAATAATAATAATAATAATTTTTAAAAAAGTTTTGAAGTGTCAGACTGTGAATTTAAGAGTTTCAGTCGGGGTACTGCTGTGCCTTATGGCAGGTGAGCGCTGCACGGGGAGCCCCTCACCCTCCTCGGGGCAGGGAGAGACGCGACAGTCGCAGACACTTTGGGGACACTGGTGTGCTGCAAGGGTGACCTCTGCGCCAGCCTGCCAGCCCCCTGCACGCCACCAGGCACACGGCGTTTCGTTGGGAGGGCTGGAGGCAGGAATCACAGCACGAAACCCTCCTGCATCCCTTCCCAAAGGATGCTCCCGCAGCCCTCTCCAGCCGGCCGGGTGACTGTCAGCTCGTTATTTCTCTTTGGCTCGTGGGTCTTGTTTCGGGTTTATATTTATTTTTGAAGTGTTGAAGCCCCGGTAACACGAAAGGTTTTCTCGGAAGCAAAAACAAACCCCAACGAAATCCCAGAGCAATCTTCACCGCAAAGCAGAGCTGCCTGCTTCTGGAAATGATGCTTGAGGAAAGGGTGAAAGTCATGAGCCCCTAACCAAAAACGTAACAAACCCTGGCCAGTATCAAAAGGGCAAACTTCCCGTGGGCCTCAGGGTTTGCTGTTATCCTCGCTTACACTGATAAGTTCCTTTTTCTAAATCCACCGAAGTTGCTCGCTCTTCCCTTTCATGTATAAAGTTACCAAAATCTGACAGATAAGACAGATTTACTGTTTCTGGATAAGACTTACGGCCACACATAAGAGACCACACTGAAAAGATCAGTTAAAATGTGTTGCTGCTTCAATGAAAGACTGTTGAAAAAGAACCTGGTTTTACTTTAAACGATAGCACGGGGAAAATAATAATATAGTAAGAGGGGGAAAGAGGCAGCTCCCGGAGGAATAAAGACATTTTCTGCCCCGCTGTCACCCGTGTTTTCACCTGTACGTGCGCTTTCCCAGAGCAGTGTGGCTCAGGGAACTACTTTTCTTCTTCTTTTCCTCTGTTTCATTTCAAAATGCAGCTGACACCTTCACAGGTACACGGCATTATCGGCACTCACACTAGAAGATAGGGCTGGGGAATGTGGTGGAAGGATGTGTCAAGGATGAGGCAGGAAAGCGCAAATTCAGAAAATCTTGGAAGTTTTTCTAAAAGCCGTCTGAAAAGACAAATTAGTGGGGATTCCTGGGAATATAACATAAACACTTTGAACTCTTTTTGAAGACTTTTATCATTTGAGGAAGGGTGACCGATTTCCTAAGAACCAACTATTTGTTCCTTTCCCTTCAGTGAAAAGTTTTTTGTCTGCATTTGGTGTTTTGGAGCACCACTGCTTTGGGGGAAGAGAGCCCAGACCCAACTTCCTCACCTCACTGCTAAATCCCAGCCTGCCTTTGGTTATCCAAAACTGTTTGAATTCGACCCAGCAAGTCCCGATAGTTTTACAAACCTGAGCAGAGAAATGTCCCATCCAAGAGTGTATCAGCACTCAGGGAGACAAATCACAGCACAGCGGCTAAAATAAAAATTAAATGAAACAAAGTACGGGTTCTTGCTGAGGTTTATTTTTAACTTACCCGTTTAACACTTTAAAAAAAAATATACAGTAGTAAAAGAATCGAAGGGAGGAGTTTAAAGGTGAATAAGAGGAGAATGGGGGATCCAAGGAAGAGCAAAGCCAGGAGTTCCTTTGCTCGGTCTCTGGGAGATGCAGACACAACCCCGGAGCCGGGCAGCAGGAATTGCCCCGCTGCCTGTGCCACAGGGGGCATCGCCCTTCCCTGGGTCGCCCCCAGCCCTCGGATAATAAACTCGAGTGTCTGCCTGTCTCAGCCCTGCCCATCTTCTTTAGCCAACTTGACAAAGTGGAAGAAATATGACATGTGAATTATTAAAGAGGAGGCAGTTGACTCCTAACCTCTGTTGCTTTTTCTCAGAACCCATTACCTGAGAATTTATCTTGCAGGAATTACAGTGTCTGAAAGCTTCGGGAGGAGCAGCCAGGAGGGAGAGGGGGGGAGTTTGAATAAGAGTTTTGAAGAAATACCGCTGAAAAGCACCAGGTTTCACCTTAGCATTTGCGCCACTCAAGAGGAGGATAACGTGCTAGAGAAAACAAGCCATTCCTCCTCAGAAGTGGATCAGGTCGCCACAGGGAGCCAGGGAATAAAATCCGGACTGAATTTAAAACGGCTATCACCACTTAAATACCCTTAAAAAGTAGAAAGGGGGAAATTGAGAGCTTTTTTGCGTGCTTAAAGTTGGTCCTTTAGCCCCGTTCTTAAAGTTAACGAGGGCTCTTGATAAATAATCTTGCCACCCGCCTTGGGTGAAGAGGCTCTGCTGGGTGTCCTGCTCATCCCCCGGCACCCAGAGACGGGATTTAGTTCCCTGCCAGGGATGCAGAGCCCGGAATATCGGACGGAAAAAACACAAACTCTGGGTACAGACGCCAAAGTTTAGAGGTTTTGCCATAACCTTCCCTACAAAAGTTTGACAGTGCGTTGGAACTGGCTGGTAACTCTCAGGCCGAGCAAAGTGTTGGCTGATTTTTTTCCCCAAGAATTTGTAGCAGAGGGACAGATCGAATGGCACGGACATTGATTTTACTTTTTTTTTTTCCCTCCCCCCCCCCCCTAAAAAAAAGTATTTATTTTATTTAGGAGGAGGAAAAATCACTTTGGGGGAGAAGAAGACGGGGGTGATTTTTCCAGCCCTGTGGGCACAGATTTGTATCTACCGCTGCCAAGCCTAAGGTAATAATTGAATCTCTCCCAAATCTTGGTGATAGAGCAGTCAGAAATGACTCCATCTGACAGCAGAGCCATGAGGCAAGTGATGGATACTATTGTCCAAGCCTGACCCTCCATTAACACCACCTATCAGCATCTGTATTCTGTCACCAATTCCCATGCCGGAGCCAAGAGGGGTGACTCTAATATTCTGAGCACATTGAAGGCTTCCATGCTGAGTTCAACCCTGCATCAACTAAATGGGTGGAGAGGATGACCTAAACCTTGCTCCCTCTATCTCCACTCGCCTTATTACCCCACTCCAATCCCATTGTTTTGCAGGTGCCTGCAATTTGCTCCTTATCTCCTCGCTGTTTATGAGGGCTCCTTTTTATTAATACAAAGGGAGAAATGTTATTAATATTAATTAACAAAATAAAAAAAAAACCGAAGCAGTTTTGGGAATCCACCAAATGAATAATCTCATCCCCTAATTGGAGATGAAGTGGTGGTGGGGGGGAGGAGGTGTAAGAGAAACAGATGACCTACTGGGTGACAGGCACAGGTTGGAAGGGTGACATTTTATTGTAAGCCTCCCTATGAAAGGAAGAAAAGGAAAGGACCAGTCAATTTAATGCAGGGACCAAGAGTGCAAGAGTGTTGCTAAGAGACAGAGATGCTGCTAAAGTTCTGTGAGAAGCTGTACCCTGACCTTATGCAAATGGAGGCTTCCAACTCTTTGTGGAAAGGCTGCAAATTCCACCCACTGTGTCACCAATACCTGGCATCGAGCCTTTTATTCAAATGTTCTCTAAAAACACACACGCAGAGGATGTGACAAAGCATGACACATTTAGGGCTGGAAGGGGGGGGACGCGAAGGGGTGGGCAGCGGGGAGGGGGGAAGGACGGATCTCATGGTGGAAATGTCACCCATCCATACCTCCCAGAGCCTGTCATCTTCCCGAGCTGAGAGACGAACCGAAGGATTCCTAAATTACCTCAATCCACATCTATTAGGAGTCATAAATAGCATCTACTCCTTGTGGGTGGGAGAAGCTTTGGGAAAACAGAGGAGCCACCACGATCTGCTGCCTGACAGATCTCCGTACCCACATCTGCAGCACCTACAGCTGCCCAGGGACTTCCTCCTGGATCTGATTACATCCCACGGTCAAAATAAACCAGAGAAAACCCTCCAAGGCACCCCTTAGCCAGGGCCCAGAGCTATGAGGAAACATTCAGTCTGGGGGAGCAGGGGGGTGGGAACACTCCCAGTTCAAATACAACCTTCACCAAGGATTCAAGGTGAAGTGAGTGACTCTAGAGCTGNTCAGGGCTGACCCTGTTGCTTGTTTTGTTTTTTTTTTTTTTCTCACTGCAATCAGCAGAGAGTAAATACCCGGGTAAATCAATACAGATCCCCACCTGACGGAAAACAAGGCTGCGTTTTTTGGTGTTTTTTTTTCTAATGGAATCTGAGTTCCAGACGGGCATCAGAGTAATTGAAGAGTTATCTCGGGAGAAAAAAAAAAATCAAAAAATCCCAGTTATGCCAACTTTCTTCCGAGTATATTTAACACCTGTGGATGCTGCACAGGGGCTCCCCAAAGCCCCCAGACTTTTCTCTCCTGGCACCTTCCTCACACACAAAACTTTGACATTTTGCCACGAACGCGCAGGTTTGCAATGCAGCCAAAGGAAGGGCTGCTTGTGCTCAGAATGATAAATGATAATAATAAAAAAGAGCAGAATGACCCGGGCATGTCCCTCGAATGGGAGCGAGATAAAGTGCTCCGGGACAGGCTCGTCCTGCCGGGCTGAGCTTGCGGTGCTTTAATTCGATACCCCTCTGTTTTCCACGCGATCTGGAAATTATCGGTTTACTTTCATTTCAGTTGATCCTCGGGGCACTTTTGGGACTCCGGCGGCCAATTTTCCTTTCACAGGAGATAGGATTTCTCTGTCCGCCCTGAGCAGCAACTGAAAAGTGACTCAGCTGCGGTCTGCACAGTAAGGTGATGCCTGATTACTCATCTTTGAGACACTCAGGGTTCGCTCGGGCTTTAAACCGTCTCGGAAAGCCGAGCTGGGAGAAGCAGTCAAAAAAACTTAAAACCCTTCTGTCACCATCGGATCTACCTGATTCTCCTCGGCCTCATCTCAAGTCGGGAAAAAGCTGCTTTGGGCATCTCCTGTCCTCAAGATGCCCCAGACCAGATGGAAAACGTGACCCTTTCCCAAGCTCATGACTCAGCCCCGTGGGTGCGGAGGTGACACTGAGAGGGCCACGCTGCTTCCTGCCGTGCCACCCGGGCTCCGGGGCTGCTCCCGGCACAGCCCCGCTCCGCCCCGCCGCACCCCGCGGGGATGGGGGCTGCAGGTCCCCCTGGGCCAGGTGGACACGGTAAATCAAGTTACCCGTGCAAATTGCCGTGTCTATCTATCTATAGATAGATATATAGATACAGATATTAATAATAAGAATTTTCATAATGTGCACAATACTATTAATATTTCATATTAGCAGCGCGTGTATGGTGAACTTTGTAATGGGAAATTCAATCGCCGCTGTAAATATTAATAGAATATGAAATGAAGCCGCAGCTTCCATGTAGCACTGACAGTAAAACGGAGTGAACATGTGGTGGCCCTGGGGCAAGATAGGCCTTTCCTCTTGTCTCTCTCGCTTTATTGCATTAGCCCGAGCCTCTCCTTACAGTCCTGGGCTCAGAAGCTGAAGTTCACAGGTCAGCCATGACAAATGTCCCCACGTCTCGCCAAACAAGACCCCCTGGCCTCGCCATTACATTTGCCCAACAAGCCCCTGGAGAGCGCTTAAGGGTGGCTGCGGCAGGTAAAGAGCTCTTCAGCGCAACTTTCCGAACACGGCCGAGGCGCCCGCAGCTCCTCCAGGGCTGCCCGCGGGGACCCTGCCACCGTCCCCCGGCTCCGGACAGAGCCTTCCCCCCGTCACAGCCCCCACCGTGGGTGTCCTGTCCCGTCCCGAGCTGGGATTTCCCGGTTCGGGGCATCCCCGCGACGCCCACCCGCGACAGGGCGGCCCCACGGCGGCTGTGGGGCTCTCCAGGGGCAACCAGCAGCGGGAATCAAACGCCTTCTTGGCTCCTCAGCCCCGCATTTTTTGGCTGACATCATTCACCCTGAGCGGCAGCCTCTCAGGCTTTTGGGGTTTTTCCAGTCTTTCCCCTGTTTCCAGGATTTTTTTTTCTTGTATAAACATCACTTCCAACCGCTTCCTTTTTTACAGCGGGCATTAATCTCTATTTGTTAGGGGAAACCTTGTCAGAATTTCCTCCCGCTTTTCCCCACGGAGGTTTGGGCTGCCCGGTGATTTATGCCGTGTCTCCCTCCCCGGGGCTCCGTGTTGACTTTTCCCGTGCCTTGAGCAGCTTCAGGTGGGCGGAGAGGGGCTCGGAGCCCGCGCTGCTGCCGCCAGCCCCCCAAAAACCGGCCCGGGGGCTCTGCAGCCCGCAGGGAGAACCGCCAGGATCGGGGAAGGGGATAGAGGTGGGGAAATGGGACAAGGCAGCGGGAAGGGAATTCTAAAGGGACACTTCAGTGAGTGGAAAGAGGGAAGTTAACAAATGGGCGATAATCCCAAAGCGGACTGGGGCGACAGCTTTTATCTCAGTAGGCAAAACTTCTCACCTGAGAGGACGGAACACATGGTACCCCGAGAGCCCCATTCCTTCCTGCATTAAAAACCCAAATCTATATCTATATCATCTATCATCTATCAATCTATATCTATATCTATATCTATATCTATATCTATATCTATATCTATATCTATATCTATATCTATATCTATATCCAACCGAAACCCAGCCCTTACCAAAAACTTTCATCTCAACAAATACCCGGGACAACTGATTTATTTTAGGAAATGCCAATATTTCAGTATTGATCTGACAAAGTCTCTTTAAAAATAAATTTAAGGACCCGCGTCTGTGCCGCTCCCACTGTCCGGCAGTTGTGAGAGATGCCGAGCTGGGAGGGAAGAACCCCCGGTCGCTTCCTCCTCGGGGCGGCTCGTCCCTAATTGCATGCCAAGAAGAAACAGCTCTCGGGAGCCTTTTAGCCACCCGGGTTGTGAAATCATGAATGAAAAGGAAATAAACCCTAATGCGCAGCCAGGAACCGACTCCGGCCACTTCTACATTGACTTATCCTTTTAACAGCTTCTGTATTTTTCCAGCGTCGTGGCTCACGTACTTTGTACAGTGTCTGTGGCTTCATTAAAGGCTTTCTATTATATCCCCCAGGAAAATGCAACTGTCACCTCTCCGCGCCTTTTAAGAAGAGTTGCACTTTCAAAGAATATTTTTTTCTCCCCTTTTACTAAAAGAAACAGCACCGAATCCAGGTTTTGTAAGTGTTAAATAACTTTCCCAGCGTGTATTAAAGGAAGATTGTATTTTATCAACAGCTGATTGATGCGGCCATGTGATCCTCTCGGTTTGTCTATAGTATCATATTTATTTAACCTGCTGGGGGACTGTGTTCAGGGGCCGCTTGCTCCCGCTGGCAAGAGCACACACATTACACACTACCCCAGGTATTCTGATTGATTGTTCCCACCCCACAGCCTTTGGATCATAATTTAACACAGCAGGTCCTACAGCACAGAGGAGGTTTTCGTGAAATGCAGCGAGGGGTTTCTCTGAGCCAGCACCGCACAGCCACCAGGCTTTTCTGAACTAAAAATCTCATCTACGGGGAGAGGTGGAGGAGCGCTCGCAGAATCGTGATGCGAACGGTGGCACACGCAAACGCCTTTAGCCTCCGCGTTTAATCCAAGCCCTTCATTTTTAACAAGTTCTCCCTGCAAATGAGCATTTCCCGGGACTTTCGGAGCACCCGGGCGCGGCACCATCACGCACGTCAAACGCTCCGTAGCGGCAGTCGGTCAATTATATTCAAGCATATTTAAAATGCGGAGAGAGTCAGACGTCAGGTTTTCTCCTCACTTTCCTCAAATGAAACAGCTCAGAAAGTCTTTTGGCTGCCAGCTGCTGTTTGGCCCCAGAGAGGAGATAAAAACAAAACACCGATCACTCTCCCCCCAAAAAACCTCAAACCCCTCAACCCCCCCCCAGTCCACATCATGCCCGCCCTGCAAATTGTTTAACAAGCTCTGTGATGAATTAATTTGCGCAGGGAGGTCTGGATCCCGGCGGCTGCTCCCCGCGGCGGGGCTGCTGGTCCCTGCCCGGGCAGCGGCGGGGCCGGAGCGGAGCATCCCCGGCAGAGCTCCGGGCTGCGGCTCCGGGCTGCGGCTCCGGGCTGTGGGTCCGGGCAGTGGGTCCGGGCTGTGGGTCCGGGCTGCCGCCCCTCTCAGCCCCTCTGCGGGGCATCCAGGGCAGGTTTAATTAAAGTTTTACTCTTTTTTTTCCATGTTTATCCTGCTTGCAGCCACGTTTTGCTATGGAAAACAACGTTTTCCAACTGTTTATTTTATTCTAATTTTTTTTTTAAAGAAAGAATAATTATTTCTATTTTTAACCCCTTCCTCCAGCCGGGTCAGGGGTGCGCTCCGGGGCAGGTTTTCGCCCTCAGCAATCTCTCCGTGTTCGTGAGGGACTTTTTTCTCCCTTCTGGCTCGTCTGTGCCCCTTGGAGAAATGGGGATCTCCCTCGTTTACTCTCTGGAAGCTGCACCCTTGTCCCGCAGGAGGCCCCAGACCCGGCCTGACCCCGGCCCGGGCGGGTACCCCGGGCGCAGCCTGGCACCCGGCGGTATTTACCCATGACTCAGGGCCAGGCCAGGGATGCCGGGGCTCGGCAAGGTGAGGGAGATGGCAAAGGAGGTGCCAGGTAATGGATCGGCTCCAGCTCCGCGCTGCCGCGGGGCAGAGGCGTATTGACACATCACGTTAATCAGTAATTTTTTTTTTTTTTTTCCCTCTGGTGGGTGCCGGTGACAAATAGCTCCACTCTCCGGGTTCGTAACCCTTTTGTGGCCGGGACCCTCCTCCCTGTCCACCTTCCCGCTACCGATGTGAGCTCGTCTCGCTTCACCCCTTTGGAAACCCCCCGGGGGAGGCCGGATGGATTTCCCAGGGCAATTCTCCTCCCCAGGTTAATTCTGCTCTGGGAAAATCTTGTCACTTAGGACCACCTGTGCCGGCATCTCTTCAGGAAAGGCGCTTTTATGGTCCAAATGTCTCTTTTGGAGGAGGGCACGGGAAGCGCTTTGACTCTGCAGCGGAGACTTTTCCGTATTACCTGTTCTGTTGACAAAGTAAAGTAAATCCCCACTTAAAAACACGATTCCTGGTCTCTGTGAGAATGAGGCATATATGTTTTTAGGGCTTGTTAGAGCCAGGTCATGTTGACTGATTCCTGAATAGTTGCCATTGTGCCGCGCTTGCTAAAGGAGCCCGAGCAAACACCGCCCGAGAAAGGCTTGTGGTTCCCTTCCACCGCCGGCCGCGGGCTCGCCGCCAGCCTCTCCCTCCCCTGGCTAATCTCTTCCTTCTAAATTTGTTTAGGGAAAAAAAAAAAAAAAGAGAAGAAGATAATTCCTGGGAAGGTGGGGAGGGAGAACGGATCAAACAGCACGGGGAGGGTCATGCGCCTCCCAGGCAGTCCCGGGGCGAGCATCAGCCGGAGGGAGATGGAGCGCGGCCGGGGGTTCCCGCGGCTTTTCCCGCGGGGGTGCCGATTCTCCCTGCCCTGGAAAAGGCTGAGGAACCCTCCGTGGGCTGCGGGGCAGGGCGGGGCCGTCGCCTTTGGCAGGGGACGGCGGCATCGCTGGCACGATGCGGGGCAGGACGAGACCCGCGCCCTGCCCGCCCCGCGCTGCGGGAGCGCCTGGGCCGGATCCGCCCCGAACCCCCGGTCCCCCTCCCCGAGGAGCTGTGGGAGGAAAACAACAACGTTTGTTCATTCCAAGCCTCGGCAAACAGCTAAACTAGTTTACACAGTTGGTTTTGAAGAACGAATAAATTGTTTTCTTTAAGTACACCGTCCTAAGCAAGCACACACTTTAACTAGTTTTCCTAGGAGAGAGCTTTTTACTAGATTGCTTTTTCATTGCGTGGCTATCGGAACGAGATAATGACCAAAGAGGTGGAACCTAATCAGCCTTTTAGTTGAGTTTAAAGAGTCTAGAGGTAGTTTAAAGGTAGCTTTGGTCATGTTTGCCGGGCAGCTGCGATGTTTGCACTACCACGTTATGATGGGGAGAGTAATGTGTTCGATAGATAAGGGAAAGAGGCTAGCCAAAAAGCAAGGTCAGGTGTGATAAGGCTTGACACTTTTACTCATTTTTCACACACATAAAAGGAAACTTTAAAATATGAAGCAAAAAGAAGGAAAGACTCGACATGCTAACATCTATCATAAAAACTGTACATTAACAGACCTCACTTCTTATTTAATTAGCCCAAAACCTTATCATAGTTTGGAACGTGTCATGCCATTAAAAAGAAAAAAGAATTCTTCTATTTTGTTAGCACCTAGGTATGCTCTAAAAATAAAACCTCCCTGTTCATGGGATAACCACACAATTCCCTTTCTCCTCCTTCATGTTTTATCTTCACTTTCTAAAGTAGTTAATGAAATAAGTTATAAGCTGAAGATAAGAGTCTGTGAGTGTAATCAATAGGGAAGGGAGGGCATAAGGTTCTAATAGAGACAAAAATCCTGGAGGAAAAGGAGAAAAAAAAAGTCTCTCTGGATTTAAAATCTGTGCAAAATAAAACCACCAGGCACTGATGAAGAAGCACAAAGTCCAATGCAACTAAATGATCAATGACAAAATCACTCCCTTAAATAAGAGCTGCTGTGACTTGAATGGTATTTTAGAAATACTGGTGTCCAGGAGGACAGCTCCATATTATTGATCCTACATTCTGTGAAAATAAATTGATTTTTGCAATATATGCAAGAATTCTAAACCAAAACTCACTACATTTCTTATTTCAGGAAACTTTTCTGCCATCTTCAGTTGAAATCTACACTACATATTGAAGGTCAATCTCTCCTCAGTGCCCACCTTCTATCAGAAAATGATTTCAGTCCCCATTCAACAAAAATTTGCAGATAATATTTGCGGAGCCATCAAAAACCAATTTGCAAAGGTAACTTATGCTAGTGTACAGAGGCACTTACACACCCATGTCCAAAATGTGGCTTCTCAAAATGCCTGTGCAGCTGCTGGTCAAAATAAACCCAGAATCTATAGGCACTGCAGCTTTTTTCCTTGAAGCCTGGCAGGTGCCTAGAATTTGCCTTTGGGCAGGTCTAGGGCTCTCTATCCCTTGGCAGGGCTGCACAGTTTGGTGTTTTCTGCTTTTTCTCTGAGCCCTTCACAAATGACATTTCTGTGCTTGCCCGGCGGGTCTTTAAAAGAGAAAATCAGCTGGGTGAAGGAAGAGGAGTGACTTGCTGTCTTTTCCCTCCTGGAAGGTGTGATTTCCCTGCCCTTCCATCGGTCCTCCAGGGGTTAGACCAGCCCCAGAGAGATGGTGATCTCCATCTGAGAGGACACAAGCTCCTGTTCCATCTCTGCAGGGAAATGAAGAGAAATGGGTCACATTTTCATCAGCTCCTCCTGAAATGGCTGCATTCTGCAGAGAAATGGGGCCAGAGACAATGCAAACACCAGCATGGCTCTGTGTCTCAGTGGTTAGAGCCGGCAGGAGGGAAAGAGAGGAGGAAAATTCCAGCTGGGTGAAGCTGGAATCCCCTGTGCTTTCAGACACCTAGAGCATCGTTGCTGCAAATCCCTCAAACTCCCCAGTTATCGTTCCAGCTCACAAAGGAATGGGACTGGATGTGGAATGGTCCCTGGATTCCCTCCCCATGTTGGGACAAATCCCTGAGGACAGCCCGAAAATTCACCCAGGGCAGGCTGGTCTTGGCACAGCTTTCCCGTGGAGCTCAGTGCAGTTAAGAGGTCCCTGAGTGCTGTCACTGTGCCAGCAAACAGCTCCTAATCAGGTGGGGCTCAAAGAGCTGCACTGTTCCCAGCCGGGGCACTGCATGTGCACTCACACGTCCCAGCACAGGATACGCCTGAGCACTCGTGTAAGGCTGAGGAGATTTAGGTGCCTGAACACCTTCAATGCTTGGTCAGATCACTGTGACACACACCCGAGTCACTCCGGTAATTTTTATGATACTGTTCTCAAGCACCTGCCTGACTGATGCCACCCGAAGGATCTCAGGGACCTGACTGAGGCACCTCATGCCCAAAAGCAAATATTTGGGCTTTGCTGGGCAGGGATGAGCTCACACCCACTCGGGGATCATGGCATGCCTTAACACGCTGCTGGATCATGGCCAGGGCAGCAAAGTACAGAAAGCACACACGGGATAAAGCAATGAGCAGCAGTTTCTCAGGCTTAGCAATAGTCCTGAAAATAACCCGGCTCAGGGTCTGCCCAACCCAGAGCTGCACTCCCAGCAAGGACCAGGGAAAGGCTGGCAGAGGGTTTTTCCACATCGCCCCAGTGTGGGACAGATGTTTGTCTCCAGCACATTTCTTTCCCTGCCCCTGAGTCCCCTCTGAAAACCACTGATGGCTTCAAACTTTCCTTAGAGTAATGGACAGGCAACCAGATTGCGTTTTCCATATGGAACAAAAAATAAAAGGAAGCCTGGGTATTTAGGAATTATTTTCTTCCTATAGAGGCCACCTTGTGCACTTTTTTTTGGTCTCATTTTAATAATCTATATCAGTGTTGTTTTTTAGCTGATTTTAATGTCAACTGGGGATTAATGTGCATTAATTAAATTGACTGTATTTTCTTTAATGAGCACAAAAGGATTTTATGTTAATGCTGATGATCCTAATAAGGATTCTATCTACTTATCTGTGTTTTCTCAACATCCTGAAATTTTTTATTAGGAAACAAATTGATTCAGTTGCTATCACAGGGTAAAAACAAAAGCTATCAGGTGACTGCTGGCTGGTCTGATGATTAAGCTGTGAGTACTGCACGTATTGTAGGACTGTTCACTGCAACGCACTGCTTCAAACTTAATTTATTTTTAATGACATTGACCAACTTTTCTGGATTGAAAGCTGCTATTAAATGAGTATCTGAGCAGCCTTAAAAGAGATGCAGGAAGTGAAATCTGGGCCCATTCTCTTTGCCTTGGAGTGAGCTACTAACAAGTAGGAAACAGGGAATTAGCTGGCACCAGATGCCACAGAGTGATTACAGACAGGTAGACAGGTATTCATGTTCAACCCCCTTTCAGCTGCTCAGATTGATAATGCAAATTAGTTTTTAACTTGTTAAAACCCTGTAATATAATAACAATCATTCACAACAAACGGAAGAAATACATTTATTTGCATGCATGAATATATCTGTGTCAATATATTTTTATACATTCACAGCTGTTCAGAGCTTGAAAGACACTTGACTTGCTGAGCAAGCATTTAATAAAAAGCCCATGGAAATGTTAATTAATGGTATTTGGTACTAAATGCTCACTTTGATGCTAAAATGTTACGCTGTGCAGATTTAAAATTCATTCGGCATTTTTTGCCCTTGTTACCATCTGCAAATTTCCACCCCACACCCCATTCTCACATCAGGTTGCTGAAATAATTTGATGGTATTCCAGCATATGCCAGTAATGAACACTAGGGATGGCTTCTGATCCCACTACACCTGTTTAACATCGTGGCTCTCAGCTGCCTGATTCTTGTCAGTGGTTCGCCTCTTTTCCTCCACCGTCCCAACCAGGACCACCCTCGGCTTTGCACAAACGTGTAGGAAGAGGCAACATCCCTCAAAGAACTCCCAAGAACCCCAGCAGCTGCCATGTTTTAAACAAATAAGAGCAATTCCAGCGAGTTCAGAAAAAAAAATAAATTCTGCTGACCTAAGTTACTGAGGCATAAAATAGCCTGTGAGATCCAGCAGCAAGTGGAGGTGTAAGAAACCAGGCAGTGGCTCCAAGATGATCTGGGAAAAGGGGATCTGAAGGTTTTCAGGGCTAAAAGCCCACCTGGAGCACGGAAAGGAGCTCTGGGAATGATGTCTGAATCCTACCAAAGGTAATTCTGGTTCCCTAAGATCTGTGGCATTGGGAAATTCGGCCAAGAAAATGGTAAATATACTTTTTAAAGGCTGATAATAAGGTAAATTGCAAACTCATTGAAAATGTCTATATGATGGAGGGAAAAAATTGCTTACATTTCAAAGATTTTAAAATTAAACTTTGTTTACAAAAATGTGACTGATCTGATTACAGAGCTCCTTATCTTTTCATTTACATTTGTCCTAAATTTTCCATGTAAATGAAATCACAATAATAACTTAAGCACATTTTAAAAAAAATTCCTTTGGCTAAAATGTTGGAAAAAGGAATGAGTTCTTCAAAGCTACAATAAAATTTTTATTTAGATTAAAATTCCACTGGGAAAAAAAAATCTGATTTATCATTTCTAAGGAGAGAAAAACCTCTGTAAAAAAATCCAACCATTCTATGAAATTGCAGTGGATAGATGGCTGTATATATGTAGATATTCAAGCATTTATTTCTTTATACTGTTGCTTTTAGTTTAGTTCAAGTTTTATATTGAATGTTTATACAGGGTTTTAATAACATTTCTGTTTACCTTGTGTCTTTCTTGACAAATTAACCTTTTCCAACAGTAACTATAAATTACATAATCACATTAGAGCATTAATTAATTAAAGATATTAGTAGATGACCTATAATTAATATAAAATAATTACAGAAATTATTGTTAGTTTCGACAATCTGGAGCTGAAACCCGCTTTGAAACGTCTCATGCCAGTTTTCCTCAGAGTGATTACAGTCTCTGTTACAGTAAAATATCCCACTGCCACTTTATTAGTGTGTACAGGAGAATTAATTTTTATGCCAGATATCCCAGCATGTCCAGGCACTGACTTTTACAAAATGGACTGGGGACATAATTACGTGCAACACATTTTGCACAGGTCACCCAAGAGCTCCAAACTATATAAAAAAAAATAATTGACATTTTCTATAATTTTTTTTTAATTGTTGCTGTCTGCTGCCCTTTGAATACTCTGTGATTTGTGCTGGCATCTGGTTGCTGTCCTCTAAGGCTGCATTTTTCCATCCTACCTGGCAGCTTCTGCCACATCCATCTCGGCCCTTTTGGAGCATCTCAAACACAGTAGAACGGAGGGTCTCACTTTGCCTAAGGAAATTCAGCTGTAACTTGACAAATCGGCCAAAAAAAAAAAAGTCATAGGGGTAAATTCTGATTTTAAAAAGTATTTTGTGGGACAGTTAATGACCTAGCCTAACTTATTTGATGGCTGGGCACAGGATGTAAGAATGCACCAGATGCAGATTTGAGGGACTTTCTTTAGGTCTTCAATCTGGACACTTCGTACATGTGAAAACTAGACCATAAATTGATTAAAATCCATCTCACCTTAATTATTTCTATCAGAGTTTTCTAGGTCTTCCTTTGCTATACATCCTTCCCCCCTGAACAAAATACATAACTCAATATGCAGCATCACAACCTTGCCCTGTCTCCAGAGAATTCTCGCTCCTGGAAACACGGTGAAATCTCCCCAGCAAAGAGTAAAACAGACTCCCAGCTCCAGACCGTGGTCTTCCTTTTTTAAGGAACATTTACAGTTCACAGTTTGAAGGTAAAACTTTCCACATTAGACTTTCACAAGGGGTAGACTCATTTGCAAATATTTAGCAGGGCTCTGCAGCCCTCCCCAGGGGCAGCTTGGGCAGAAATGTCAGCCTGAGAACTGTAGCACTTTCAAGAGAGTAAAACCACAAAGCTCTGATCTGACTATAAATGTTACATTGCATTTCATTATTGGCTTGGCACACGTTATACAAGAGGAACACAGACGTCTTTATCTGGATGTTTGAATCTCTGTACACACATCTGTCATCAGTGATATTTTTAAGGTTGCTGCCTCGGTTAGATGAAGACAATAACATTTATTTGTGCAGGGATTGCACTGAATATTGGCATGTGCATGAATGGAGGCTGCAGGCAGAAAATGCAATCCATAAAGGTTTAGGGGATGTCGTTGGAAGCACACAAATCTATGCCTTGTTCACGTGCATCTATAAATAGCTGTGCAAGGAACTCGAGGCATCAGTGTCCAGTCCAGATCATGGTCTTATAAAAGCAGCTCCTGTGCAAGAGTCCACTTTACAATTTCCTCTGCTCTAACAACCTCCTTTCATTGCAAACTTAATGAGTGCTTTCAAGTGCACAACAAAAACGAGATGAGAGAGTTTGGGGAAACCTCCTTGTCGGGGAAAACCAACACCTTGAATTAAAGGCATCAACTACTTGAGCCTCTGCAGTCAAAGCTGTGTTTTCAGAATGTAAAACTAATAACATTCATTGAACTACTGAAATACTATAAAATAAAGGAGAGAAGTCCAGTAAACACAGCCCCTAAAACTGCAAAGGGATGCTTGCTTTTGATCTGCAGGAGCCTCCGCTTCTCTTCTTCCACGCAGGAAGGATCACTCAGCTTAACCTGTGGGTGCTGCCTACAGCAATATTTTAACCATTTGATATTTCTTAAAAAACACCCTTGCATTTTCTTTGGACTCCTATAATTCATTTTCCCCTGCATTATTTTTTGTGTGCGTTATTAAACTAAAGAACAATGGGATTTTTTTCCCTCCTCTTGTTTTGTCCAGAAATTGATTTATGTAACAGTGAATAGTTGAATTACATACCCTTGTGTAAAACATGCTGAACACTAAAGAATAAGTGACTATCTACCACTTGAAGATTAATCTTCTCTTTGTTTGAGTATCTGAGACTGCAGGGCACTCACAGCTGGAAAAGAGCGTTCCAGCTACAGGTTTGTGTTTTTAATAGCATATGAAAACTGTTGTCAGGGTTTTTTTTTTTGCTGCAGTATTTATTTATCATCACATCACCAGAACAATTCATTGTAATTCCACTGTACATTTCATCCCAAAACCTCAGAGTGCTTTGCAGGCATTAATTATCCCGACCAAATCATGCAACATGTAAATGATACATGGGGATAATTTAACTACTACTACGAGGAGCTAACTGTGAGGTAGCTCCAGAGAGGTTGTAAATTAGTTGCATGGGCTATCTGAATGAGTTAGGTGTAGCCTGGGAGAGCTGCAAAGTACATTACCCAGCCAAAGCAGCAACGTGTCATTAGCAGGCAGAGCGTAATTATGATTTGGCCGAGCTGTAGGATCAAATTATAACACTAAAATGAGACTCACACTGAGATGAGCAAGAGTTCTGCTTCAGTGCCATGTGTGTGCTGGCATCTTTGTGTTCCCTGTTCACCAGGGATGACGTGCATTGATGCAGTCTACAGAAGACAAGTAATTTTTACCTAGGCAGACCAAACTTGTGACTTTTGGCCCCCAAAAAATCAAGGTATGCAGAGGAGTTCTGTTAATTTTATTCTATCTGTAAAGAGAATGAAAGCAATTCCTCATAAATTGCATTTTCAAGGCTTTTCTCAGTCGTATCCCAAAGACATTTCCAACAGCACAGGGAATGGCACTGCTCTGCTGGAATATGAGTCACTGAACTCAGGCTGGAAATGCCAGTACTGAGCTGGTATCTGGTGAGCTGTGATGGCATCACACACGAGGCAGAAAGGCTGAATGCTTATAGAAATACAAATATTTCTATTGCATCTATACAGGAGCTAATGGAGCTACAGGAGCTACAGGAGATATTTCCAACATGACTAATCTCCTGGTGTGCTCCTCACCTGCAAGTGGAAGGAACTCAAAACTTGTATTTTGAGGGCTTTATAGAAACTTTGATCAATAAGCAGAGCTTATTTTAGTCTTGAAGGGAATGTTGATATTTTAGAAATTTACTGACGCTGCAGTTTATGGAATATTAATAGTTTAAAAACCTATTTGCACTAACAGTGTTAATTTTCTTCCTTTTCACAGGATTTATTTAAAAGTAGTTGCCATACTTCCCACCAGCTGCTCACCTCAAAACGTGGCAGTCAGTCTCTGACATCAGCCAGGTGTTGCCATGGGAAAAAGCAAGTTGTCTTAATTGCACATGTTGTCAGTTAAAAACATCAGAGGAAAGAAAAAGACAACTCACAGGCAAAAGCAATGACCAGGGAATATATGGATGTGCTTGTAACAAAGGCTGGAATAAACACACGAGTAATGGAAACTGCTGCCTGTGTTAAGACCAGCATGTTCGATTTTCAAACAACCCTGCTAAGGTGAGGTTTAGGGAGGCATCTTCTCGTCTCAGCTACAGCAACTCACTCCTGCTTATTTCAGGGATACGACAAAGGCTTTCACCAGCTGAGGATATGACCCCAATATCACTCAGACACCACGTGAGTGCTCCATCCCCTGGGCTTTGAAGAGGTGTGGAGTGGTAACCTGTACCCACGTGTGGGTTTCATAGCAAAGGGTTTGTCAACAAGATTCAAGGTCAATACGTATCAAAACACGAGACCCGGCTAATTCACTTTCATTCATGTGCTTGGAGTTAAGCAGCAAAGAAAGGGTTAACCATAAAGTATTTCACCTTGAACCTTGCACTCTCTTTATCTAGCACACCATAATAAAAGATCAAGAGTTCCTGCTTATTATCTTATTTTTCCTCCTTGTTCCACTAGGCTAGGGCCCAGACTAGTTATGGATTAACACTGTGATCAATAGTAAGCTTGCTGTCTCGCTCTCGGCAGGGGAAAATGAACTCAAAATGCAGTCAAACTCTTATTGATCAAGGATATAGGTCTCACTTTCATTACCTCTGTCTCCTGATAACCCACATATAATGTGATGAGTTGCTAATCTCTCTGCTTTTCAATGGACCCTTCACCCCTCCTGTCTGCACAGCAGAGCTTTTATTTTTGCCTCTTCTGTGTAATGCTTGTAGCATTAACTCTCACTCTATTACCATCATGCCTGGTCAATCAAGACTCATAAAAGGACTTTTAAATAGAATTGGGCCAACTGTGTCATGATTTTATTTGGGTATCTCCAAGCAAATGAGTTACCCTTCAATAACTAGCCCTGACAAGAGTGGGTAGTTTGGTCTACTCAAACCCACCTCAGAAGAAGATGTTTATGTGGATGCTTGCATTAAAAACATGTGCCCTGCCATAGAGAATGTAGAGCTTTCATTTCATTCTTCTGCCCATTGTGGATAAAGACTTATTTCATGTCCATCCATCTCAGTGGTCATTTTGGATACTCACCAAGAAATACTTATTAGTCCCTTAGAATAAACTCGGTTGGGTGTACAGAGGCACTTTGTATGGAAAGGTAACAATTCCTCGTATCCCCTGGAACAAATAGCTGAGCACCAAAAGAAAGGCAGAAAAGCAGATTATTGCCTGGTGCCGGTAGACAGAGACATGCAGAGCATTTGGTCATGTTCTGCAAAGTTTTAGTGAGCTCAGAAACCACCTTCCAGTTACAATTTTCAAATTAAGAAATATCCTTCTTGAATGCAATGAGTTTCTGATGAAAAAAAAAAAGATTTGTTTTGATTTCTTCATTGAATTTTTAACTCTGAATTATAAAAATATTTCCTTTTGGTGGATTTTAGATTTCCTTTATTTATTTCCCATTGATAATAACAATTTTAATGATAAAAGTGATTAAAAAATAAATTCCAATTGGAAATTTTAAAGTACAAAAAAAAAAAAGTTCCTAAAATAATGGAATTTGAAGGGATTTTGTTCTGATTTGGGGGAAAAGAATGTTTGAAATACCAGAATTCCCTGCAAGATGAGATTCCCAGTGCCAGCAAACCCCACTATCTTGAAAAGAGATAATTTTCTGGTCAGCTAAGTCAGTGGATTAAAGTAATCAGAACTGTGTTAGAATGTGTTAATCGGTGTCCCCAAGCAGTGCTTTCCCCAGTTTGTCTCAATCAAGAAGTCAGGTACTTCTATCAGGTAATTGAACCAGGTCCCCTCACGTGCAGTGTCACAGGAATTCAAACGACAGTTCCCGTAGATCCACTCCTTGCAGATCCCACAAAGTCAGCCATTATTAGCATAATTATTTGTGTGATCTTCAATCAAGGATGTCATCACGTTTTCTTAAACGCAATATAGATTAAAAATAAGACGCTATTGATTGGCTCTGGAAGAGAAAGGTCTCGAGTTTCACGTGCACTGTTTGCCTTCAGTGGTGGTTTTCTTTATACACCAGATAACACTCCTAACCTCGCAGCCATTGCGAACGCCCGAGTTTCCTTTTGAAGCTTACATCAATCATATAATTAAGACATCTTAGTAGTACTTTTCACAATCTAGCCAGATTGCGATCTGTGCTCCCTGGGCCTGTTTCTGAAACTTCAATTCATGTTCTTTCTTTTTTCGTGTGGGTGCATGTGCCACGTAATTACAGCTCTTCTTTCTTTCTGCTCCTTCCAGGTACTCTTTGCGGTTGGTCCAAATTTCTTTAGAGTAGCCTTCCTGTTAGCTCTAAGTCTTTCCATTTTATTACAAAGAAAAAATTAATTGGGTTCTAATAATGAGGTAGGCATGCGGGGCACTTACCAATGAAATACAATTGTTTGTGCATAATAGAATCTCTATGGTGGCATCTGCTTGAACAGCTAAATCAAAGACCAACCAAAATCACTGGTTGGAGATAATTATCTTTGCTGTAAAACACGCTCAGATCTATATGGTAAGATAAAAGCTCACCCATGATATCACTAACTAATACCTTTTTTGAGGCAGAGAGGCACTAATGCATTAGTTAAAAAAGCAAAACCACAGACGTCATCTCAGATCAAAATATTCACATGCTCTGCCGTTAAGCAGCTGATCTTTCATTTTATCATCTTAATAAAAAGGGGTCTGTGCTTCAAAGGGGTTGTTGACACTTCATGCTACCCTGACTGCTATGTCTCTTTTTTGTTTCTTCTCAGACATGTCCTCTGACACCAAAAAACATTCTCTGTTAAATGTGACATATCATCAATTTGTGTATGAGAGCTGAGGTTTCTTAAAAATTGCTCATTTAAAGGCGTTGGACCTCCCCATATGATTTTCTTTACTGCTTCTGTTCTGCATTGAAAAGACACAGATAGAGAATGAAGAAGGCAGACGTGAGGAGGAGAAGATATTTTATAGTGGAAAATATCTTTGTGGAAATGATGAAGGTGTCCATCATCAGGAAGAAAAGTGAGCTGAATTTTTGATGTATAAACCTGAGATACAGTCCTGCATGTGTCAAATGGATATGTCAGAAAAAGTGACAGTGGTATTTTTTCACTTTATGACCCAATCTGATTCTTATCAAAGTCACATCCGGCCCATAAAGATCATGGACATCAGCTACTCGATAGACCTAATAAGGCAGCTTTAATCTCACAGTCTCAAATGCATTTTATCATTGAGGACCAAAAGCACACTTAAAAATGTTGCATAGAAAGCAATGTAAGCCCAGGGTATAATTTGATAAGACATGCTAATGCTGGCAAGATCCCCACTATGCAGACAATTTGTTTGTAACAGAGAATTTCACAACACAGAGGTTTGGGGGAAGAGGTGTGATGCTAAACCAAAACAGTTTAATCTTTAAACACAGAGAATGCTTGAGTTTGGTACCACTTTTGTGCTACTTTTCCACTCAACTCAAGGCCCAAGTTTTACATTTAGTTATTATTCCCTTTCTCCAGAGAGACAAACAGGGACAGGCCATCACCATGTGAATTAATGAATCGCTGGCAATAATTACAATTATAGTTGACAGTCACACTGTGGTGTTATACTCACTCGTCGTGACACTATGAACAATACCTGAGAGGAAGAATTAAATTCTCCAGAAAGGAAAGAATGGGTTAAAAAGCCATATGGAAATTTACACTAGGGATAATTTAAAGCAACTGCTAAGATTAAAAAAAAAAAAAAGTATAATCACAAAATGTCCACCAATTAAGCCTCAAGAAAATATCCTTTTTTTTTTTTTACTTTCGTGTTTCGAGATGCAGAGTTCACCCTAGAGCACTGAATTTCCATTCATGAGCATAGTACATACATAATTAATGCAATCTGCTGTCTGTTATGACTAGAGATGACAGAAATTTATGTGACAGCTACCAAATATGTATATATTTGGTTGTTGTGTATATGGCTGTTAATAGGTTTGACTGTATCTAGCATTGATAATATGCCACCAGTGTGGTGAAGTTAAACCCATCCCACGTCTTCCAGGCCTGGTGTGTGGTAGGGCTATCCAATTTGAATAGCTCCTTTATGTTCTTTTTCAAACCAAACGTTTTTATTTTTGTCAATAAACTGTGTCATTTATTATAGCTAAGAAAACTCATGTTGTTTGAGGTCTTTATCAGAGTTCCTACAAATCAGGTTAATTGGTGATCAACAGAGCTTTTCTGCCTTTAATGAGCCCTGGTAGCCCAAGGCAAGGCCCAGCTCTTGATAAGGGACTTTCCCTTTCCTTATTCAGGACTCTTTGATCACTTTTTTTTAACTGGGAGAACAACCGCCGGGAATGTCATTGTTTTTTAATTGCCTGATTACCAAATGTTGGAGATAAAAGATAGATGTTCTCAATTAATAACATTTACATAGATTAGCATCACTAACAAGCCTCATTAGTAGCTGCTGACTTTTGTTTAGACTGCGTCCCATGTCAGTTGTGCTCTGATAGTGCGCTGGTAACTACGTTCTCCATATTAAAATATATTTATTTCTAACCTCTTTCCATTAATCAGGCTATATATATGACATTTTAAAGCACAAACAGGCTTTCATTAAAGTTAACTCTTATTTCCCAGAGCATTCAGAGCAAAATTGGATATATTAGGAGGCTCTGCATCAAAAAAAGCCTTGCCTTCAGGAACGGGAGTCAGGCCTGAGGTATGTTAATGTATTTAGAATAATAAACAAGCCACTGCAGCCAGTTGCTTGTGTTCCTCTGCAACTTGTTTTGCTGATTTAGTTATTAATTTTGAACTGTCAGATCATTAGCTTTTGCTGTGCCTCAGTCTACTCATCCATGAACTGTTAACAGTGATACATGTTCTCCTTAAAAGTGCTCTGAATGCAAGGGCAGAAAATATACTGGTGGCACTCACAACATATTGAATAAATATCTGTAGTGAGAAAATAAATCTCTTTTACACCATTCTGTTGGTGCAAGTGTTATCCTTGAAATCTGACCTCCTCCTGAGGCTGTTCCTCAGCAGAGCACCTCGTCCTAATGATTAAATCATAGATGTCAAGGTCCCTCAGGTTTGTACTCCTTGGTCCTCACCCTGAGATTGGCTTTTCCATTGGCCAACGCACAACACGAGGGCTGTTGGGGTAGCAGGAGGAACCTCCCTCTCCCCTTCAAGAAAACCCTCATCAAGTTGGCTGTACTTTAAACACACTTGATTTTTGGCAACAAAAATCTATTTGAGAACTTGTGCTTTTCTGCTTCAAGAGCAAAACAAAACATATATCAAGCAAAAGAAAGAAAACAACATGAGAGCTCCGTTAAAAAAAAACATAAAAGGCTTAACATGTATAGTTTTTCACAAGGGAAAGGAGAATGATATTCTGACTGAACTGTCAATGAAATCAAGCTAAAAGCTGAAATATATGTAGAATGCCAAATACTTTGGGAGTTAGAGACACAGTTCTGCATGTCTTTGTGTGTGTGTGTGAGTGTGTATAGAATCGGAGATTCAAACATGTATGGACTTGTGCGGATTAAAAAATGCTTCTATCTATTATTTTGATCAATGGTCTTCTTTTTTTATATTTTCAACACCTATTGCACTGATACACACAAACCCAATATTCTTTACTCCATCAGCTTGAAAATCTCTAGTGTCATGGCCTTTGCTTCAATGTTGAAGCTGATTTCAGGCTTGCATTAAAAAAGTAAGCTCTATAGTTCAGTCAAGCAGCAACAGTAAAGTGCTAAAGCAGAAGCTTCTGTGCTATCGGTGAATGGATTAAATAAATCAATCAATCAATAAAGGATGTAATCTTTTAAAAAAATCTCTTTTTTCAGTAAAAAACCAAGACATAGACTCCTCTACCTATAGGCTTTTAGAGGGAAATAGCTTTGTTGACTTCCACTGTGGTGTAAGATATTTCTCCTTTGTCAGCAAAGGATATCAAGACGTAAAATCAAACAGAACTCAGGAGAGATAATGTGTTTTGATTTGTCCAATTTTCAGCCCTTTGGTCACGTATGCTTAACTTTAATATCTTTTAATAAGGGAGAAAATAGCTCTGATCTTTGTTTTATTAATGCACATGTTTCAAAGGGCAATGCAAAGATTGGAGCAGAAAACAAAGACAAGAAAGATATGAGAACAAGACATTCCATTTGTGGCTTTGCAGCATAAGATGACAGACCTGTGATTGCAGGTATGCACACGTACTTATTTTTTAATTAAGTATCAGTTTTAGAGGAGAAAAGGCAGTACCAACATCTCTCGTGTGCACGGTACCACGACTGCTAAGCACCATCATGCAAAAGTGTCAGAGCCCTAACATGACAGATGTGTTCAGAGAGTGAAATTCATCTTGTTTGTAGGGCCAATGAGGAGCCTGTGAACCACTGAAACCCCGATATGGGGAGGGACACGGCCCACAGACCCACCAGCCCTGGGCCCTTGAACAGCCTGGACAGCCATCGCTCCCAACCCCGGCTGGGTTCAAGCTGTTTCCCCCAGGGAACTGCTTTTGTGCCATTATATGTCTCCTGGACTATCTACTCCACAAATACAAGTTGTCATTATTTATATTTTAGTTCTTCCCTGCTTTTCTTTTCCAAAGTTCCACCCTTTCTTTGTGACCAACAGAAAAGAAAAATAAGTCGAGAGGAAGATAAGTCTAAATAAGCAAACCAGGCCCTTTTCTATCCCTACTTTTTGAGACCAGGTAATTCCAGCATTCTGGTCCTCCAAATTCTTTGATTCATGTTCAGCCAACCAGAATATTTTCCCTCTTGACAAGGTATAATTTCAATGGAGCTGTGTTTTGTGTCTGTATGATGCACTTCATATTTTCCATGATTTTGCATCCCTCACACAAGACTCTGTCAATTAAAATGATAGCTACTTATGTGGGACAATAAGTGACTATGAGGGAAGGGATTTGTGGAGGCAATTTACAACCTCTAATTCAGCTCCAGGGATGTGCTCCAGCACAGCTACCCTGCGATGGCTGTGCCAGGTAATTTGCTGGAACACTCCACTGAGGCATCAGCCTGTTGATTGCCTGATGTGTAGGAGGCCTCAGACTGGGTCATATTCCACAATTAGTTTCAGTAAAAAAAAAAGAGGAATATTTCTTTCAGCGTTTGTTTCAAACTATATTAAACGCTCCCACATTGCAAGGGTTAAAACATGCAGAAAGAGGGAAGCTTAAATAGAACACTAGATAAATTAAATCACTGCTTTGGTTGAAACAAAACATTGGAGATTTACCTAAGATCATGTTGTTTGTCGCACTGCAATAAACCTTTACATCTGTCCTTAAGTACTGACGCAAATCCTATTTAGATCTTGACCTTCAGATGCAGAAGAGAGAAACCCCAAACAACTGTTTATCACCTCGATCTAATCTTGTCCACATTTTCTCCTTAGCTAGTAGAATATTCTAAAGAGAAACAGATGGTTTTAACCATCTTTCCAGTACCAAAATATAAAACTGGTTTAATTAGTGTGCAAGCAGTCATGGCCACGCACTGCATGTGCAGCTCCCCGCAGCATCTCCTCTCCTCCCATCAGCGAAGCGTCGCTGAAATCCTCCCGTTCCCATTATTCCCATAAACCTTTGGCCCAGATCTTCGATTGATATAAATCAGAGAAGCTCCACCGAGTTGGATGGAGTTGTGCCAATTTGTGGAAGTTGAGGTTCCGTGCTCACGTCTTAATTTTCGGTTTATTTCCCCCCCCCGACCAAACGTATTAAGAAAATGGGGGAATATAGAGGGAATTCTGAATGTGGTAGCATTCATTCGTGGTTTGGCCCTTTCCACAAACGCAAATGCACCAGAATGTTTTTTCTTTTCCCCTGAATACTGTTCTCATTTACATATGGACTTTTAAATAAAACAGGAGATTTGCTAATGAAATGATGCAATTAGAAGCGTATTCTCAGAGAATCTACAGCAAGGAGAACAGCAAAGATGATAAATTAAAACAAAATAGCCTTTGCAATTGTATTTCTCTCACAGTATTTTATCCTTTCCTGGTTTCTATGGAAATTATGATTATTTTTTCTTTTTTTCCACCAAAACAAAGTGTTCCAATTTAAACCTCACACCGATTCAGGGCAGCTTATTGGATAAGGCAGCCAGAGCTCACCGCCAGGACCTGGGCTTGAACCAACTGCAGGTTATAACCTAATTGGCTTCCTTGTCTGAGCTCAGTGTCTCCAGGTCGGGCTGTGGAGTGCTGCCAAGGCATTAGGGAAACTTGCAGTGGAGTTGTGTGGCCTGGAGGTAGACAACTTCACTTACGAGCTGTGCCTGGCCTGACCCTGATCCTTCCCTTGCACGAATATCCTCTGCCCGCTTAAAAGAAGAAAGAAAATCCACGATCTCCCCAGATCAAAGCTGTCGCTTCTCTTTGCTTTGCAAGGCATCCGGACGAGGGGAAAGAACGAAAAGATGGTTTTGGTTTGTTTGGTTGGTTTTAATTTGAATAAGGAGCAGAACTCTGGCAAAAAGTAATAGAAGTTAAATCAAATGAGTGGGAATATAATGTTTATGTAGTGGCTTTGAGGCAATTGGACACACGTCATAAAAGATTGATGCTTTCTAGGAAAGAAATAAAAGAATAAGTCTAAGAAGTGGGACAAATCCAGGGATCCATTATCCCAGCTGGAGAAGTTTATTCTTATTCAAATAAAATAAACAGAAAGGAAATCATAGAGTCATTAAGGTTGGAAAAGATATCTAAGATATCCAACAATCAACCTAAAATCATTAATTAATTCTTCTCCTTAAATTTATCTACATTTGGACTACATCCATGATGGAACTGGTTTCAATGGAGCGTAAAATTTGAAACCCAACAGCAGAAGACTGACCAAAAAGGTGTCAGCAGTGAAGGACCTACACTAGACGACGTTTTTTTTAAGAAATCAGATTTTTTTGACTAAGTCCGCCAAAATATATCTCTTGGTCTATTTGTTGTTTCTCCTAAATGAATAATTATGCAATAAGGTTTTTCCATGTTTGTTCATGGAAGGGCTCTCTTTTAAAAATCTTCTGCTGTTTTTTGACTCTGTACATTGAAAAGGTAGATTCATCTCTTCAGCAAACTGGTACATAATTCAAGACTGACCATAATTTGGATTTTTAGACACATTTGGGTTTTTATTTATTTTCCTTAAAATACTTGTTGAGGACTATTTTTAATGAAGACTGTTTGCTTATAAGTGAAGAGGTTTGCAGTCAAAAAAGACTTTATTTTCTACAGAACTGCAGAATATAAATACAAAACCGTCACTTGAAGTCAAAATTTTAAAATTCTAATCTCAAAGTGTGATTTTTAAAAATATTCTTGAGTTTTATATTTGCATGGGAAGCAAAGTGCAAAAACATGTTAGTGATTTATTTTTTCTTATTTTAAACTTTTTTTTTTAATCTCTTTTTGCTTCTTCAGAATTTTAAAGTATTTTCTGGCTCTTGGAAAGTGGCCAGAGGAAAGAGGAAGTTATAGTTTAGTCAGAATCTAATTTTTATCAAACTGAGGGAATATATTGAATTTTATGGAGTAGAAAAATAGAGATGAATACGAAAGTAACAAAGTGGAGCCTCTGTCCTTTCAAATAAACAGCACCAAACCCACCAAATAAAAACAAAACAAAAAAGCCAAACCACAAATAGCATTATTTCAGATGCTTTAAAAAGAAAACAAATGCCAAAAAGGGAAGGAGACCTTTTTTTTTGGTGTTTTTACAGTAATAAGTTGCAGGACTTGAACTAGGGTGAGAAATATCGGAAAAAAAGTCAAATTAAGAACAGGGACCTCATTTTGCGCTTTTCATAAATACTTTTTCCTCCCCTCCTGCACTCTTTCCTTGCACTTCTTTTGCCTTGTACAGCTGCCTTGTACAGCTTCTAATGACAGTGATGTTCAGTTTTAGAGGGTCAGGAACGCCCCAGTTAAACCAGTTTGTACTGGGACATGGAGCACAACTCCACCACGTCACGCCCTGGGGCAGCCACCACAGAGCACTGGGACAGGTGACACGGAGATGGAGCCCCTGGTAGTTCATCCAATTGTCACCTCAAAGATTGGCATAGCCAGACACCAGTGCCAATAATAATTTTTGGCAGCTCCAGCATCACGTGGAAGTCGTATCTGCTAGATCTCAGCCCTGACCTCTGCACCAGCTGAGATGTGAGTCAGACTCCATAAACCCCTGTTTTTCCCAGAGAACGAGGAAAATTCTCAGTGAGTGAGGAACGCCTGCCATGACTCTGTACAAATCCCCGTGGAAGACACCAGCAGGACAATTCAAACCAAAACCTAACGGGTAGCGGGTGCCTCTCACAGTCTTTAATCCCATTATCAGCCAGGTTTGGCACCTCAGCCCCGTGCCCTTGGCACAGGCACACTGTGACAGCACTGCCAGGTGCACATGCCACGGGCTAAGAGTCATCTGTCATCCACTCCCCCGGAATCAGACAGAAATTATCTTTTGTTGCATTCTGAATCTGTCATTTGTTAAAATCAGTCACGCTTCCAGGCTGGGAATTTTCTGAGTTCTGTTAGGAATAATTTTTTTTTTTTTGAGTCATTTTGCATCATTTGCAATTTCTGATGCATTCAAACACTACATTAGGTCCCCAGAGCAAAACCTCTCTGTCAATACACCTCATCTGACAGCAATCATGGAAGGGAGCTTTAAAACTCAAGCACTAGTTCTGAATACTGGAAAAAGCTGCCCAAGAGATAAGAAAAGAGGAGATAACTGGTAGTTCTCTTAAAAGTGCTTCATGTCACCCTGAGAATCTCTTGAATATTTTATAAAAGAAAGAAAAACCATGGCATGAATCAATTCAAATTAAATACCATAGAAAACATTTCCTAGATAAATCAGAATGCCTCTTATATAAATTTGAACACCTCAAATCAATTTTTCCATTGTGCGTTTTTCACCATACGAGTGGGTATAAAATGCTCCATGGATACTCCTGTCATCTTTCCCTATCACATCGCAAATATATTTATACACGAGACTTGGTGCCTTCTCCTACAATGAAAATAAATAGCGAATGTTCTTTTCTACTCACCATGTTATGTGTTTTAGAAACTTCCAGAAATAAGTCAGAACAGCAATATTTATATAGTTAGGCCTGGCATATTTGTGTATATTAGGTAAACATGGTTATTTGGAACCAAGCTGTGCCTGTATGGTTTCTTCATGCTGTTTTGTTGTCTAGAGGCACAACGAGGCCAATTTTTTAGAAGAAAAATGTGCCATATAATTGCCACTTTGTGATGCATTCAGCTAAAATTATGGAAAAAAAGAACCTTGGTTCCCCCTTTTGATGCATTGTGCTGTTGTTCCACTCTAGCTTTTACCAGCTTCCCAATGCAACTGTCCTGTTCAGTAGGAGAAAATACCTGAATTACATACACAAGTGCACGCACATACACACACACGCATACTGATAAGGTTTGTCTAACCCCTGACTTGAGCACACAGCTTAAAAATTGCCATAGAGAATAGGATATATTTGTTTGAAGGGGAAGAAAAGCAACACTGTTAAGAAAGGTGTGGGCTGACACGGTAAATAAAAGCAACACGAGTGAAGGCACAGTTGGAGCAGGAAATAGTTGGGAGATGGGATTCAGCACTTAGGCTGGAAGATTATGTTTAACATGAAGAATGGAAAATGTAAGGCAGGTCCTCCTGCTGTATGTTCATTCTAATACTGGCAAATGGAAAAATGAGGCACCAAGCTCGTTTGAGACCGACGCCACAAAAGGAAAAGCTGTGTAGCCCCAAGTTTTCCATAGCATCGTTAGAACTGCAGGAAAACCGAAGGATTCTGGTGCAGTGGATCACTCAGCACATCCACCCAACGCTCTGTGGCACCAGGATGATATTTTAAAAGGGTGCAATTACGTTTTCAGCAAGACAAAGATGGCCCTCTGGAAAACACCGAGCATGGCTGCTGTTTGACATTGTCACAACAGAAAGGCAACAGCGAGTACCTCTCTCCCCTCCGCCTGTAGACACTTTACTTATGCAAGGACAAAATAGGAACTATATTCAGATATTTATGTTTAACATCAAAGAAAATTCAGGTTCAGGCCGACACACAGGAAAAAATTGGTGAAAATCTATTTGTCATGGAGAGGTTATCTCTGCAGTGCTGCCCAAGGCAGGAGAACATCGTGTTACCTGTGATGTGATTGCCATCGGAGTGAAGGGACAGAGGTACCTTGGCCGTGCCACTATTTCTGCAAAAACACTTCGTGCAATTGTGGTGGTTTTGCTTCTCTCTTTTTCTGGCTTCTTAACCATCTTCCCTTGCAGATCATGCTGGGAAATACCTTCAGTGTAGCCACTGTCTTCCCAAAAATGGCACTGGAATTCCAGAAGATGCATTTTGTTCCAGCAGAACGATCCGATGCCTGTGGACTGAATATTGAGAAACTGTGTAAACCTGGAATTTAAATGCCATTTTGTTTCTTCCTGATTTGGGACAAAGATGCAGATTTTCAAACCTCTTAAAAAAATGGATGCCTTGCAAATATTTACCTTTGAAGGTATCAACATAATTATCTTACAACAAATGCTGAAACAAAACTTTCTGTATTGAAAGCATCATCTGCATATTTTGTGGTCTAGAAAAAAAATCCTTTTAATTGAATATATTTGAAAATTCCTGGTTGAAAATGTAACATTTTTCTTTCCTAATTATTGAAAATCTTCATGCAGATATATTGATATGGCATCATCTCATTAAAGTGCTACAGGAAAAAAAAAATCTCTGCATGTGGCATCATATGCCAGAGGATATGTAATTTAAAACCAAAATATTAACATTTAATCAGAACAGTGAAGTCAAAGTGAAACAGGAAAATCTGACAGATGATACATAAATAAGAGTAAAATGAAGTTTGATTGCATTTTATAACCAGTCATGAGCACTGTAGATAGAGCTGGTAAAACTTACAAGCCGGTTCAGCTGAAATGAAATGACATTCTTTGCATAATTTTTTTCTGAAATTGTGCAGGAAGTTATATGAATTTAATTTCATATGAAAATGAAATTCCCCTGAGTCCAGAATCCTGCTAAAGCACACACTCATCTCTTGTCATGAAACATGAAGACATGAAAGACCATCAGACTACTTTCAACGACTGGAAATTTTTCCTGATGGCTAGACTCTGACCACAAAGAAATGTATCAACGCACATTTCTAATGGAAGAACCATTCTTTAATAAACACTTTCTTTTTTTTTCTTCTCTAACTACCTGCAATTTTCCAAATGTGTGAAATGAGAACAACTTCCACTCCTTGCCATTGGAGAGAAGTAGCCACGTCTTCATTTTGTAGGGAGAATGGCTTGAGCTGTCTGCCAGTAGTTTCACAGCCCACTTTAGATCAGCCACACCAAAGGAAACTTATGCTCAGATTATTTTTCATATTTGAAGAGACAAGGTTTATGATACCCCTTGTTCACAGGTGGTCAGTTCAAGGACTCATTAAAAGTTATACAAGTTCCCTATTGATAAATATGTGGGAATTATAGTCAAACTGTCTTAAGAAGTCACAGCCATTAAAGAACTTGTGCAGCATTAAGGGAAATAACAAATTATTATTTAATGAGACGACCAGTCTTCCTATTGTTGCTTTATTTTCGAGCAACACTGAAATGGGCTCCCTGGTGTTTGTAGTTTCTGGCTATCTTTTTTTTCCTCCTCATTATTAATTCCTTTTTCTCCATGCTAATCAGCCAAAGCACTGTGTGTTTGGAAGACTGATTTTTTTTTTTTATACTCCATTCCCTTTGGATTTAAGGGTTACTTGTCAGCCCAGCCAAAAACTTCAGCAGTAGGTAAAGCCAGGGGCGCTCCTCGTGACCGCCGCGACATCGCTCACGCACGGCGTTTATGCGGCTGCCACACCTCCGGGTCAGAGCTCACCCAGGATTTCCATAAATCCAATGCGTAATGTGCCAAATAAGATTAGAGAAGACTTCACATTATTGTACAATCCAATGAAAATATCTGCTAAGCTCCTTCTGGTGGCGACGGACGGGGAGGAGGTGGCTAATATTAGCAGGTGTTTGTCTCAGAGGCAGAGAGGAGGCAGGAACACCTGCCCGTGCCCGTGCACGAGGTGGGAGCAGCCATTGTGACTTCACCTGTGGCAAAGCCTTCAGCAAAAAATGCAGTTTTTAGGAGCTGAAATTCTGATCGCTGCCATGTTGTGTCAAATTGTTTTCTCCACCTTTTATTACGTTATGTTTAGTCTCACCCTGTTTCGTATTCCCAAATGTATCTTTATTTGAAATTCTTTTTAAATTTATCTAGCTGTACTTTCACACGCTACCTAATTCCTGACGCAGTGTTTTCACATGCAGAGTTGCATTAATAAATGGAGCAGGTGGATTTTTACATCTGATCTGCTCCTGTTTTATCTATACACATATTTTTCTTTCAAACCTTGACCTGCAAGAAAGCAAGAAGGAAGAGTCATTTGGCACTTAGGCAATAATCATTCAATATGTTTGTATTTGAGAATAAAGCAAAATGATTTTTTTTTGTTGTTCCATGAGGCAATAGCAGAGGGAGCCTAAAAGAGGCAAGTGCATTTGCATTCTGTATTTGTCTCCTTCATAAATGTGGTTAACTAATTGCCTCTCCTTTCATCAGTTATCAATCCTTTGTTCCTGAACACAAGCAGAATCAGATTCTGATGCCATCTCTGAACTTGATGAGCTCCTGACTCCATTAGTTATCCTCTTGAACTCAATGGTCCAAATTCTCAAATGGCATAAATCAGCATAGCCCATCCCACAATCACAAAAGCTGACCTAAAGAGATGATCAAGGGAATAAAGTCTTACATGATGGGAGTAACAAAATCAGAATCATAATGTTCTAAAATTTTATGAAAAATCTTTGTCTCTAAAACATGAAGAAAGTAAAGTGGGAATAAATACTTTTGAAACAATTAGTTGTGCTATTTTTAGTTAACGTGGTTGTTGGAACATGATCTGCAGTTTTCCTCAGGCATAAAATGAATATACAACATATATAATATGCTGACACTTATGCATTTAACCTGTTAAAAGATTTTCCATTTTCTTCTATACAGGCATTATTCATAATTGTTGGGTAATTGTGAATAATCCTAAATGTTACTCAGGATCTGTATATTGTGAATGTTGCATACTGAGACCCCTGGAACTGAGATGTATGGCAGATGCAAATAAATGATAGTGTTACAGCAGCCTCTCTAGATGGACCTTATCTTTATAAAGTGCTGTGCTTGTATAAAAATGGGTTTTGTTTCACTGCAGCACAAACCTGACTTCAGGCTGCACACTGGCTGGTAGCTGTACCAGGAGGACAGCTGTAGTAATGTTCACAAAAAGTTGAATGGAGAAGGCTGAGTACAAGATCCTGTCTAGAAGTGACCAAAATGTTGGAGTCACAATATAGGAACAGTGCCCAAGTCTTAATCCTCTGATGTTGACATGGAGGAATGATGAATTTCCACAGTTGGTGTGCAAAAGTGATGTCCCCAACCACGGCCTTGGCAATCACTCAGACCTCAGAGTAAATTAATGCAGTCTACAGCTGTTCTAAATTTTGCCAAATCAAAAAACATGGGGAGGGGAGAAAAAAACCCCCGTGTATCCCATTTCTGGCAGGATTCTCATTTGCTTGTTCTCCTTCTGGCTCACTGCCATTTGCCTTCCAGTGACTCTTACAACAAGGAGGCATGGAAAACATCTCTCATCTCCACTTCTCCCAGGCCTTTAATATCGCAGTGGTTGGGAGACACATGCAGAAAGGGAGAGATTGGATTTTAGTCTCTGCAGGCTCAGGAAGAAACAGACTTCAGATCTCCCTTTAGAAGCCTCCAGAACAGGGCTGCTGTCCCCAGGGCCATGGTCTGTGCTCTTCAGCTCAGATTGGAGGGTATGGAGCTGCTCAGGCAGCACAAAGACACCGTGGCACTCACTCGAGTCACAGTCACGTGTCCCTGTGGTAGGGAATCTGTCCCCTCATGTTTATAACCTACAGAGAATATACCACACATTTCAACTTTGTTGACTTCTCTACAAACACAGTGAATCCAGTACTGAGTGTTTGTACGAGACCAACCTGGTGCACGGTGAGGAAACGCTACAAAAATAGAGTTCTGCTCTTTGCAGCTGCTTCCAAAAGTGCCATCCTGTCAGTGAAAGTGGGAAAGGTCTGCCAAGGTAACACATCCCACACCGGCCAGAGATGGAGGTTCATGAGACACAGGATGAACTTTATAAAACACTTTTAATCTTTGGCCTTTAAGCAGCATAGCCAACAACAGGTTCACATCAGGGTAGTGGCATTAGCCAAGACAAGTTTACAAATCCCTCAGTGCACTTCCCTCATCCTGAGCTTGAGATATCTGTCAGTCCATAGCAGATGCTGCTGTTGCTGTGCATGTGTCATGTTACTGAAACCCCTAGATAATGATTACGACCGATTATACAAGATGCCATGTTCCTTAATCATATCACTTACATTTCTGCTGAACGGCAGTGACAAGGTTTTGAAAGGAGAAGATCACAGCTGTCCAACAACAACAACAAAAAAATCAGATAAACCACACAGTGTTTGCAGACAGAAGATTATGCTAACCTGAAAAGTAGCTTTAGTGATGCTGATATTTGCACTCTCCCTAACTGAGCTGAACCCCCATTCATCCTCTCTGTTTGGCATTGTGTCTGAAATGGAGGTGATTGATGCACGAGCAGGTATATTTCTGATTTTTTTTTAATGTGTGTTATTTATAATTTTCTGTTCTAGTGAGCGCTTGAGGGGTTATTATTTTTTTTCTATATTTTTCCCATTCCCTTACCAAGATTGCAGGTCTCAGAGTACCAGGCATTGAATCCCAGTCCTGCAGCAGACAGCTGGAGTGAGAAAATCCCCTCCTTGCCCTAGAGGTAACCCCAGCTTTAAGCTGAAGACATTCCCCTCCTTCATATGCTGGCTCATTTTGGAGTCTTGCTCGTGCAGAGGCTGCCAACTGTCCTGAATTAAATGCAGTGCATTTCGATATGAGTAAGTGCCTACTAATGACTGAGCAAAACCAGTGTATTCATTTAAGGGAAGAGTTCAAGCAGGGTTCCAGGAACGAGGAGCCGTGTGCCCTGCTAACAAAGCTGTCTAGTTCAGTGCACAATCTGAACTATGCAAAAGAAAGAACCTTCTACATTTAAGTAGTTTTAATGCAGTTCCACAGCACTTAGAGTTTTTGGTGGAAAAGTCAGATGTAATTACTGTTTGACACAAAGGGATTTTTTTTTCCCTAGCTCTGCTGATGTTCTATTTTAAATAATTAAAAGTATAATTTAAAACTTAAATTGATCGTTTCAATAGACCTGATCCTGTCCTCAGAGGGAGCCTCTTTTGTCATAGTTAAACTGTTGATCAGCCCAGTGTCACTGTTTCTCCTTCATCAGAACATGTACCATCAGATCTATAATTCTTTTTTGCTTATGATGGCAAAGCTCCAACATGGGTGTAGTTTGACCCAGGTTAAGCAGATTTAGCTAAATGCATAAATTGTTCACATTCTGTCATGTGAAAGATGTAGGCCTTGAGCCAATGTTGGGAATAGATAGCTCACCCACTGAAGAAAGTAATGTATTTGCAAATTTTCACACGTCTGGACATTACTCCCTTTGACTCCTAATTGGCCAAAGGAGCTACAAGGTCTAAACCAATGTCTTTGATTTTTATAAGAGCTTAGATGACTGTGTGTTCTGACATTAACATTCCTAGGAAGCAAATTTCAAGGTTGTAAAACTCTCTGAAAGTGGACTCTCCATCCTCTTTTGGTTTTCCTGGCCCATTTCCACCAATAAAATCACATGATTTTAAAACCCACAAGCCAACTAGTAAGCCAAAAGATTTTCATGGTATAAATCACAGACCTAACAGAATGTCAATGCCCTGCAGAACAGGTCCAATTTCTCTGGATTTCTTGCACCATAACATGGAATCTGTGTGTTTTCAGTGCATTCCTTAGGTGGAACTGTGCTACCAGAGATGTCCTCCAACATCTGTATTATATTTTCACACTAATTTTCATGAGTGTAAAAGGAAATTATATTTATCCACATGGCATAACTTCTAGAAAACAATACTGAGCCCTGAAAGCATAATTTATTTGTGCCTTAAACTACGATGTTAAACTATCATATGTTATACTAACAGTTTGATGAGTTTCATCCTCCAGGATTCCTGTATTATAGAGGTTACTAAGAAAATTTCTTCACCAAATATCCAAGTCATAATGTAAACATCTATAATAAACCTGTATTTAGTCTGTGCTAATGGTTGAACTTAATGATCTTAGAGGTCTTTTCCAACCCAAAGAATTCTAGGAGTCCACAAGCATTAAAGCATTCCCTCTTGAAAACAACATTCCACACGATGAAAATTTGCTCTTTTTCCCTCATCTCTGGACACTAGACTTTACTAAAAATCAGGAATATGTATCTAAATTAAGATGTATAGCCCTATAATTGCTGTTAAAGAGGTGAGTTACACCCCCCTAAATAAGGGAAGCTGCTTGCCTATGGTTTTCCTAAACCCCCTAAGATGACATCTACAACCCATATGTGACCACATGTGGTATAAATAAAATGGAAGTTTAAAAGAGAAAAGAGATAAACATATAATTAAAACCAGCATAGCAAACACTTGTGCTCATCCATTTTAATGACTGCATGCTCCAGTTTACAGAGCAGTTGCAGACCCAGGCCGTAATAGCTGGGTTGACCACATGCCATAAAATACATCAGTGTAGGCTGGGTCCAAATTATCCAATACTTGTAATAAATCCATCCCATTAACTGGATAAATATGCACGAGCAACAGCTCTGGAGATAACGCTGGGAAGTGGCCTGTTGTTATTTAGCAGCAATGCCAGCTCATGGGACCAGATAAATATCAATCCTATTGCCTTTTATAACGAAACAAACAAACAAAAAAGATTAGTTCGGCTTTTAAGATCTCATAACTATGTCCCTCCTTCCGTTATCTGTAACTTGAACTGAAAAAAGAGATTGTGGCCTTGAAAGCTTCAGTTCCGACTACTTTTTTGTAAGCCTAATAAAAGGCATCAGTCATACCATGTATTTGTGAAAATGAAATCTTCATATATTGAAGGTCAATTTTAGTTGAACTAATATAATCAGTAAAAGTCAAGGTTCCTTTACCATTAAAATTGTCCACGCTCTGAGTCTTTTGATATTCTGTGCTTAACCTTGAATCATGCTGTGTGTGTTGTATGCAGGGAAGATGGTGAATTGACGTTACAGTATAATGACTGAGTCATCCTGGCCTTGATTTTCAGCTGGGCAAAGCAGATTTCCAACAAACACAAGACTTCTTTAAAATTATTTGAATTTAATACACCCTTGAAGCACTTCCTCTCACCTCAGAATAAGCAGCAGGTCACCCAAAGTCTACAATGAGCTTTCCGCTACAGTTTTATGAAATATTTAATATCACTCCTGAATATATTTCTGGAAGTTGAAAGATGGTTACATGTAACTAGAGCAAGTATTGATATTGAGAAATGCTTTGAGGTTTGCACAGAAGAAATCACACAATAATTCTGACAGGAAGGTGCAGCCAGGTGGGAGTTGGTCTCATCTCCCAAGTAAGAACTGACAGGACACGAGGAAATGGTCTGAAGTTGCTCCAGGGGAGGTTTAGGATGGATATTAGGAAAAATTTCCTCCCTGAAAGAGTTGTTAAGCACTGGAATAGGCTGCCCAGGGAAGTGATGGGATCACCACCCCTGGAAGGATTTGATTGGTTCCAAAACTTTTCCCTCTCTCTACCTCTTCCCTTCTCAGTACAACCATAAAATAGGAATCTGATCATTTGGACTGAGGAACGAAAAGGTAAAACCAGTGTGATCCTGCCAACCCAGATCAGGGCAGGGTCAGGCTGTGTGTGAAGGACATTGACCTGAGGGCACTGGCAGGGCAGAGATGGTCACAAGCAGGAGTGCCATCTCTGATTTTTAAAACAGAGGTCTAATTAAAGAACACATTCAAATCAGTTGGCTCAAAGATGTGTGAAAAGCATCCCCCACAAAAGTGCCAAAAGTAAGAAGCAGGGCAGGTTTCCAGCAGTGCCACGCTGCCCACTCCAGTGGAACGAGTTCTCATTTTGATCAGTACAAATGGGATTAGTCCAAGGCCTGAGTCTTATTTCTCTGGAACTGGATATATGGAGATGACACAAAAATATCTATTTTGGGTCTTGAAAGCAGTCTTGCATCAAGAGAGAGTTTGAGGAATTCATGTGCTGAAAGACCTAGAGAAAAGATGTGCAATGGGAGGTGAAAAACTAAATATATGGATGTACAGGATGAAGGGGTCATTCTATTAATGATCACTCTGTTATGGCAAAAATAATTTTTAACCTGTGGATTCCTTAATTTGTTTTTTCTTTCCCAAAAGTCATTCCTCTTTCTTCTGAGTAAATGATTAACCAGAAGCAAAGGATATGTTGATTTTAGTATTGATTATCTAGTTCTAAATTTTAACTTTCTTTTCAAAGTGTCAAGCTTAATGGAAGGTCAGAAGAATACTTAATTACAAACCTCAAGCCAGCAAAGACAAGTTTCTGATGCAGGACTGAGAGTTAAGCAGAAAACAACCTTTTGAAAATCTGTTCCAAACTTGCTCGAACTTATTATTATTTTTTTTCCCCAGGATATCTGCACTGAAGAAGAGGCAGTGTCAGCAGTCTATAAATAGCTCAGGACAGCATAAACTTTTGAACTGTGAAATCTGGGGGATGTAATCTTCCTGCTAAACAGAGGCTTACAGCAGATATTTAATGCTCTGATAGGAGCCTTGCCAGTGTTTGAGCTATGAGAGGAAATTCTGAATTATTGTTAGCACTGTGCACTGGTGTGGTAGCTCAGGTTGGTTTGGAAACCCTTTTCCCAGCGGAGTAAGTTTGTTTCTCTGCGTGCAAATTTGTGCATAAACAACTTAACAACATTATCTGTCTAAAAAAGAGCCTTTGGATCTAGAACAATTAATTTAGCAAACATTTAGATACTATAACGCACTCCTTAAGCGATGGATTTGTCTGAAGAAACAGCCTGTATTCCTGTTCTCATCACTTTTTTTGTGGAGCAGTGCTGATTTTCATTAGCTGAGAGTTTGTCCAATGGGAAGTGCCACTGGTAAAAGCTCACAGCAATTTCCCTGGTGCTGTTGACTTCCTGCCTGTCACACTTGGAGCAGATGCAGGACAGTGCCACCTTTTACACAAGAGGTAGCTGAAAAGCAACATCACTTTCTAATACGCCTATCATGCTATAAATTAACATTCCTGTCACGTCTAATTCCACAAAGCAGTTGTGCTTTATGAAGAATTACGGAGAAGCTGCTTTTCAGTGACATGGGGGCACAGTCTGGGCACTTTGTGGGAAATGAAGAGCCCACACTGCTGTTCAGGAGTTTATAAAATGAAATTTTATAATTGCCTTTTTTTTGTTGTTGTTTGTTTTTTTCGGGTAGCACCCGTGTGTTTTTGGAGAGCTTTAGCCACAAATGTTTTCAAGCAACCATCCAAGGGCATGAACTGGACTATAAACACATAGACCTCTTGACCCAGGGAGCTGGGAGTGTCCACATCGAGATGCTGCAGTGTGGTGGACATCTCCCCCACAGTGAGGCCAGCAGGAATTGGGAACACCCCGTTCCTGCTGTGGGTGGCCCCGCAGGTTTTTAGCTCTGACCCCTCCCTAGCCTGGATAAAAGAGGTGGAATGAGTTCCAGGAAGGTTTGGCTGCTGGAGGGGGCGTTGTGGTGCTCCCTCATGAGTGTGGATATCTGTGGGGTTGCAGCAGGAGCTTTTTGGGGCTGGGCTGCTCACTTCTCCCAGAAGTCTCCAAAATGAGGAGCTACGACCAGTTTGGAGCAGACTTTCCTGCAAGGCCTGGTTGCCTCCACGCAGAGATGCATCAAACTTATGAGTAACCCAGAGTCTACAAAGACATTTTGTACCCCTTGGTTGTGTGAGGGGCTGAACATGCCAGAGTTGTTGCTGGTCCGGGGGCTCTGGGGAGGTCAGGCTGGGGGTGCTGGAACCTTTCCCAAAGCCAGCAGCAGCTCCGGGTGCTCCTTCCCTTGAGATACTGATTTTTGGTTGTGCAAAGTGCTTTAGTGAGCAGTGGTGGGGCATTAAAACTGGCACCCAGCTGTTGGAGATGGGGGTGGTGGTGGGAGGTGAGACGACAACAACCTCTGTGTTTTCAAGCTGAACGTTTGTTTGTCCTCTTGCACAAGTATTTGGGTTGTGTTTCCTGTTCGGCCTGGTGTTGTGGCCGTGGTGGTGTCTGTGGTGGCCCTGTGACACTGAGCTGTGTGGCTCATCCAGCCAGGCAGTGCATCTGCCACCCACACACCTTGTGGGCTAATGTGTTCATAAGCGCCTCAGAAAAAGGTTTTTTTGGGGAAGATGATCAAGTTTTGCCTTTGTAAACTGAAGCTTTGTGATGAAGGGCAGAGTGAGTGAGGACTTTCCCTCGTTAGTAGGCCGAGCCGGGATTTCTGTCTGGCACAATGGTGTCTTTTGGGTGCTGGGTTTTCTTGGTGGGCTGCAAGTAGAAAACAAGGCAGATGTGGCACGATGATGCCCGAACTTCAGCTTTGGAAACCAGCAATGGCTCTGCAGACCTCTGAAACGTGGCCCTAAGAAGTGAACGCTGTTCTCCCCAGTGAATTTGCCCTGCAAATTGCTAGAGACGGGATTTCACTTACTTTACTTCTGAAGCTGTATTGATTTTTTTTCTTTCCATCTTTCTTTTTAAACCTGAAGGAAAAATTCAAATAAAACCTAATGATGTCTGTCTGTTTCTGAACAGTTTTGGAAATTGCAGAGCAATCAATATTAAGTACACTTTACACCAATTTAGAGCCTTATTCTGTTCAGACATGTGCTTTATAGAGCTCTGATTTTTGAGTAATTTAGGCTGAAAAGTAGGGTAATGCGGATTTTCTAATTAGCTTGTGTTAAGTCAGTGTTCTTCCACCTGAATATTTTTAATAGCTTGGTTTTTAAAAGCATGTGTGTATATATTCAAAGTAGGGGGGAAAAAAGGAAGATAATCTTTTCAGAAGGATGAAAGACAAGTGGATTAATGCAGAGTTTGAGATATTTGTGAGAAATTCAGGCACACAGGCTGGTGCTGCAAGAGCTTCTACTTGTGAAACTGTCACTTGTTAATTAAGTTAATATCTACGGTGCTCTGAAAATGTAAAGCAGTATGTAAGTGCTAAGTATTATTATTAATGATGCCAATTTTGACAGGTTTACTGGAATAGGCTTTGCAGTACAATATAAGCTAATGTTCTAATGCTTTACTCATTTACAATGAAACTGTTAAATATAAGAAAGTGGGAATAGAAGGCCAGCAAAGGCCAGCAGAATAGATGGAGTCCCTCATTTGGTGCTCTCCCCAACTACTGCCTGGGAATGAGGTCAAAGATAACCTGGGGCTGTCTCTCCATCTTGTAAAACTCTTGGGGGAAAAACTCAGGTGTGTGATGATGGGGTGCACCAGATTATGGTGGCTTCCAGTTGTCCTTTTAGGACGTGTGTTGGCCCTTGGAAGCTGTGACACAAAGTGCTGTATCCATGTGGCCTGTGTGTCCTGCCTGTCACCTAAAGACTCGTTCCTGGCACAGGCTGCAAAAGGGGAATGGAGGAAGGTGTCAGCGCTGTGTTCCCAAAGACTGCTTTCTCCTCTAAGGGAAATCCTCATTGGCCAATTAATTTGGTTTGTGGCCCCTGCCTCCCTTGCCCTAAGCTGCAGAAGGAAACAGTTCTGGTGTTGGCTGTATTGGTATTAGTGCCTGAGTAGGTGCAGAGAGCTTGTCAGTGATATATATNACCTATATATATATATATATATATAAAAGCACATATTAAAAGAAGTGACTAAATTACCTTTCACATTTCATGGAGTTGCAGTAGTTTGCATGTCATTTGGATATGGAAGCACAGCTGCATGTAGATATCTGACCCAGCAAATGGAATGGTTTCCTCAATGTCCTCGGTACATTTACTTTCATGCTTTTTCTCTGAGCAAAGTTATCAAATCTGCCCTGTAAAAAGGACAGCCTAATCTTCAAATGTCTTTCTTAGATGCTCTTTAATTTATTTTTTTCATTACCAGGCTCAATTCTCTCCTGTCTTCAATGGCTTCTAAGTGAAGAAAACATTTAAGTCATATAGGAGTCATATACTCATGTATCCAGGTCATATAGAAGTTGGAACTCTGGTGTTTTCCTGCAGGTTTGTCTTTCTGGTGTTCCCATTCAACCTTAGAGCAGTTTCCCCACAGGCCAAGTCTAGTGGATGTCCTACTGGCATGGTCAGGGTGGCCTGTTTGGCTTAACTGCTGCAGGAGAAATCGATGGATTCTCCTGCAGTTGGGCTGAGTTCTGCTAATGCGTCGAGAGTGCACGTGCACACACACCTACACTCAACACTCAGTTCCAGCCATATGAGACCAGCACTCCAGTGCCTAATTAAATTCATTTACTGACTGGCATACACTCCACCTTTCCGTGCCATGTGGATCCTGGTTGTGCTGGAAGAACTTCAGGTTTTGTTGTGTGTTAGAGACCGAATTGTTGTGTCCTCATTTAATATGAACTTTGGTATTGTGCTGCATTAGTCAAACAGGGCAGGCAGTATTGGAAGAGGGATGATGTGGTTACTTTGGGGGCCTGAGAAATTATTTCTTCAAAATGTAGCAGCAGCAAGATGGACTCTAATTATTTTCTTGCCTCTTGCTATGTTGTCAGTTACTTTAGTGTTGAACTTCACCAAAGACTGCTGGAAACCAGCCAGGACTCTGTCCTCATGCATCCAGAAAAGTGAGAAGTCGTATTTTTTTCTTTTTAATGTTGGTCACTGATTAAGTGTTATGAGAGTATTGCACTCTTCACAAGATGAATCAGTGATCTGAGCAGGAATGGCTGTCTGGAATCAATGCTTTGATCTGTCAAAGTATCTAGAAAATAACAGTCCTCCTCTGCAGGCAGGTAACAAGGAATGCCTTGGGTGGAAAGGTCTATCAGTTCGCCCCATTTTCTTCCCATCAAACACCAGTCAGTTGTTAATCACTGGGTGAAATAGTCTTGAAATCTTTGGAAGGCAGCTTTGAACTGCTGCTGCTTGGGCCACAAAGAGGGGTTTCTGCCTTGGCCTCCTTGGAGCTGGCTCAACTCTTCAGACCCAGGAGTCCCCTGAGCCAGTTGGTTTCCTAATCACAGAATTGCAGTGCTGGGGGTTGCAAACTAAGCAGGTTCACACTATCCAGACTGTGTGGCCTATTCCCCACACAGAAAAAAAGCAAAACAACACAACAGAAATAAAAGAACAGGCTCCAGCAGTTGCTGGCTTTTCAATACAGAAGGAGAAATTTAAAAATCTAGGGTCGATGACTGGTTGTTGATCCTGGAACTATATTAAATATCAGTTGTATTGAGCTCTGAGTCTTTTGAGGCACAACCTTAAAAATTATTACCTTAAAAATATAACAAGGGCAAGCTTCTTGCCCTTTTCTAAAGTGCAGTAATAGGCAGTAATTCTAAAGCAGGTATATGGGCATCTGCTTTGGATGCTCCAGTTACAGAACACGGTGCAGCTAGTACATCAACCCTGTCATCAAAGCACAATAGTCAGAATAGAGTCCTTAAGGCATCACTGTCTATTATAAATCAGTTAGAATAATTCATGCTATAGATTTCCCAATGCTGCAAAGCCTCTTATTCAGCAGAGTATAAACATATATCACTTCTTATAGATTGTTTTTTCCCTCCTTCTTGGCATGAAACAGACTTAAAAGAATTCTGCAAGAGAACAATGCACTATACAGACAATTTCCTAAAAACTTTCATAAATAGGAGGTGGAATGAAAAGATATTATTTATCTCCAGGATCATTTTAACAGCTCCAGTCACACCTTCGTTATTAAGTTTGGAGCACGTTGTGTAGGAGCTGACAGTAAGCCTGTGTGTGGAGCATACAGGGGCTGTGTCTGGAATCAGGCTGAAAATGCAAATAGGACTTTCTTCTCTGGTTTGGTTTCTCAACACAAGTTAGAGCAGCTTGCACCAACTGGTAAAGGCTGCAAAGGGCCATTTTGCCAGCTGGGAGGTGCAAGGGTGTAATAATGCTGCTGGCTCCTTGCCTGTGCCAGCCACAGGGAGGAGAGTGGCAGAGAAGCCAATGTATGTCTCAGTGCCACAAACCAGGCTTAAAGACAGCTTGTACCACTTGGGAGTGGGGCATTATGGATCTGAAGTATCCAAAGGCCTGCCATGAAATATTTATGCTGCAACTTCCCATATTCTTCATATCATTTACAATTCCCTAACATTCCCAGAAACCCCCATTAAACTGAACCGATTTAAGTCACAAAGCACTGGCTGATGCGCTGTTCCCTAGGTTCAGATGAATGGCCTCGGGAGTGAAGGAGTTAACTGACCATCATCAATTACAGCATCAGAGGGGGTGATTAGGACTGAAATTGCAGGGAGGTTTTTAATTTAGCAGAGTAGAGGAGACTCCCCCAGCTTAGCCAAGCTCATCAGATCATGCACGTCTTCCTGCTTCATCCGCTTACCACGCGCTGCCACTCAGGGCTATTGTGCACGGAGAGGGCACCGAGCAGACTCCAGCGTATTATATTATTCCCTTGTCCAGAAATCCACCTGAGGCTCACTGACACTCTCTGCTTGCCACACAAGTGCCTAGTGTGCAAAATTCTCAAAGAGCCCAGCTCGGGAATCAATCAGCGAGTTGTGTGAAGGGGAAAAAATGGCAAAGTTTAAAGATTGATATGACCTAATTTGTCAGATTTTTAAATTTTATTTTTGTGAAGTAGGTAGGACTGCTTTTAGCAGTAAAGATGCATTTAGGTTTATGTGTTAGGATCAGGGATGAATCAGTTGAATCAGTGTTTTGCCTGGCTCTGTGTGTATTCAACACTAAATAAAGTGTATGGAGTGCAATGTATAGATTGCTTTAACTTCTCTGCTCTGCTTTCCTGGTAAAATTGATTACCTGGGATGCTCTGGTCATTGCCTTGGGGAAGAAGCATCAAGCTTCAGGCCTAAAGAGTCACAGGAGGGAAGGGAAAGGGCCTGTAGCCCTGACATGAAGTTTTTGGGGAGTTATGATCACAGGCTGCTGGTGGGATGAGCCTCCTCTGCTTGCTGGGACCTTGGTCCCTCCGGGGCTGCCCTGTTCCTGGGACTGGGGGTCCTGGCTCCTTGTCAGGGCTGTGAAATGCTGGAGAAAAATAACCCTGACATACACCCAACCCAACATTTTTCATCTACTCTTTATATTTCTGGTTTCTACTGCTATTACCATTTTCCTTTAGTATTTCGCCTCTGGATTTTAGAAAATTGTGGGGTTTGTAGAAGAAACTGTTTATAGAAGCAGACTTCATGTAGCTCATGTGGACAGGAGAAAAGGGGAAAGGAGGACAGCAGTAATCCAGCCAGAAAATGTTCAGGATGGGCCTGACTCAAAATTCAAAGACAGTTGGGCTTTGGTGATGTAAAGATAATTTTTTAGCTGCTTTTGCATCCTGAAGTCTTGAAACAAAGCCTGTCTTCTAGTAGAGACTTGAGAACAACCAGAATTGAGATCAGGGAGGTGCTGGTGCAGCATTTTAGCGGTGTGGAAACAGTGGGAAGCAGCAGCCCCATGTGCTCCTTCCCTTGGGTTTTGTTGCTTGTAATGTTGCAAAGCCCCTGCCACTGAGGCTGGAGTTTTCTATATGATCATGTAATTAAAGATTGACTCATAGTGTGCAGGCATATGGAGGCTAAAACAGTTACCCGCGAAGCGCTCGGCAGCATTTTGTGTGGTGTTTGACAAACCATTTTTATTTTGATTTTTGTTAATATGGCACTTTGTGCAATCACGGAGACACTTAGCATAGAACATCAGTCACCTGTGTAATCCTAATGAACTCATGTAAATGGAAATAAGGGGCTTCTGAAGACTATTAACAATGAGGTGCCATGATGCTGGAGGAGACTTGGCAGCCCTCTCAGCCCACCCCTGATTTTGAAATGTGAGAGCATAGCTTTTCCCATTGCTGAGGACGAATAATCAGACCTAGTCCTTGAAATGGTCTGTAGTGAAGCAATGGATATTTTAACTCCAGGGTTATCATCCTTACTCAAGCAAATTCCCATTGATTTCAGAGGAGTTGTGCCTGAACACAGAGAAGTGCAGGGCTCGAGTCAGCCTTGGTGTGACCTGCTTCAGTTGTGTTTCTTCTCCAGCCAGCAGTGGTTGTGAATTATTGTGTTATTAATGCAATAATTCAGAGATATTGATCACTGTCAGTTCCTCTTGTGTGGTAAAATCCACTTTATTCATATAAGGCAACTGGAAAGGAAAAATCTACCTCCCAAACCTGAGAGCAGCCAGCGGGGCCACAGTTGCTTTGCTTTTGGTGTGCTCTGAGCAGTGTCCCTGTGTCCCTGTTTCCCTTTGCAGTGCTCTTTGCAAAGGTGCAAAGGAGATCCCTGCTTAGGCAGGTAGAATTTAGGATTATTCAAGTCTTTTTGCCCAGGTCTGAGTGATACATTAGGTGTGGGAAATTTTATAGCTAGAGGATCTAGAAGGGTTTTCTCTGTTAGAAGTGCAGCCTGAATTTTCTGGGAATTGCTATAAAACAGGCTGAATGCAAAAAGGGTTTGAAAGTTGTTAAAGGGCCTGCAGTGGAAATTAGAGGTGTGCAGTGTTTTCTGGAGACTTGGGCCATTTCTTCTTTCCTCTGGCATGTAAAATTATGTTTTGTAAGAAAACACGACGGCTTTGTTCCACTGTGCCACTGGACACTTTGTGGGTCCTCTGCACTTCCTAATGCTCACAGGAGGTTTTGCAGAGCCCCCAACACAGAAGCCACAACATTTCTGGGACTCACCAAGGAGCCTCAGCGAGCGGATCTTTGGCAGGTCCATGCCCAAAGTTGCTGCTGGCTGTTTTTCAGCTGTCTGCTTTTATTGTAGTCTGCCTTGCTGCCCTGAGAGCTACTGCGTGTCACAGCCCTGGTGTGATGTGTGCACCAGCTGCTTGTCCAGACCTGTCACATTTTGTGGGCTTTTTTGGGTGTTTTTATTTTTTTTTTGGGCTGCAACTATTTCTGTGCTGCTGTTAAGTAGGAGGGAGTTGCACCCTGGGCTAAATCCAGAAGGGACCTTTCTGTGTAGGCTGATGTTTGTGTATTTGGGGAAAGCTCCCTGGGCACCAATATTTCTGTAGAGGGACAAGAAGGAAAGAAGCCACAGTGTGCCCAAAACTACTCAAAAGGGTGTTTCTGTAAGGGCAGCCCCCCAGAGATTGCTCCCCACAGAGCCTTAATGTGCAATGAAAAGTAGGACTGTAACCCTGAGAACAGGCACATCTTCTCGTGCTGTTTAATGTCAGTGGTGCACAGGCACTGAGAGCAATTATTATTATTAATCCTAAAATAGATTATAGAAGAAAAAAAAAAAGCTGCTGTCTGAAAATTCAAGTAATTGTGGCTGAAAGTCAAGCTGCAGTAGTTCTTCAGTTTGAGAGCAGCTCAAATCAAGGGAAAGAAATTCTGTGAGCCTGTTGAGGATCCTGGTCTGAGCCCCGCTGAATTCAGGGGCACGGTCAGAAAGATGTTGGTCAGATTGCAGGACAGGGACCTAGTGAATATTCTTGTTTTGTTGGAAAGGATTTTTGCACCTCAGTTTGCCAAACTGATTAATACTTGCACTTTCTAGTACCGGCATATTAAACATCCTGTACATTTTTCATCTTTTCTAATTTATCTTATTAGGACAAATGGGCAAATAACAAATATGTAAATATATAATGTTATGCTTTAATATAAGCTGTATGCTGCCTTCAATAATGAATGTTGTTGACTACAGTAATTAAGAATGATTCCAGCCCCAGTTATTTACTTGTCAATATTAGTGAATTGGGTTCATCTAAAACTGCAGGCAGTTTTCTGTTGCCCATATAAACAGTAATTGTCTGTTTAAGTATTTGCTAAAATGTTGTTTAAGTCTAAAATCAGGATTGCAAGTGGATTTCAATAACCTAGTTAATTTACTTTAATTTTGGAATTCTGTCTCTGCATGGGAAGAGAAATATGAAAAGTAATTTCATCTCTGTATAGTTGATTTAATTGTATGTACTTTTGATGGATTAAGTTTCCAGTTAATTGTGGAAAATGCAACAACAATATTATAAGAAGAGGTTTAAAATAAAACAATCGCTTTCTGCTTTGCATGCTATTTTAAAAAAATGTTTAACATTATTAATTTTACAATGGTAATTTATAAATATTAGTTACATCTTCCCACTTAACCCCCCCCAAACAGATGATTTTAATCATACTTATTGATATTATCTACATAATTATTTTTCATTATGCAAATATGCCTCAGTCGCTGTGTAATAATGTGACGGAAACAGTTTCCAGTGCTTTAAAACACTTGATTAACTGAATGCAGAAGACAACGGAAAACTGGTGTGAGAACCATAGAAAATTGGGCAGAATTTTTTTTTAATAGCAACAGTGGTTTTATACCTTTAATATTTTATATTTTGAAATCACCTGAAAATTCAATGAACTATGTAAAAGTGAATGAGCAGTAATGACAGGTTAAACTTTAAAAATAACGATCTTTAGTTATGCTTCTTTCTCTCCTTAGTTAAAAGTGACACTAGATTAAAATCTTACTGATTTCTAGTAAGTGACAGGTTTTGTTATTTTGTATATTTGCAAAAAAATTTAAATAACCAGCTTCTAAGTCGTGTACATTTCTTAAAACATCGAGGGTGTCTTTTCCCAGGGAGAAGCGATATCCAGGGTAAGAAGATTCTGAAAAGTTTATTTGGAAGTATAATGGACAGAGCATATTAAAAAAGAAAAAAAATGACATTCAAAAACAGAAAGGTTTCATTTTAAGGATTCTTCTTCTTGGAATTTAAAGATTGTCAGGAGAAATATAATTAAGGGGGTTGCTCAGGCAAAATTACAGCATTAGATCTATATTTTCTGGCTTTTCAGTGTAACTGTATGGTTGTGAGCTTAAATAATGTAGGCAATGCTTTCTTTTGTTAGAATAAATTATTATAATTTCTAGCACTTGGTAACTTGCAATTTGTTCTTGAATTTTTTTTTGTTTTGGGATAGATAGTTAAATAAGCAAATAAGACAGCTTTGGGTTTTTTCTTTGTATTAGGATTATAAAGAATCCAGTGAAGTTTTAGTTTTAAAACAAAGTAAATGGTTATTACTTTTGGTGAAAAAAGCCCAGGATCGTCTGAAATAATTTACTGGATATATGTTCTCTGTGCATTTCTCTTATAAAAGGTTGCTTTGGTGCTTTATTGTTTTGTTAAAGAAATGTATACATTTATGTAAAACACTCCACATGAAAGTGTTGCTTCAGCCTTTATTGGAGCATCACTGTCTGCAGTTACAATTTCAGCCCAAAGCTTAACTTTTTTTTTTTTTTTTTTTGCTGCAAAGTATGTGGTTTTCATTAAACCTGTAATTAGTATAATTAATAATTATTCCCTAATTGAAACGCAGGTTAACAAACTTCCATATGTAAAAAGTAAAGAGGGGGAAAAAATGTCATTCATTCACACTGGGCTTTATAAGCCTATAAAACTCTTCAAAGGACTTCAAGATATCAAGCAATCTTTTATTCAGCTAAACCTACCCCCCACCTTCCCTCTTACACACACTTAAATACGCAGTATGCTCACAGCTTGGAAAAAAGCAAGAAAAGCCTTAATGGATCACTGATTTTAAGCAAAGAGGTAGGTATGTATTCCATATAAATGGTTTCCAAACCATTTTGGTGTTAGCATTAATAATTTTCATCAAACGCAAACAAGCGTCTGGGCGCTATAGAAAGCAAAGCTTTCAGCTGTGCTCTTATTAACACAGCTTTTATTTCCAGCCCCAAACATCTAAAACAATTACACTGGAGCAACTCTGTGATTTGCTCCTTTCTTTGCTACGCAGGTAAAGCCTTTTAGGCAGAGGCTAATAAAGATTTAGGGGTAAAGTGGTTGAGCTGAGGTCCAAATTTTGTTTGTCTTTACGCCCGTGAGTAATTAAACTCAAAATGAATAGACTGAGACAAATAACATCAGGAGAGGTATTCACGTGTGCTTAGGTTGCAGTGCCCAGCTCGAGTTAGATACTTTACAACTGATGTAATAAATCAAAGAACAGAATAATTATTTCCCAATTTACCGTGACACAGATATCTTGTCATCACCCTGGTTATATGTACCTTTAAGAAGTGGTGAATGCTAAAAATCTATTTAGCCACATCAGTGAAACAGAGTTAACACAGCAGGAAATATTCCTTTGTCTTTTTTTTTTTCCTATAAAAAATCACTTGTCAAGATATTTGCTCATGTTAGAAACCAAATATTTTCTATGTGGAACTACATTGTACCTAGGGCACGACTATTTGTTTTGAAGTGGTTATTTATTTAAATAATTTGAAATATTTTGCTGTTGGGGATATTTTATGTTCTTAGAAAAAAACACTAGAAAAGTCCTATATTTAGTTATGTGCATTGTGATCTGTGCATTTATCTGAAATGTTTCTTTGCAGTTTAAAATAGATTACCTTAAGATTTGCACAAAATATTTATTATTTAGATTGGATAAGTCTGAAGCACAGGTATAGAACACCCTCAATGCGTGCTTTTACTTAAGGCATTTGGAAGTGCTGGAGTTATTTGTTCAGAAATATTTCTTCAGTAATTTTTCTCTGCATTTAAAAAACACAACACTGAGCTAAAATTTAACATTATATGGCAAACTAAACACAAAAGTGTTCCCTTAACATCGAACTTTAATTTTAAAGTAGTAACAAGTCATGGAGAAATTGCAGCTGTGAGGTCCAGCGGCGGGCACTGAAATATTATAAGCTCTGCTTTCATAATGCTGCCTTTCAAAATCAGTTATCTGTAGTTATCTTAAAATTTGAGTGCTTTCCAGAACACCAGATTTAAAGTTTCTCAGGAGAATATACTGTTTCAATCAGATAGTTTTATAGAGTGCACGTTAACAAAAATCCTTACAATTCCCTGTTATCTTTGTCCTTTTCTAAATGGGAGAGAGAATGCAGAGGATAATGACTTATGCTTCAATGCAGTTCAATGTATTTGTGCTTTATTGATAAAAATATGCATCTATATATATAAAACCAAGCAGAGGTATGTGTTTATTTGTTATTAAGTTTCAAAAGCCCTTACAGTTCCCTCACAAAGATTTAGCAAGTTTGTCCTACTTGCACATTACTGATAAATATCAAATCCAGCTCAAATAATAATCAAATTCTCAGGGTGACTGAAACAGCATCTTTTCCTGACTTAATCTGTCTAAACAGGTATGGATGTATTAAAAAAAACCCACCACAAACCTAAAAACCTCGCTGTTGCTTCAGCTTCCCTGCTGACGCCTGTCAACTTTTAAAAACAATTTTTAAGCTGGGGTTGGGAAGGCAGGGAGAGAGTAAAAGCTCTTTTCAATTACAGATGATCAGTGAGAACTGTGACATGATGGTCAAGCTTCTCTTAACTCTTAAGGGTGTCCTTCATAGTTCACAAATACGTTCAAACACTCAAATGTGTTTGAGATGTGCGCTGGTGGTAGGGGGGAGTCATATCTCTGCTGCTATTGAAGTTTTTCAGAGTTGCTAACAGGTGATACCCATTTCTATAGCTGAATCCACACGCTGCATCACAAACTGGGGACCAAAATGTTGATTTATTGCATCTACAGGATCCTACTGCAGCGTCCTCATAGATGGCAACAGTTTCTATTTTTATTTCTTGATCTCTCTGCAGAAGTTTGTTGTATGTGCTTGTTACGAACTCCAAACTTATTTCACAGAATGGTAAATATCTAATAGCTAGAAAATTGGTAGTATGGTCTAGTCGTGCCACGTAGAGATGTGTGTTCTCTAAAAATCAATACAATAAGCTTGCTTGTTCATTATCTGAGTAGTAAAGTGTTCTGTCTCAATAAGATTTCATTTACCCTGGGTAGGTCACCCAGGAGAGTAACAGACCTCTTAGTTAACTAATACATTTTGCTTTGATTCTTAATTTGTGAGTAATTACAAAATATGCTTAACTATTAGTTTTCTCATATGAAAATAGCACAAGTGCATTTGAATGAATCCCTTGCATAGATTTTTTTTTCTTACCTGAACTGTAAAGATGTTGTTTTTTAATTTAAGGGCATAAATTTAATCTATTGCTTATAACTTGTAGATGGAAATATTCAAACAGTGACAAAATCACTGAATACCCAGAATGAGGCTTTTTTTTTCTCCTTCTGGTTCAGTTTCCCTAATTTCTTTTATGGAGTAATTTTAATAGACTAGGTCAGTCTGACAAAAGTATTTTGCAAAGTAAATTAACTACATTTTTGTGGCAGTGCAGAGATCTCATAAAGGGCTGAATCTTCCAGCATTTTTCCTTGTAAGGAAAGTAAGGTCATATATGTGTGAATTTGCTCTTGTGCCAGAGTTGGAATGCGTAGGTAGGATACATATGCACATATTTCAAGTACTGGAAAATAAATCAGTGTAAAATAGCAATTATTTAAGGTAGGGCATAGTCTTGGCATATATCTAGGCAGCATTTAGCATCTGCGGGCATTATCATAGCAAAAAAGTAATATTGGAAATCAGCTTGGATTAGTTTCACTTGTAAAGCTGATTTTTTTGAGTGTAAAATACAACAAGGTTTGAGCCCTGAACTCGTATTTTCCAGTATGCACTGCCAAATCTTCACCTTGTGCACACAAAACGCTTCTGCTTTAGTTGGCAAAACACTTATTTCTACAAGAGGAAGATGCAGCCTACATCAAAAACATTCTGATTGCTCGACAGCTTTCAGCACTTAACACATCTCTAAGCATGTACTGGAAAACTACTTGGGAGGAGATGTATGTGCATGCATCTTTCCCCAAAACACTTTAGAAACTGATTAATCTGTTTTGTTAATCAAAGATTTCATCTTCACATTATAGCACAGCCAGATTTGCAAAGATGTGATGGTGGGACACGGGATAATTTGCTAAGTAAAGTCAAAATTAATGGCAAATAAAATCAGTTTCCCTTTGTGGTTATTTCCAGCCAGCTGCATCCAAATATAAAAGAACTATCAAAGGGAGCAAAATAATCAACCCATTAATTATTAACTCAGAACAACTTCAGAAAGCACTTCTTAAACCTCCATTGACATCATCCTGACAGGCTCCTAATCTCGGAAAGTTGTTGGTAAGAGTTGCATTAGGCTCAGCATGCCACCAATTCTGACTGGAACAACTGCAACTCGGGATGTGCTGCAGCAGAGATAGGAACACATGGGACAAGCTGCGGTCTCTTAAGACATCTGTGAGTAACATTTACAGCACAACACGCTGTATAATTCCCCACGTAGCTCTACCTCTGCTGTCAGCATAATAGAGTTGTCAACAGCCTAATTGCGAGATGCAATATGTAGGGGGGGTCATCCAAAAAAAAAAAAGAAATCTCAGTGGAAAGTAACACAAATCAGCTGTCATTATTATAAAGCTGGACCAACCTTTGGCTAAACCATTTAAACCTCCAGATTAATCCCTAGATTTATCTTTATAGATTGGATCAAACTCCAAGTTTGACTGCAGATGAAAGAGGAACTTCAAAACGAAGGCTCTCATTTATGCCCATTAGACAATGCATTCGGCTAATGATCTACAACACACATTAGCCTGGAAACAGTGCTTTTAAGGCTTAACTGTTGCATCTCTTTTTCTTTTCATGTTATACTTCAACCTTGGTTTCCAGCTTTTATTTCTTAAAACATTTTTGTCAGAAGGTGAAAATATTTTTTTTAACTGAAGATTTTTTTTTAGTTTCTGCCTTTGCCTTTCTGCCAACTTACATGATTAAATATCTAGCCTAGAAGTTAACTTGGAAAGGGCTTATTTGATTATGTGGCATCAGTAGATCTCTTTATTGAAAAATGTATATGCGAAATCAATCAGTTCTTTTTTTTCCAATTTTATGTCACTGATATAAAATACAAGCAGCCAAAACCCCCAAACAATTAAAACCAACCAGTGTTGAAAAAACAGTAATTCAGTGAATTGGGTTGTTTTTTATCATGGTCATCTGAAGCTGCTAAATTTATTCCTGTGTATATTCAAAACCTGACATCATGAGGCTATTCTAACTATTCTAACTCCACTGTTTCATTTTGTTTTAAAAAAAGCCAAGCAAACTCAGTCAAAGCTATCCAGCCTCCTCCTCCCCCCTGCTGAACAGCACAGGCTAGTAGTTTTTATTCTTTAAAAAAAAAAAAAAGATACTAGCCATTCTTTCATCTTATGGGGAGACATTTAAATTTAGAGTAATTACAAGACAACAATAAGCAGCACAGAGCATGAATGACAAAATGCAGCTCAACTTGATGTTTTAATGCAGTTTTCCCCTCTCATCAGGGATATTAACCCTTCTGGCTACTTCACTGAAGATTCTTACCCTTATTTTCCAGAACATAATGTGAAAGCCAGTTTATCAGAATATTAACAGTTTATAAACATGCATGAATGAACAATGAGTTCAAGTATATATTATTCATATACTACCTCAAATTTCAAGACTCTCTATTTCTTGCTGTTTATGATATAGGCCTTGCAAGGAGCTAGGCAACAGATCTGTTAGAATTGTTGCTGGCTGGATGTAAAGAAGAGAAAAGCAAGTTTGCTGCCTTATCTCAATCAAAATAATTAGTCTCAAGAAAACTAGAATCAATATAATTTCCTCTTTTAAAAAATTGTTTCCTACCTTTGCTGGCCTGTTTCATCTGTTTCATTAAAGGTGCAACTTTTATTGATGCTTCTGCTCATCCTATGTTTTCATCAGTGTGAAACCTAAAATGCTCTTTGCCTAAAGTGTAGGTTAATATAATAGCTACTTGAAGCAGGAAACCTCTGCTATGTGTCTATAGTTGTCTTTATTTGGGCCTGTGCAGCATTTTGTTTGTCCTCTAGCCTTTTACGGCAGCTGGACCCTGACCTTCAAGTTCTTAAAAAGAGGGGGGGAAAAGTATTCTTTTCAGATTCCAAGTTCCTCCCTTTTTACCCTCCCACTGACACCGTCCCATTCAATACTAGAGATAACTTTATTCATCTATACATCATTGTATCAAATTCAATAGGCAAACTGCTTCAACATGCTTCAGAGCTGGACAGGGCAGTAATGTCTTCATTTTTTCTTAATGCAATGAGTTTCTTATCACAGTCCTTTCAAGCACAAAACAAACACTGTAACAAAAAATGATCTCCAAGTTTTTCCCACCCTGCTATTTCACCATGGGCTCATTTCTTTGTTCCATCTTTTAGTGGACAGCTACGGATACAAAGATGTAAAATTGATTACATGCATACCTACCTAACAGGAGTTAAAAAGGGAACTGGGGGAGGGGAGGGGGGCAGAAATCTTTTATAATTAAATACTGTACTGAGCAGATTTACTCTGGGCTTACATCAAGAGTGTGGAAGTAATTTGTTCCTGAATCAGCTGTCATCCTTTAAACAGGATACCAAAATTAAGTGGCATCTAGAAAAGCCAGGAGGAATGCCATGTCAGCTGCAAATTTGGCTGATCACTATCTGAAAAGATGAGCCTTTTCCCTAACTCTAGTCAGTGTGGGTTTATACACCTAATGTTATAAGGCCTCAGTGTGTCATTAACTGCCAAGCTGGACTGTCAGCCAATGACAGCAGCTCCATGGATGTCAGGAGAGCTCCAGCAGAAAACAGTCCAGCTCTTTCTCACTGTTCTGAGTCCTGGTCACCTGCAGATGAGTTTAAAGGAAGGGAATTGGATCCTTGTCCCACATGTTCATGTTGTAGCGTGGTTTAAGCTTGTTAGTTGAGCTAAAAAAAAAAAAAAGTTATGAACATACTGATAAGAGGGATAGATCAGTATTTTAATGAGTCATTTAAAAGTTTTGTAGTGCTTTTTTACTGTAGCATGGAACATGTAATATTAGGATACCCAAGTCAAGCTCATGTCTCATTGACATCTTTGTCTTTTAAATGGAAAGTAAGGCTGGAGGGGAAAAAGTTGGTTAAAATACAGAACTTCTGAAGTGCTTAAACCAGCTAATGGTACTAGATCTCATTTTAGATTCCAGGGACTAAAAAGAAAGAAATAAGAAAATCAGACTTACATCCCCGACTGGGTGTTTTCCACTATAGGACCTACATGTTTATGTAGAGGGTATTGCGAACGTTTGGAGGGATTTGGGAGTTTCAAAAGGAAGAAGTTTATACATTAGTGCTGCAAGTTGCAAAACACTGTTGATATTCAAATGTTTATTGTGTAAAATCTGGGATAAGCTTCAGCATGAGAGCTCCTTTAAGTGCCTACAACTATTGCTAATTCCCCTCAGCATTGAGGCTTGCACAAAGGCCTTAATCCAATTCCACTTTTTTTTTTTTTTTTCAGAAAGCCTATGCTATTTTCTCTCACATAAACTAACAACACTATCCCATCACACTGCAGAATGGGTCAAAGAAAAAGGGCTCTGTGTTTATACTTCACCAACACTTTGTGTTTCTTGGCCAAGTATGGCAAGAAACTTTAAGTGGGTCCCCCAGGCCCCACGTCATCTTTAGAAAGAAAAATAAGCCTTCAGAGATTGAAAACACACTATTTTAGACACTAAAAAACCTATGAAATGTCAACTATTCTTTCAGTCGCTATCCCTGAAAAGAAATTGATCACCCCAGCCTCATTCTTCCAGCTCTGATTTAAATTATGAAACACAGGAACTGCTTTGATATGATAGTGTATTCTACCAAGCATATAAAATCCTTGGAGATATTTTAACAGTGTTCTCAGATAATATTTGTGAGTACACGTTTTACTCTACTACAACACTGGTGCCTACTCATCAAAATGGCTTAAAGCAATAAGTTCCATCAGGGAAAAGAAATTTTATAATGTCTCTATGTTTACTTTTATGAAGTGCAAAAGAAGCTGTATGTGCAAATATCCTTTATAAAGCATATTTGTAAACTTCATCAATAATCTTTTCTGTACAGGAGATCCCAATCCAGCTCCAAGTGGTAAGGTATTCCCTGTATATAAACCTTCACTTATTTCTGACAATGCCAGCAGTGTTGTCAAGGTTTAAACAACAACAAAGCCTGGGCTGCTTTGAGGATTGACCTTCCACTGGCAGGAGGGGAGAGGCTGGGCTGGTTCCCATCTGACCATCAAAAATTCTGCTGTAGCTACTGAGGGTGCTAAAATGCCAGAGCAGAAGCCAGCCTTTTAAAAGGAAAGGGGAAGAAAAAAAAAAAAAAAGAAAAAAAGGTATGGTTTCAAGCAGGAATTAAAATTTATTTTATAATCAGGGCTGCTTCGTTTCTAGCATGAAAACCCAGGTAAAGCACCAGTTGTGCTAATTTTGACAGCATCAATCCCAGTCTCTAGTGTAACCTCATAGTTACTGTACCAGAAGGAATTCAGCCTGGAAGGGGATTCACTCACTGAAGGTTTTGCCAAGGTGGAAGTTACTCTCCTGTCACTCAGACTTTGCTGTTGAACATGTCTTAGTGGCCAAGTGAAATCTTCCTGTGGTGTTTGGTTTGGGGTTTTTGGTCTGTTTTATTTTTTTGTATGTTTGTTTTTTGTTTTTTTCTGCGCTCCTCTCTGATTATATGTATACAGCAACTCCAGCTACTGCTGTAAACTCGAATGAGTTTTTGCATGCTTTTCCATGAATTACATTAAATACACTTAATGTTCCTGTGGGTTTTACTGCCCTGAAGAGTTGTAGTTTGTGCCAGGGACCTGTTTTTCCCCCAGCTCTCAGAGGGTTTGTCCCCACGGGGACACTCAGGAGGGGAGGGAAGGACCTGCTGCCCCGCTGGCCTTGCAGTGCCCCCTGCAGCCGTGTGAGCCCTGAGCTGTGCCCAGCTCCCATTTCCCCCAGGAAAGGGACTGTAAAATCTGTGCAGTTCATGTCGTGCACGGGAGTGAGGCTGAAGCAGAGAGTTCCAGCACATGCACAAGTTGCTCGTGAATTTACCTGAACTTAATCCACTGTTTCATCAGAGTGTGACGAGATGCTGGAGAGTGGTGGTGGCTGCTTTGAGGCACTGTTTCTTAGAAAAAAGCATGTTTTCCAGGGTAGTTTATTTCCTTCAACACTTTTCCTGAAGTAGTTCATGTGTTTCCATGGGCTCTTCTCTCCTGAGAGGCTTTTAGCCTTTTGGATCATGTCATACCTGTTAGCACACATGGATTAGCTGAGTGCTGAAATCACACTCTGAGGGTTTGGCTTCTTTCTGAATGGCTTGCAAAGCTAGAGCTGTAAGAGGGTTTTATGTGTTGGGGTTAAAATCATCCTGCATATACATAGCTAACACAAAATTTAATTATTGCCTGCATCGTGTTGGAGCCTTGTGGCAGGGCACAGCCATGGATCTTTTCCACTGAAACTTGTCCCTAAAATGCACCTTTCTGGAACATTCTCTTTTTCTTTTGTTTTATCTTTTGTGAAAAAATATCCTTATGCAGAAAAAAAAAAAAATCCCTAATGTGCTCCCCTGTAGGACGTGCATTAAAATTAAACACCTTTAAATATTTCAGAATAGGCACCAAAATAATTCTTGAGATTTTCATTTTGCTATACTGCAGAAGTTAAGTTAAATTAAACACATGCATTTTATATCCACAAACACATGAAGAAAAGTTCATTTTGCCCCAGGAAATAGAAAATCTGGGATTTTTTTTTTTAGGATCATCAAATGACTAAATCTTTCTGGTGAGAGATTAATTTCTTCTGCACTGTGCTGTGTGCAGTGCTTATTGTGGAGAATTTATAAGAGTTGATATTTTAGTTGACTGACAAGTCTCTCAATGTATTTAACAACTTTAATTATACTTGTCATTTTCAAAATGAGTGAAGAAATGTACAAAACCAACAGAAAAATGTCAGTTGGTTATTAGTTACAGCAAAGTCTCTCTTTTATCTCTCTTCTCTCGGGTGGAAACCATCCTTTCTATTAAACAGGGAGTCAATTCAAAAACTTGAGACCCATCACTATCTTCAGGGTTTTTAATTACTCCTCTGCCTTTTTCTCTTTCCTTGGGATTGTTGCTGTGTTAGGTGACTTCTGAGGTTTTAGATTTCCTCCTTGCCTTGCTGTCAGCTCATGGCATCTTTCCTTTATTGTGTCACGCAGTTCAGATCCCTGGTTTTCTCATTTTGGTGCCATACTTGCTTGGCAAATGTCCTTTGGGAGGGGGAATGTGCCTCATCATTCGAGGAAAGGAAGGGAGAAATGAGCACTGGTACCTGGAGCAAGAAATTAAAGTGGAGGAACTGTGCAGGAACTGGTGGGTGGGGTTTTTTTGCCACCTAAAAAATGTCCCCTGGGGCCCCAGTGGTACTTGTTAAAGTGAATATCTTGCTATTTTATAAATTAACTTTCCTCAAAGGCTGCATTTTCCTTTCCCCTCTATTTGTGGCTCGGTCTTTCCTGCATGTGCAGGTTCTTTCTGTTGTCACTCCTGTACTTCACTGCAAAGTTCCCGTGAAATGCAGATGTCTTAGAGGGTTTCCTTTTGGCCTGGCATGGTGATGGAGGTTCCTTCCATGAGCGCTGGAGGTTTGAATCTAATATCAAAGGGTTTAAAGCTAATGATTTTAAGTATGGTTGAATTTTATTGCTCCTCTGGTGGGCTAAAACCTTCAGCAACTCTTTGACCTCTTCCCAGTCAATCCAATTCCATCTAATACTCTGTGACTAATATGGTGGATATTTAATCTACTTTGCTGCTGAAATTACTTTTTAGAGTCACTTTTTTTCCTGAAATCTTCTTCTTTAGAGAAATTGCTGATCGTAAGCTCTAAATATGTTGCACACTACCACATAGGTTTTTTAAAGAAAAAAAAAGCTTTTCTTTTAGTAAAAGAAAATTAAGAGATGTAATTTCTTTTTATAACATAAATGAAATGAGGGGATATAATTATATTATGAAAGTAAAAGCCAGGTTAAAATGAAAAATTGACAGAAACCTCACTGATGATGCTGGTAATAGAGACACTATGATGAATAGCCACACCTTAGCCAAATATTTCCTGTAATGTAATTAAGCTTTGAAGAGAAAATTAAAGAAAGCTCCTGAAGACAGTATTTCCACCCACTAGGCAGTGCTTAGTTAAAATTTGGAACATGGATCTTTTCATGTAAGTAGCACCAAGAAACTGTGCTAAATTTTGCTTATATCTTTATTTTTTTCCTTAAAAAGTGGCCAAACTAAATAGCTGAGGCCACGAATGAAAATTCACCATAGTGCCTGTGATACTTGGCTGCTTCTCCCTGTTTTCATCTCTTAAGACATCCAGGATTGCAAGGATTCTGCAGTGTGCAAACATGAGCAAAAGGGATTTGCTTATCTGATTTATGTGAGGACCCACCAAATTGGGTCATGGATAACGATCTCTACATCCACAATCCTGTGCCTTATAATTTAGTCATGGGCACAGGCACATTGAATTCAGTGAGCTTGAGTAATCTGAATTTAATGGAATTATTTATATGCCTGAAGTTAGGCATTTAGGCAAGTTTTTGCAGGATTGTGGCATTAACCTTTTCCATATGTAACCTCTTTAAATAAGTGTACCATTGCATCAGGTGAAGCAGTGCAGAGTTCAAGTCTCAACTTTCTGTCTGAATCCAGAGCAGGCTGATTTAATAGCAAGGGTGATATGAAATGAGATTTCTGGTCACAGCCTAAGTACCAAGAAAGATGGACTTGCTGTACCTGAAAGTTGAGGCTTCCACTGCAAGGAGGGAATGGAAAGAAGAATCTTAATTCTCTCGCCTGCCCATAACAGCAGTGCAATAACACGGTGCTAAATTAAGGGTGGAAGTGAGAACAAATCTTTGAACTGTTCCAAGGGTGAGTCTCAAAGCAACCTGAGAATAGGAACAATGGTGGGAACAGAGAAGGTGAACCCTCAAGCCTGACAGTTCTTTCTGGATCTTGGTTAGCCTGTGAAAAGGAACGTGTGGTCTGCAGGAGCTGGGAACTAGACTTGGTGATCCAGCTCAGTTTTCCTAAAAACTTATGTCAAGGGATGAGATGCATTAAGGTAACAGTGATGGAAAAGAATGTGCTCTACTACTCTTGCAAGAAAAGTGAAGGGCTTCACTCTTCAGAGCTGCCCATATGGCAAATTTCACATGCACTAAAATTAAGAGAGGGGTGAGGTGACCCAGCCCACATGTAACAAACATCGGCCCCGCTTTGCATAGAGCGTGTGCCGAGGGAGTTGGCGGAGAGCCCGGGGCGTTCTGCGATACAGCCCTGCTGAAACAGGGACCCTGGCTCACAGGAGCAGGAGGCAGGCCTGGGGAGTCTTTAGAGCATGTAGGAAATACCTGGGATCCGTGGATTTCCTTCAGAAAAACTCCTGGTAGGAGCATTTAGCTGCTGACATAAGTGCTGGTTGCTGCTGGAGAGCGTAAAGGAACGGTTGGTGTTGGGAGGGATGCCATGGCATTGCCGTGTGGGTCTTACTGGATGATTTGCCCTGCAGACCACTGCCACTAATCGTTCTTCTGCCTGGAATCAGAATGGTTTGGGTTTGAAGGGACCTTAAAGGTCATCCCCTCCCACCCCCTGCCATGGGCAGGCATGCCTTCTACCCGACTATGTGCTCCAAGCCCTGCCCAACCTGTCCTTGGACACTTCCAGGGATGGGTCGTACACCACTTGCTTCAGACATTGGTATTTGAAGAGAGTTCAGCTCTTGAGATGCAGTAGAAATGCAGGGTTACTTTCTCACCTTTTTTACATATGGTTGATGCCTTGGGCATAAATTTCGTATAAAAATGCAAAAATACGTAGCTATGTTTATACTCCTCCTCTTTTTGTCTGATGACTTGAGCTGTAATTGAGGGAACACAAGTGATGTATTAAATTTCTTGAACACATGGATAAAATAAGCCAATGTGAAAACCACCATGTGCAGTTAATTTATAGACAAATATATTTGGAGCAGGTACAAACAAAGGTGTAAAGTACTATGTTTTAACAGATTTTCATGCCATATGCATTTGCTTTTACTGCCTGAAGGGAAAAAAAAAAGATTGAACCAGATAGCTTAAAAAAAAAGTTAAAATACCTATTGAAAATTAACTTTTTTAGGTTGCAGGAACACTACTCTTCATGGCTTGTTAGTATGTTAACAGTTTAAACTGTTTTAGATTATTTTAATAAATTAATGGCTTTTTCTTGGCCACTTATTTCATTTAAGAAAGCAAATTCACAACAAAAAAACTCTGAACTTTGACATTCTTCCTCGTATTTATTGCACATGTTTGGAAATTACCTAATTTTAGCAATTCGCATGAAAACAGTGGTCACATCTCGTCATTTGAAATTAGGTCTGACAGCTCAGAAGTTAAACCAGTTTAGCTTATTTTAACAGCTACACTTCAGTGAGTCTGGGTTATTAAACTCTTTGGGAAACCTTGCACACTTTATTAGGGAAAGGAAATTTATACAGTGGAAAGAAGAAAAATATATGTAATTGCCAACATATACATAGTGACTCTGGTAATAACATCACTTTATATAAATTGTTAGCATCCAGTACAGACTGGTGCTTTTGTGTGAAGGGAATTATATTGGCATGACGAACAGCTTCCCCTAAAACAATCCTCAAGGCAAACATGAGTGGCTCTTTTGGGAAGCTGAATCCAGTGAAATGAATTTTACCCAGAGCATTACTCCTTCAGACAGAACTCTTTACTCCAACATATATATATTAAATTTTGGTCAGTCCTGCAACTAAATCCGAACACGAGGTTTGTCCCCTCCTGTGGTGGAGCTGTGGGAGGAGACTGAGGACAAGGTTCATCCCATCTCCTGTCACAGCTCCTGTCTCACACTCTGTCCTCTGGAGGCCACATGTTCATTCAGCAGGATGGGATGTACCTGTAAGGATCATGACTCTCTTCAGAAACAGAAAAGCATCTTGCTCACCAGATATATAATGTTTCTATCTCAAAGCCAGGCTAACTCTTAGTTTTGTGCACAATCTATTTAGATGGAGGGCATGTTAGATCTCTTCCTGCACAGCAGGTTTCCCAAACTTTCTTTTAAAAATTTGGGGGAAACAATCTTAGTTTTCCATATCAAGTAATTTGTTAATGACTGAATATCACTGCTGCATATATTGCTTGTTCTCCCTGCTCAGTTTTTCATCCCTGTTTATACATCCAAACATTACAAGCAAATTTTAGTCACAGCTGGTGATCCAGCATATTCTTATCTACTTGGAAAATTTGTGAGTATATTCCTGTTCTATTTCCTTCTGGTTTGTTGATGTGAACACTCTACAGCAGTAGATCAAGACAGGCTGTGTAAGGCACATCTTCACAGAAATGGCTTTTTTTTGACTGATTCCCTATTAACAACATGTTGAGAGCCATCATCCAGTTTTTAATCCCTTCAACATACGCACAATTAGTTTTAATAAAAATACCATGTAGTACTGATTTTGTCTGTGCATTATCAACAAAACTCGAAGCCCAAAATATTTCTGTCAAAACAGTTTGCCAGGGCTTGTTTTCTGTATGTTTGCTGGCCAGCGTAAGGCCAGCACCCTTGCCCTGAAGTGAATGTTTTAAGGGCTTGTAAAATATTTCAAACTGACGAAAGCTACTAATATTGGCTGGTAGAAGATAAGTAGGAACATATTTTGCTGTGTTTTGTAGTCTAGGTAAATACCAAGGTTTCAGTAAGCATTCAAACAGATGCTTATTTGTCTTCATTATCCCTCATGAGTTATTACTCTTAGATTTTTATGAAGAGCAATGACTTGGGTGCTGATAAGGAACTTCAGGTGAGGCTTTCTGCAGGGGTGTGAGGAGCATGTTCAGAAATCCCAAGGTCATGCATGACCATTGTTCCATGACCTGACGCTGCTCTCCTGTTCAGTCAAGGTAATCTATGAGCTAAATGACAATAATTTCTATTAAAAAGCCCTCTAGAAAAGCACAGAGTGTGTGAAAACTTTGCTTGATGGTACATTTTTCTTTCTTTGATCTATCTGAAATAATAGTGCATTAGTGCTGTTTAACTTTGCTATGAGCTGTCAGAAAATGGAAAAAAAAGACTGACTGTAGTGTTCATTTTCAGAGTCCTACTGCCAAGGTTTTTCTTCTTCAAGGAAGAAGAATTAAATGTCCTCTTCACTGCCATGGTCATTATATTTTATTTTCAGAAAAATTATGCTGTCTCAGTCCTTGAAACTTTCTGTACAGGTGGGCAATGTGAGCGTGATTGCAAGAGATCATTCCAAGCAGTTCATGTGAAGGCTAATTATTAGGACAGGAGAGAAGAAAGGCGGTTTTAATGTACTCCCATATCAAGGGCTAGAGTTATTACAGAAGCTGCTTTTGGTTTGGAAAAACCACATCTCATGATTATCATATCATTAGAGCAGCTTTCAGTGCCTAAAGGGGCTAGAGGAGAGCTGAGAAGGGACTTCTGACAAGAGCATGGAGTGGCAGGACAATGTGGAATGGCTTTAAACTGAAAAAGGGTAGAATTAGTTTGGATACTATGAAGAAATTTTTCCCTGTGGGGGTGCTGAGGCCCTGGCACAGGTTACCCAGAGAAGCTGTGGCTGCCCCTGGATGCCTGGAAGTGTTCAAGGCCAGTTTGGATGGGGCTTGGAATAACCTGGAATAGCGGACGGTGTCCCTGCCCATGGCAAGGGTGGGAGGGGATGACCTTTAAGGTCCCTTCCAACCCAAACCATTCTGTGATTTTATGCTGATGAGTGTTGTTTTAATACTTAGGCAGACGTGGAGAATGTAATGTGATCAAAAGCTGAGTGTTGATATTTTCTGGGATGTTTGGGGACTTAGAATGGTGAGGATAACTGAAGTAGTGTTTTTAATCCCTAGTTAGTGAAGGGAGAGACAGAAGGCTGTTACCCTCATGAAAATCTATTGAGAAGTGCAAAGATATTAGTAAAATGTGACTGTACATTTGCTCTGCACAGGGTAAAATTTTAAGATCATGCAGAACTAGTCTGGAGAAAAGAAAAAGAGCAGCATTTGGAAAAGACTGCCATAATGTGGCCCACAAAAGAGGCAAGTGGAGCAGTCAGAGTATTCATTGCAGATATATATTTGGAAAAGCAACAGAATAGTGAAACTGTGCCTTACCTCAGAAACATTTTCACAAGTCCTGTGTCTGGTTTAAAAATGAGGGATCAAATTTGTGAAAATGCAATCAATCATTTTTCCTGTTTGGCAGATGAAAAGACAACTTTCAAACTTAAAAGATGACTCCTGGATGTTTGCATTGATGGGAGTTTCTCTTCAAAGCAGTTGCTTGAGAAAACCTGATGTAATTAGGTTTACAGCATACTTCCAGGTTTATCATAGATCTTTTGCTTAGAAAAATAATTTGACACAGGTTTCCTCTTTTCAGACTTCAAATGTAAGAAGCTTGTTATCACAGCTGTTATCACTTGGTTCTCTTCTCCATTAGTGCATCCAGTAAAGATTTAGATGGCAACTTTATTAAGGAATTTGGGATTTTAAAATCCTCGTGGATAATCCCTTCCTCTGACTAAGGGGAAGGTGGCAGAATTCAGCTCCAAACTCCCACAAGTGCCTTTGCAATGCTCTCAGTGTTTTGGTAGATGCAGGTGTATGTGTGTAACAGTACACACATGGTCTCAGTGTGGTCTCATGACTGGATGAAAAGTATGTTTCAAAAGAATGCATTCATCCTGTGGACCATCTGAGTTGGGAAACTGAAACTTGTTTCAGATTTGAAAAAATCTTTATTTTCCAAAGTTAAGTATACTTGAAATACATAAAAGAAATTACCTGAATTATCTGCCATTCAAACACAAGGACTATTTTTTTTTTTGTTTTTGTGAATGCAGCATTAGGCTTACGGTGATGGTGGTGAGAAAGGCTTTTAAAGAGAGTCACACCAACAACTCAGTGGGAAATGCTTGTGTGTTCCAGCACTGGAGCCAGTGCAGTAGGTAAAAGCACAGGGATGCAATTGATGCACTGCAGCAGCATCATGATTATTGTCTCTGACAACACGGTGGGACTTTGCGTGTGGTGTAACCCCAAAACTGGATTATTCTAAAGAGATAGAGAAAATGGCAATTAGAAAAAAATAAGGTAAAGTGGCTTTGACTAGGGAATGATTCCCTCCTGAGCCTGATCAAATGCCCAGTTTAACCAGTGCAGACATGCACTGACTTTGGTAGGAACGGTCTCTGTAATTTAGGTTTCCTCTTGGTTTACGCTGTTTGTTTTATCAGACTGCTGCCAGAGTGACCTTGTGGATGACCTGAAGAAAAAGTCAAATTACATTTCTGACTTTTCTCTTACTTTGTTTTTAGGCAAGATAAGAGAATCAGTAATAAGCAGAGGGAGAAGAAACCACATGAAACAGTCTCCTCCTCCTAAAATGGGGAAGGAAAGAAGTCTTAAGAATCAGAGGCACAATAAGATGCTTCCCCAGGAGACTGGGGTTTTTTCTCCTTTACACAGATGTTAATCAGAAATGGCACGTGGCACCATTTTGGGTTAAATCTGTAGGGATTCAGCTGTAGTGCTGAATTCACTTTTGCACGGTGTGAGGCCCACATGAGTCTCAATCACTTTTTTGGAACACACAGAATTTTTTTCCCAAGGCAGACCTGATGGATGGTAGTGAGACCTCATGTGAGAGTCCAGGACAGGTTCAAAGTGGCCGATACCCACTGTTGGGCAGTTTTGGGATAAGTAGTGATCCTTAGCTCTTTTTCTCAGGTTCAGTTACATGGAGTGGAATTTGGCTTCTTGCCTTGTAGATCCATTAAGAATTAGAGTGGGTTTTATGTGCTAAGCAACACGGACAGCGTAAGAAAAACTCAGGATTAAACAGTAATCTATGTTGTAGTAGTAGCTATATATTAGTGGTACATGTAGTGACTAAAACTGCACCAGGGAGATTAAATTTCAAGTCTGCTGAAGGCGTCCACAATCTGGGCAATCTGTTAAAGGACTGTACATAATGAATGTTGTACTTCTTTGTAGCTGAATGCTTAAAACTCATTTTCACTCTCTGTTCTCTCAAACTGAGGTTGTCAAATTGGTGCCAAGTAAGACAAGTTTGTAATATCTATTATGTACCTTGGAAGTTGGTAGAGGCTAGTTCCACTCAATTTAACCGTGTTGCTTTGGAGGACAATTTGTTCTGACCCGGCGTGTGAAGCCTGTATATGAATCAGCTGTTTTACATATGTCACCAAAAGAACTTGTACAAATGATTTTTTTTTTCCTGTTAATTCAAGCAAGTCTGAGGGGGCTGGGAGAACATGGTTTGCACAGAACCAGATAATGAGAATGTATTCAACTACTGGTTGATTTCCCTTTCTCAGTTCAGCTGAAGAAGGATCTTATGTTTATATTACTCGAGTTGGACTCGGGAGAGGTGGGATCCATGCTAGTGGTGGTTTCTTTGCCTCGCTGTAAGACTTTGAGCAGATCACCTCTCTCTCCTGTGCCTTCTTTTTTTTTTTTTTTCTGCTGTGTAAAGTGGGGAAATTTGTAATAATCTTTGTTATTTTTTGGAAGTACTGGAGCTACAGGCTCAAGAAAGCTTGTAGTATTAGCAAAGCAGAATGAGATCTGCATGCTGAATAATAACACATCTGAGAAAACTGTAGCTTTCCATTTGAAAGATGCACTGTGATTTTTTGTTGAGGTGTCATTTGGCCTGTGGACGTATATCCAGCACTCTTAATTTGAACTGTGCAAATTAACTATGTAGATTTTATTGATAAGAGCTCTGAAATACATGTGGCCATGCGAGTCATACGACATTCTTGTCCCTGACTGTGTAAGCGCACTCAAATTTCAAGGACAGATGTTCTAATTTTCATAGAAAAAGTAGATGATTAAGAGAACTTTAAACAGTTACAGTTCTTTCTGGGTGAATTTTCTGTGAGAATACTTATAAGTTAATGAGTAAGGCTGTATTCATTTAATTTCTTTTGTGCAAAGCAATTCTATATCATTTTATTTGACAGCTGTGAGGTTGGATACTGCTCTGGTTTATCTGAAAGCTTTGGAGCTCTGGTTAAGGTATTTAAATACCTAACTCAGAGTACAGAACAAAGTGCTGGAAGGCAGGGGAGGAGACCCCATATTCTATTTCATAATTTGGGCATTGGGGGGTGTTTTACAAATGCATAAAATTTATGTTTATCAAGACACCGTACTCACACGGGTAATGATTGGATTAAAATGTGGAGCCAAACTTGTATAACTTTATCACATAAGATCTACCTGTGAAATGCTGGGTCTGTCCTGCTATTAGAGAGGAAACATCCAATCCATCTAAATGCAATAAAACAATAAAAAGTCATTAGCTGTGTTTGGTGACCTCTCAGGCACAATTAGATGCTGTCAGAGTCACCTGCGCAGTGTTAGAAGGAGCTGTGTTGCCGAGAATACAAACACAGACCACTCAGGCTGGTGATGAATAGTTATGCCAATTGTGATTGCACTCTGCTTTTCTGTTACATATCCTCTAAGGTACTGCAAAAAGAGGTCTGCCATTTTAATGAATCTTTCTGGTGTGTAGAGAAAGACAGTATAGTCAAGCATAGGTCATCTATAGCCCTTAGTATCAGCTGTAGCATACATGCCATTATATCATAATACCATTTTATCCCTCATGATCTTTGATCAGTGCTAATGATCAAAGTTTGCATAGCAGCCAAGAGAATCATGAGACCGTAGATATTTATAGCTTATGGCCAATTCTGATTACTCTATAGCAGCTTTCCCAGTGTTCTGTAGTTTGATTGATGTCATTGGCATGCTCCAGCATTCAGAATATATCAAATAAATTTGCTATGCTTTGAACATGAAAGGGAAGTAAAACACTGATAATTTAAGAAACCAGAAAAGTAGGGAAGATAGGAGATACACATTGCTGCATGTCCTTTGGCAACTAACGCCTCACAATGCTTTTTGCAGTACTGTGCATGCAAATTGCCAGGCATCCTCTCTGAGGCAAGGCTTTACTTCCACGGTGAGAGCTTTGCTATTCAAAGGGGCTGGTAAATGAAATGTGAACTGCATATGCTGCAATGGAGAGGAGGACAGGAGCAGGAGACAGCTGTTTGGGGTGACTGCTTTACAAGCAGAAGCCTTTCAGTTCCATCAATCAGGCAGTGTGAAAGGCCCAAATCCACAGACACCAGCATCCCACCTCCTTTGATCCCGATCCTAATAGCGTGCCAGTCACCGATGGAAATGCATTACAAAGTGAGAATGGTCCATTTTCTTCCTCCTTTTGCTGAGAGTCTGTATTTATCAGATTTAACTAGTTAATGATTCTGCCCTCTCTCTCCGGCGTGCTGCGAGGAATGGCGCTGCAGAGGTGGCACTTGTTTATTGTCACCAGGCAGATGCAGCATCAGCAGGCCCAGGGATCTGAGGGAGGTTTGGCTGAGGCCTGCAAAGGGTTAAGCATTGACTCTCGCTTCAAAATCAATGGCAAAATGATATCTGTGTTTTCCTCATGGAGACACCATTTGGCTGAGCCCCGTGAGGCCGTGCCATGGGGGGTGGGTGACACTGATTCCCCTGACAGTGGCGTGGTGGCCTCACGCCGAGCCTGCATCTCTGGTATTAGGAAGCGTGTGTCGTGTGCCTGTCTCTGCCACAGCCCGTGTGCCTCTGTCAGCACTCTCTGCCAACAACAAGCCCGAGGTTGCTCACTAGATGAGTTTTTTCCTGCCTGTGAGGCTGCAAGCACAGCTGCAGCGTGTCCTTGAGCTCGTGTGGCACCTTGTCTGCCCAAATACATCAGCCACGTCACCATGTATGAAATGGCTGTGAAGATGCTGAGGTGGACAGGCTGTGCAGGAGGTGAAGCGTGCCCTGTTGACAGGTGAGAGGCCATGAAGATGCTCCGAGTGATATAAACTAGATGGTCTTAGGCCTCAGATTCTTGTGGTGTAAGCTTCCATCTGTGAAATGGGCTTTACAAAATATTCCTTTGTCTGTCATGCCTATATAAGCTTTTTTGGATATCTGGTATCTAGCCCAAGGGCTCTGATTCCAGGCCCTACAATAATGAAAATAATACTTCTGTATAGAAGGCTTGTGGAACCTGTCTCTTCATCTGTAAAAGTCACTGTCTCATTTTTTCAAGTGTGAAGCATCTTATTATCAGCCTTTTTTACTGATTTGCAAACATGAACGTTTGCAGGGTAATAAAGGAATGGGCAGCACACTTGGGTGATCTTCTGCTTCTTTCTTCTTTAAAAGCAATTTTCTTGGCAGTGAGTACAATAACAACAGAGTTAAGCTATGTCATTAATTTCCATAGATGGTAGATGGAGAGTGTTAAATTCTAGGCACCTGAGTGAATCATCAAACTCTTCTACCACATAATGACTCTAAATAATCGTATTCATCATAATTAGTACCGTTAATAATGTTAAAAATAAACACTTGTACCTCAGACCATTAGTAATAGTAATCTTGTCATTGTCCATGAAAATTGCTAGGCCCGGTTATTTTTCACAGTGGGGCGCAGATATATGAGGTATATAATTAAAATATTTATTACATATTTGATAGAGCTTCGACTATCATTACTGTATTACCAATGGCCTCATTATTATACTTTCAATATGTTACTTTGTATATTGTGTTTAATAAAGTGTTAAAAAGTGGCTTTGGGTTTCTGAGATCAATATATGTTAGAAAGAAAAATGTACATGAATCCAGAGGTACGGAAGAAATGGGATTCAAACTGTGGTTAAATGAATTTCTGTCATTCAACCCTGTACTAAGAGGTGACACAAAGCTGACACAAAGCTAATCCTAGTCATAAATCCCCAAAATAGAATTTAAGTGATACTTAGGTGATATTTAATGGTTATTTTTACCTGAGTAGATTAAATGAAAAGAGTACTAGTTAGCTGAATGGGAGAGATGAGCTTTAGAAAAGAACAATGTGTTCTAAAGTTTTTTGCTCTTTTAGCTACAAGTTTTTTTTCTGGTAACCTAAACAGGAGCTCTTCTAATAGGGGCAAGCCATGCTTTTGCATGCTAAACTGAATTAGTGTGAGCAAGGGGCAGGTGTAATTTGAGGATAGATAAGAATGACAAAGCACATCTTATTAAAAGTGATGGTACATTTAAGTTTGCAAAATCTTTTGTCAGGAGGGTTGTTTTTTTTTGGTTTGTTTCTGTCATAATTAATTACCCATTTACTCCTTGCCTGTCTGTAACAGAGTTTTGCAGGTTTAAGTTTTTTGCATTATTTGAAAATAGTGTCATCATTTTCCTGTAGTAAGCTACTGCTTCCATCTGTTTCAGATCAGGACATACTTACTCTAAAAGTAAATGCTCTAGAACTAAAACAGATCCCAGTATGATGCCTGCATCCTTAATCCTGAAGGATTTTGAGGAGTTCTCTAGGATGGCTGGTTGTGCTGCCTGCTCCTGCTGCCTTGCTTTGCAGCATTCAGTGGATTATGTGGTATCTTTCAGGAACAGAAAATCATTGGAGATGATTTCACTGTGAGAATGGAACAGAATTTGTTTTTCCCCCTTTTTAAAGGTGTTATTGCAAAATTTTCAATCTTTCTTTTAACTGCTGCATTTAAACAGTATCAAAAGAAATAGTTTGCAGTCAGTTTTTTTAGTAGTTTCTTGAAGAACCTTTAATATACTTTTATTCCAAAACACCTCCACACCTTATGAAGCTTAAAAGATAATTAAGTAATGAAGTTACTAAACTTTAGTGTAAGAAAAAAACCCACCCCACAACCCAAATCAGGTTATATTTGTGGAGGATACAGGAAGATTTTTTTTCCTAAATAGGAAATTATTTTGGATGGACCAAAGAGAGTTCTCTACAATTCCTATCAGTGTTCAGAAGCTTGTTCCACTGGTGTGGTCGGGAAGAGTGACAGTGTCACTTTCCCGGGAGCAGCTGATGGCTGTGCAGGCCAGGCATTTTCATTTGCTTGTTCATAAACTGCAAGGAAGGAAAACCCAAAGATGCCAGAGTTGTTTTCCAGCCTGTGTGTGCATGGCTGCCATCCTAACACTGATTTCGGGTCAGAATTGGGGTATTCTGGTGACTGAGCACGATTTGTGGGGACGTGACTCCTTCCTTGCTGTGCTGCAGAGCACTGAGGCGCCCACACAGGGAAGTCCAGTGTCTGTTTTCCCATGAAGGGGGATTCAGGCAGCCAGTTTTTCACCTCCCACCCATTAAAGATAAAACATGGTGGAACTTTTCTCCTCCCTTCTCCTGGAAAGTCAGATTTCCTACCCAGCATAAGGCTCCTCTAATGTACAGCTTTACTCACACGGGAAGTAATTTCTGTCAGAAGTAAGTAGCAATAATAAAACCTTATCATCTGCTCCATGCCAGATATTATGAGTGTGGTTGTAAATAAAACCTTATCACCTGTTTTAAACCCGAGAACATAACCAGTGATCACACTAGGATTTCATTTTTTGGTTTGACCCACTTTACTGGCTTTATTTAGTGAGACAGGCTAAAGCTGCTTTCCCCCTCAACACATCTGATATTTCACAAGGTTTTGGGAAGAGGATGCTTTGAGTTATAAATTAATTTAGAGGACTCCTTTTAATAGTGTGGGATATCTCCTCTGGTGAACTATTAGCCAAGCCATTGTCAGTGTGGGGCAGTCAGATGAGGACAGTCAATACAGAAGTCTCGATGCCTGACTGTCCAGAAAGTAGTGGAGTTTTTTTTAACAGCTTGGGAAAATTAATAAAACTTGCCAAAATGCTATTTTGGATGCTTTCTGCGCTATATATTACTCTTGCACTGAAAATGCCTCATAGATTTTTTTCATGTTATTGAGACTCTTAATAATTTTTACGTTTACCCAGAGCTACTCAAGTATGACATCCAGTGGCAGGGTTTCAAAATTTAGGACACGGACAAATTTTGTCATCAAATGGAATTTTCCTTGTGGAAATGAGATGTTTATTCTCAGTAAATTGAAGATAATCTCTTCCAGATTTCAGAGCTGTCATGACTGAAGGCCTGGACTTTGGAGGAGGCTGATGAACCTAATAAAACCTCTATGAAAAATTCAACTCTTCATTAGATCCTCCTTGTCACTAAGGCTTATTAGAGCCGCTTATTTGGGATTAGCACAGAAGACAGAATGTGTTTAATGTGTTATTAAACTATTTAGACTTAATTTTGTCCCTATTTGTGGTATTGAGTCTTATCAGGGAAAAAAAGACTGAGTTGTTCTGTATGTACATGATTTTGTTTTGCTTAAATAAGTTTGGTATCAGATTTTTGTTATGATGTCTTAGGCACAATTTGGGATTTTAAAATTTAATGTATAGATTATTAGATAATTCCCATCTTCCCAGAAAAGAAACAAAACTTCATTTTACTGCATCCCTTGATACTCTGAGGTGTAGCTGCTTAATACAGGACTTGAATCACTTATGGATTCCTCACAAATGGTATTGTGGTAATGTGTAAGAATAGCAACAGCATATATTAAAACATCTTTATAATCAGAATAATAATGAAGAGCCTGTAGATATGAGAATCCCAAAGTTTTCCCAGTGCTTTAATAAGTACTGAGCTACCGTTACAATTCCTGAATTATTCAGGGCTATAATTTGGAGTCACAAGGCTTTAGTATGCTGGAGATGTAGCACTCAGGCTTCCAGGGTCATGGTAGATATTAAAAATTGTTATGGAGAGATCTAGATTGCTAATCACACAATGGCAGAAATGTTGTGGAGTGGCCTAGAATTACAAATAATTTAACAGGATCCAACTGGTGCTAAATCCCTTCTCTCCCATTCCTCAAAACACAGGATGTACAGCAGTGCTTCTGTGACAATAAAGGGGTGCAAAATGTCCTCAAGTGTACGCCTGAAGGATCCTGTGAGTAATGGAATAAGAAGAGCAGAGCATATACAGAAAAAGAGTCTCCTCATGGACTGGAATGACAGTAACTAACCACTACACTGAGCTTATAATTATAATTTTGCCACAAGAGTAGGGAAGTCAAGGTTTCACAAGGAAAAAAAATCTATTTACAGGAAAATATTATGCTTTTCATTTGATAGAAAAAGTAATTATTGCAAAGGGACCCATGGAAGATCTTGAAGACAGTCACCCTCCTTTTAATAAGTGCTTGTGGCAGCTAAGTGGGGATCAGGAGTATTCTTTATCAGGTTTGCATTCAAGTAGTACTAAATATATGCAGGTAGGAATTAAATAGTATCTGAGTTTAATTAAAATTTAAAAAAAAAAAGAGGGAGAAGAATGGTTGGTAGACTGCTCGACTGCATTTTAACCAGTAACCTCAGACCCTAATTAGAAATGCTTTTCATATCTCCTCCATGCAAGGGCTTAATCTGACGTGAGTCTGTGAGCGAGGGCTTGGGGGACCAGTGTTAATTCTGCATTCGATCTTGGTTTGTATGGAGGCAGGCAATGCTGATTGACCGAGTTGCAGCACAGATCCCATGACCTTGCTGGGATTTTCATGTGAGGTGTTAATTGAGAGGGTGGGTTAATCTTTGAGCATCATTGTCCCCGAGCTGGGGACAAAGTTTGTGCTCTCTGTTTCCTTACTCAACAGTATATTTGATCTCTACCTCCTCCCCTTTATGACAGTTTAGCAAGCCTGCAGAAAATTCACTCGTGATAAATTTATTGGTGGGGGATTATCTCTCGCAGGTTTTTGTTTGATTTTTTATGATCTAGTTGTGGAGAAAGAGTGGTTAACTGGGCTGAAAACCAAAAAACCAAAATATCCTTCTCCTTGGTGTCCCCCCGCAACCCACTCCAATGAGACTATCATAGCGGGTGGGGGGAGCGACATCTTGAGATTAATTATACTAAAGAAAACTACAAGGCATGATTTCAAAGTTATTTCATCAGAGTGCTGGGAAAATATAAGCTCTTTTTATTCCTCCTGAGTAGAAAGCCTAAAATAATTACAAAAACAAAGAGATATTACAGGGGACAGAGCTTTTATAATAATATACAGGTTAGAGTTTTCATACTGGATTTGTGTAATGCAAGAAAAAGACATCCCTGCCATTCTGCTTTTTTATAAATGATGAATGGCTTTTTTTTTATCCATGTCTTGTTTTACAGGCCTGTCATTTTCAATGTAAGGGGGAAATTTTTACTCTGGGCAGGAACTAATGTGTGCTGGTTGACCTTAAATATGACTCCCAGGGAGCAGGATGGAAGTTAAAAGTGGCAGAAGCAATAGAGCTGTGAAACAACAGTGATAAAAAAGCATGAATGATATCTGTCCTTGACATGCAAAGAATTTATCTTGTTGCACTGTGAAGTACAGGTAACTTGTGCAAAACCCAGCAGGGAGCTCTGTGCCTTCTGGAGGCTCCAGAACCTGTGGTGTGGATAGGAAGGAGACCGTCCTATGGTGGGGTGGTGTTGGTCCACTGAGGAGAAAGAAATGGTGTTTTTGGGCCTGCTTGGATGTCTGTGGAGTAGATCCAGTAAAAAATGGCAGCCATGGCTTTTACATGCCTGACTTGGTGGTTGTGTGACCTCTATGAGAATATTTTCACCTGAGCCCTGCTGTCGCCTATGACAGAATATTTCCAGAGGTCTGTGGAAGGGTGAGAAGTTCCTGTGCAGAGCCACAAGAACAAGTGTGATGCCTTGATGCCACTGCAGACCTGGCCTCATGACTCCCAAGTTTTCCTAAGTAGCTCAGAGGCAAAAATCACGATCCTTAGGTAATTGCCCTTTGAAGGAGATTTATATTTTTCCCTTCTCAAGAAATGGCGCATTATTGGAGAGTAACTTAAATCAGCAAGAATTTAATAGCTTCCTCGGCTGGGTGAAAAGCTACAGGTCAGCCCTTGGATTTATATTCCTCTATAGGTTCCAGTTGTAGAGAGTTTCTTGTAGCAGTAGTCAGCAGTCTCCTAGGGCTGTTACACCAGATTGTATTTTTCTTTTTTAAAGTTTAAGAATATTGATAGAAACTCAGTGGGAGCTAGGAAATGCTGGCGTTCACTCCGGCGTCTATATCTTGCTTTGAGGAGAGGCACTGGAGCCCAGCTCTCCCGAGCTTGGGATTCACTGGGAATGCTGGTGCTCCAGTCTTCCCTCAAGAGGCTCTGACTTCCCCATCCCACCCTTGCCCCCGCCACGCTAATGCTATTAAAATCCACCCACGTGTTATCTGTAATTGCTGACCACTATCTTAAGCCACCCTGCAGCCTTTGAGGGGAAAAATTAATTTTGGAGCTGTGAAAGAGACAGAAATTTTGTTTCGCAAAGGATTTGGAGACTTCGAAATCTGGCTTCTGTTCATCCTGGAATGAAATGTGACATTTTCAAATTCTTGGCAGAAGAAAAGTCTCAAAAAAAGCTGCCTTTCAGATTGATCAAAATGGTTCATTCTGGGTTGGACTTGCTTGATTTCATAATTTACCAGAAAAAGCCTGAAACAAAAGTCACTTCAAAATGAAAAATCGAAAAGGTCAAAACAAATCCCCCCTCCCTAAAAACTCAAGGCAAATTGGCAGGGTTCATAAACCCACTTCAGTTTTATTAGTCCACCTTCTCCAATTCAAATGGAGACTATTGATGTTTTGGGGGTTTTTTTGAGTTTTGTTTTTTATTTTCCTTGTTTTTCTGCAAACACCCTGAGGTTATCCCTCAGCTGCTTATGGGGGAGGCACTGAAATGAAGGTAGCATCTTGGGAACTGTATTGATACCCAGGTTTTGATGAATTTCAGTAAAACATGTATTTGTGGCCTGATTGTTTGTCTTGAGAGGTGAGAATTATTTCTGGTGTTTGTAGCAAAAGCAACTTATGGGCTACAGAAATGCAATCTGCTCTTTGTATTATCGTAGACAGTTATTGAAAGTATACCCCTAATTATTGGGGTGATGTTAATATTTTAAAGGCTTCACAATAGCAATAATTATTTTTAACACTGTGATTAACTACTGTCTACATGTAGCTGCACTGTTTTAAATAATTTTGTCTCAGTATAAAGATATATTTGGTGTAGAGGTATATCTGTCTTGTCTAAATGTAGACAAGACTTTCCTCACTAGATTTGATGAAATTATGAGATTCTTAATGACTTCAGATGTTTCCCTAGGTAAGACTCAAGGCTTGTGCCATCCTTCATTAGGAAAAGGAAAACTGTGAACCCTTCTTGCCCTTGCTGGTGGCTACTCACAGACCCTGTTTATGCTTTGGAGTAATTAGGTGAATTTTTGAAGTTGATAAAAGGAGGAATGAGGATGATGAGGAACGGGTTGTAAGATATTTTCCCTTTCCAAGTGACGGAATCATTAAAGGAAGAAACCAACTGCCAGCGTGGCATTCCCCAAAGGAAGAGCTGCTTGCTGCTCCAGGCTCTGTGTAGGGCCCTGTGATCTGCTGTATAATTTTGTGTGGAAGAACAATTCTCTGTTGCAGTTGGCAAAATGAAGTGATGCAATGACCTGCAGCTTGAGGGGTTTTCTCTGTGTGTTGTGTTTCTGTAAGAGCATTTTGGTTTTGCCCTTTCTGTAGTCAAAGAGAAGGATGTCCATCAACAACATCATTATGGCCTGGCCATAGCTCTATTAATAGGCAACTATAACTCTATTATTAGGCAGATAGTTAATGCTACCCCATGTAATTTTGGACAAAGTACAGCATGACTCATGCAGCAGATGAATTACCAGTTTCATCTTTGGGGCTTTGGGCATAACGGTCTTACGGTGGTTGTTTGTTGTTTTCTGCCACCGCCTTTAATCTGTTTTTAAAAAATTCCACCGATTCTGTATTTATAGCAACAGCTTCACCTCATTGCTCTGGATGATCTTACCAGTTAAAATATGTCTGGCCCGACATAAGGAAGCGGTCTTCTGGTACGTTCCATCTGTGTGATGTACTTTGTCTGTAAGTAATAACAAAAGGCTTCATTAGAGAGCTAATCAGCTCCCTCACCTTTGAGACCTAAAGTAATCATGTATTTCAGATGCCCATCTATAAGAATGAGCCTGGTAATGGTGGATAGCAGGAACTGTCTTTAGGGGAAGGTGGCAGGTGCTGTGGTCGGTTTCCTCCTCGCCGGGCTTTGCCTCTTAATCCTGAGCCCCTCTTTCAATAAAGTTTTACTTTGGCTTCTTGCAGAAAAAAGGTTTCGGAAGCTGGGTAAACAGAGCCTGAGCCTGCACGAAGGGGATTAAGGAGGAGAGGCAAGAGTGGAAGGGAAAATGAGGATATGACAGAGGCCATAGTGAGTTCAAACAAAATTTGGCCTGCAGAAGGCAGAAGAAATCCCACTGGTGACAGGTGCCATCTTGTGGGTCATTCTGCCACTCTGCCTCCTGCCACTTTTTATAACGAGAAGAGATAAAGGAGGACTGGGTTCTTAGAGGCTTCGAATTGGAAAAGTAATTCAAAGGGATGTGAGCATGGTTGGCTTCAGGGTTTGCATGATACTGTAAACATCAATACTTTGCTTGTCAGCACTCTATGCTATTTAAGAATGTTCAAGTCCTCTATGAATAGAGACTATGCGTGTCTAGAAACATGTAATCATAAATAGTACGAATGATAATCAAATTATTTTTACTTTATAGTAATGCAAATAAAATATTCATGCATCATGTAGGCCTAGGAAAGGTTACAGCCTGCAAACTGTGCTAATTAAAATATAATAGCACCGAGGAGTGTATGTAAGACTTACTAATGTCCGTATTTTCCCTCTTTCCTTTAAGATCTTATCTTTAATGAATACATAAAAATGCAATGGTTAGCTGGTACTTTAGTTCTGTGGGTTTTTTTCAGGAAATTTATTTTGAAGGAGAGTGCAAAAATAATCGCAGCATCTACTAAGCTGAAATCAAATATACTATGATAAAGTATATATGATTTTTTTAAAAGGAAAAGCTAGTATTTCGGGCATGATCCTGAATTCCATCAAAAAACTACATCATGATTCATTCTTAAAGATTTCCCAGTTTAAAAGAAAAAAAATAGAACAGTATTTATGTCAAACATGATGGCATATCTCAGTATTATTTTTAAACCAAATTTGAGGGTCAAAATTTTACGGAAGAGAAGAAGTTTGCATTATAAATTGCTACTTTTAAATACTGCCAGGTAAACAACCCCAACTTGGAATTAGCCTTTATTTCCTTTTCCCATGTTTATACTCCTGTCTAAAATAACGTTGCTGTTTCATGGACGTTTATGAAACAAAATTGCATTGGGGTGAATGAGTAGCAAGGAAAGGAAGCTTTTGAGCTGATACGATAACGAAAATTCTGAATGTGCCTTATTGCAAGCATTAATGCAGCATTTGCGCCAGAAGTCAAGTAAGGAATATATAACATTGTCTGGGTAGGGAAGCGCAGCAGTGCCATCCGAGAGCGCCCATCACAGCTCTAGGTGAGCTCTGCTAAGAATTCGTAAGGAGAAAGCAAACCCACGAAAATGTTAAGTAAATTTGAGTGATTAATGCATTTGAAAGGAATTCTTATTCCTTGGCGGGTACTCCGTTGTTATGAGGAATATGAAGATCATCGGGCGCATTATTCTGTCCCCACGATTCGCTGATCCGCGGTTGTGAATCAGTGCATGAGACTTGACTGTCAATGGCTGGAGTCAATGGCTGTATTGTGCATGGGCAGAATTCCCGGCGATGGAAACCCAGCTCAGCCTTCATATTCTTTAATCACCTAAACTTAGGAAGTTGCATAAATGTGGCCGTGCTTGAAGCGCTGTGAAACTCTTCTTTGCACATTTAAAAAAAAAAATAAAAATATATGTATATATATGTTCAGATGCTTAAGGGCAGTGAAAAACTTTGGGCTGTGCCTTTCGGTTAGTTGTTCGTGAAATTAAAAAATTATTTGCAATAAAACTTCTTGGTGGTTAATTATGACATTTTAATGGGGCGAGCTCGAATTCTTTCATGGGGTTATGAAAACAAATTAATGTTAAATATGACATTTTCCTTTGGATTTATGACATATGCCCTGGCCCCTCCCTCACCCCACACAACGTGTACAAAAGGAGGTATTAACAGAAAAACAGAGATGTTGTGTGTTCTGTTATGAACAAGCTTTGTGATCTCATCCCAAGGTTTTATGCAAGCTTGAACCATCTGGCTTTGAGCTGGGGAAAAGCATGTCAGGCTCTCCCCCAGAATTTCAGTGTCAGGGAGAAGGGGCAGAGTGCCTGTGCTTAATGCCAGGCCCCCTTTCCTTCCCTCCACAACCCTGCGAGAAAGACAGGAGTCAGGCATTGAAAAGCATACCAGGCATTTTTAAACACAACCCTGACATTTCCTCAGCATTTCCATAGCTAAGGCTTTCCTTTTCCCCATCCCCCTACCCCTCTTTCAATCAAATAAGGCACCCGCTCTCTCATGCCTAGTGCAAAGAAGGGAAGGGAGGGGGGGGGGGGGGAAAGTTGGCAATTTAATTCAAACAAAAGAAGCTTGAAATCTATAAGCACAGCAACTCCGAGGCTTCTGGCAAATAGAATTCTAATTAGTATGCTGCTATTTTTCTTTTAGACAGATGAGGGATGCCCCCTATTGACTCTAGCAGGCAGGCTGGTTAAAAAAAAAAAAAGGGAAAAAAAAAAAAGGGAAAAAAAAAAAAAGAGGGGGGCAGGTGGGGGCTAGCCAGCAAACACTGCAGATTGCAAATTATATCGCAAACCCTGCCAAGTCCCAGCTCTTGGCATCAGATTTTTAATGACACCCTGGAAAAGGGAAAAAGAAGCCCTCAGCTAAGGGATAAAAATGAGGGGTTTTACACTGTGATAAGTCTTTGCTTAAAACCCAAATGGCCAAGCACACATTAGGGTTTTAAAATATTCATAGATAGAAGTGAAAATGAGGATATGAGGATGTACATTTGTTGCTTGGTCAATTGACAACTCATTCTGCATATTAATAAAAGGGATGATCTAATTTTAAAGGGACAGTCTGTCTTTTTCAACCATGACTTTTTGAGTATTATGAAGCTGAGGGCAAAACATCACAGAGGAGGCCAGTGATGACACAGAATGTTGTTTTCTTTTGATGTAGACCTGGTACTAACTACTACTTTGCTGAGGAATTCTGGGGTCTCTAAAAATACGATACCCTTCTTGTATAGTCTCTCTGATGTATGGCTGCTGAACACTTTGATTTTTTTTCCCTCTCTCTCTTTTTTTTTTTTTTTTTTTTTGCAGTGCATGAGGCCTTTCACAGTTGTAGGATTTTATCCACAAACAGTCAGACCATCACAGAGATGGAAGCCATTTCTTTTAATAATTAGGCCACCTTCTGTTCCACAGAACTGCTTTTGGCATGCCTACCTCGAAATAATGGGTTTTTTTAATATCACAGTATATCTCCTCCCATCCAATACTATACAGTAAGCGTTCACAGCAGTGTGAGCTCGTATTAATATTACATACACACTACCTTAGTTCAACTAAGAGAAATCTCTTGGTCAAAGCTTTAAAAATAAATCTGGGCCCGTGCATCTCAAGTACTTCTGTTCAAGATTCGCTTGAGGGTTAATTTGAAAAAAAAAAAAAAAAAGGGCACTTTGATTTTGTTACACCTGAAAATCCTAGTCACAATTAATACCATGAATGTGTGCTCCTATCCTGAGTCATGGTTAGGCAGTTAAATACCAAAGAAACTCTGTCTGCTTATAATTAAAAATGCAAAACTGAACTAAAAATTATTTGCATTTACAAAACTGTAGGCACTACAAAGGGAGGCTGTGTTAATACCAGTCTCAAAAGTCACAGCTAATATTAATTATCTTTAAATACACACCCGTATACAAATGAAGCATTAACTCAGATCATGTAGCTCGCAGTATTTCTAACACAGGGCTTCAGACATTCCGTAGATTTTTATGGCATCCTTTAGGCTGTGGATGTACAAAAATGAGGTTTTACATAATCATTTGCTTTACCTGTCAGTCCCCTCCTAGTGCGGCTGCTTTTCTCAACTGAATTTGACAGAAGGGCAGAAATGTCGGCGATAATTAAGTTCTTATAAGTTTGGTTAAAATCGGTGGAGGAGAGAATGCCAAAGGAGTGCCCCCACCGTGGGGAAGGTGGGCAGGACTCAACCCTTCCATGCTGGCTTTGGGAACAGCTGGCGGGCTGCAGCATCTCCTCGTGCTTCCCGAATGGAGCGTATGGTGAGGAGATAGAGGAGCAAGGGCTAAAGGACAGAAATCTGTAGGAAACCGCACTAGCAGAAGAATTTAGATGTTGTGGTTTTTAGGAAGAGCAGCTAGCTTACCTCTTATCTAGCCATTTTCCAGAGCAGTGATTGTGGTGGCATTGTAAGGAAAAATTGCTGCTGTTATTTAGGAGAGTCTGCTAATCACTGTTAAAAAAAAAAAAAAGTATTATCTCTATAACAAGATTATAGTGTTACTAAATGTGTCCTTGAAGTTTATATTTAAAGAGACTAAGGTGGGAAGTTTCCGATGTGGGATGCTTTGTTACGTGCATCCCGTTAAAATTAGCAAGCCCATGTGGTTTGAAAAGTGACTTGCACTGTAGCGTGAATGACACAAAGAGTCCCGTGTTAGGTTACCAGTACCTGTGCTCTCCCGCTGAAGAGTTTTTTTAAAAAATGGAACTGAAATGCAAGAAGTTGAAGGGAAAGACTGCAATAGGATGGTCCAGAGTGGAATTTCTCAGCACACTGATGAATTAGTCTTGGTGCAGAAGTGTCCAGGCAGTAACACTGTTTGCATTTATTCCTGAAAGGAAGAAAACCAGTCCATAAAGATCCCATTGATTTGTTAGAAACTTTCCAGGGCGACCTCTTGGCAGGAGCTCACGGTGGTACCTCTTTGGTACCATGGCTGTGAGTCAACAAAAACCATTATTGATGTTAGGAGAGTGTATGGCCTAACCTATATGGAGTAATTTATAACCTAAAAAAAATAGAGCTAAGGTAAAAATATGGTGTGGTCTAGCTGATTTATTTGGAATGCCATTAAATTCTAGGGATATGGGATCAAGACCTTCATATAATTCCTGTAGTTACCTGATAATTCGTCTGCGTAGTAGTTTGAGAGACCATGAAAAGATATCATCAGTGTTGCTGATATGCTCAGAAACAAAACTAAAAAAACCCAAACCAAACTCCAAACTTGAGTTTTTGGTTTGATTGTACCTACTGCTACTGAGTGTGAAGCAAATTAGGAGTGCTAATAGAGGTGGGCTGGGAGGAAGAAACGTTTTCTTTCTTTTGGCAGTTGCTCCAATATTAACTGCACATACCTACATGGAGTTTTATGGTCAGAACAGTAAGCTCAAGTGTAAACTTGAACTGGATGTCGTACAATAGGCATCCAATTAGTAGATAAATTAGATTACCAAAAATTATCTATACTAAAGGAAGAGTTGAAATGGCTGTGTAACCCACTCTGCCTTTAATGATCCAGCCCAGTGGGAAAAATAGAAGGTAGTTTGAAGGTATCATTAAGAGTTCCAGGTAGGAGTATCAAATAATGCTCTCAGGTGGTTCAGAACTGCTGTAGGAAGAGTCAATGCCCTATCAATTAGTAAAAATTGCAATTACTACTTTCAGGAAAGGTTTCTGGCAGAAAAAAAATTATCCCCTCCTTTTCTCGTGGACAAGTTACATTCAGTTTGCAGGTATAGGAATCTGACAAGTAATTTTAGCACCCAGTGGCTTAAAGGAGTTCAAATGACCACTAAAGTCATATTAACTTGTCAAATTGACCAGTATTTTCTGCCACTGAAACAGTAGAATGGATGGCTGGAGACAATAAAATTGTTTCAATTATACTGCATTAAGCATCTTCTCGAAGAAGTGAAAATGCAGAAAGCAAATAGGAAAGGATCTAAGAGACGAGCTCAACAATGACAAGAATTTCACTGGGACTCTTGAGTGAATACCCCATTAAAGAGGTATATTGGAGGAAATATCTCTTGAAGGTGCACGCAGCTAATTTGTACTTAGAGTTGCAGAATCATAGATTTGTTTAGGCTGGAAAAGACTCGAAGATCATTAAATCCGATTGTTAACCAGGACTGCCAAGCCCACCAATAAACCATTGCCTGAAGTGCCACATCTACACATCTGTTAAATACCTCTAGAGATTCTGGCTCCACCACTGCCCAGGGCAGCCTGTGCCAGTGCTTGACAATCCTTTTGGTGAAGGTATTTTTTCTACTATCTAATTTAAAACCTCTCCCAGCACTACTTGAGGTAATTTCCTCTCATCCTGTCACTTGTTATGTAGGAGCAGAGCCTGACCCCCACCCTCCTTTCAGGGAGTTGTAGAGAGTGAGAAGGTTCCCCCTGACCCTCCTTTTCTCCAGGTTAAGCCTTCCCAGTTCCCTCAGCTGCTCCTCAAAAATATAGAGGCACGAGCGTCCTCTTAAATATTAACATTGGTCTAGGAAAAAAAATCAATATTCTGAAAAATGTTGTTGGCCTTTAATATGTGACAAAACAAATGCTTATGCTGTCCAAGAGTTGCTACACTCAGCATTTCCTCGAGTTTCCTACTTGGGAGAGGTGTTTTGCTCCCAATATAAACAAATAAAAACTTCACTGGCCGGGAAATTTGAGACAAAACCGTTATGTTCTCTAAGTGCTTTAGCAAATGAGGTTTTTTTTTTATTTTTTTATGTAATGTAGAAGTCGTTAGAGCCACAGCCATGCCTTCTTCTATGTTCACATGATGATGTGGAATGAAGAAGACCAACCTCTTGCTTCATTAAATTCACTCTGAAAAACATCAGGACTAAAAATTGTCCAGCTGTAAAGGTGTTGCAGGATATGACACAATGCAATTAACCACACAGCTGATTTTAAAGAAATAACCGAGCTGTGGTGCTTTCTTTAAATTAGAGCTATTGCTGAGGGGTGGGGTGGTTTCAGAAAGAGGGAAGATAAAGGATAGAGATTAGAAGAGAGGGCTGGAATTGTTTTGGAGATTTTAAAAATGAAACTCATGCTAAAGATTTACTGAATGGGTATGTAGCCTTCCTTCACTTCCATATGCCTATAGAAATAATTCCATGGACTTCATAGAAAGTCTTCTTCAAAGTGGTGAATTTAATCTAAAACATGAGTAGAAAATACTTGAGATCACATTCTGCCATCCTCCTCACAGTGAGCATTTTTATAGTTCGCACCTTTTGGGCATAAGCTGAGCAGGAGCAGGGCAGTAGGGGCGGAATTGCTGATGGTAGAGTTTGGTGAAGCTTAAGGTTAAAGGGGTGAGGCCACCCCTTCTTATTTTACACTGTGATGGGTGGCACTGTGAAAAAACACTCACAGGAACTCTGCCTCTTGTAAACTGGAATACCCAAAGCCAATCTCCAAAGAACAGTAATATGGAAATCAACTCCTGTACCCAGAAGAACATTGCTTGAATAAAACCCCTAAATTGGTGTTAACTCTTTGGTATTTGTCAGCCCAAAGCTGGAAGTGTTTCCTTTGTGCTCGAGTGTATATGACTTTTCTCTACTCACTGGAATGCATTAGAGGAACATCCTGGAAGAAGTTCCAATTGGCAAAAGTGGAAATGAAATATATATTTTTCAGAGGATAAAAATGTTACAAGCATCTACAAACAAGTGGCAGAGAGTTTGATATAGTAAGAAAATGACCAGCCATGACCTCACTTCGATTCAGTTCGACTTCTCACTTACTTAAACCCACATTTCTTTTTATATGTCAGGTTATATATTTTACTCAGTGAAATGTTTGGTTTATTTCAAAAATATAAAAGTATAGCCAGTCTCTCCCTCCAATTTTTCACCCACTCCAGTCAGTGTGCTCCTCTGCAATGAATAAATCCAGCAGTAAATTATGTATGATTCAAACACACACACACAGAGATTTATATTTATGCTTACAATGTCAGTATAATTTTACAGTCAGGACACAGTACATATACTCTGCTGTAAGTACTAGCTTGATACAGTAAACTCAAAAGAGCACGTTGGGGGTTAGCAGTTAGAGCTGAAAGTGAAAATCAAGAAACAGCAGTAGGACTGCTTTTGTCTTCAGCATGCTCTTCAAGATGTGAGATGCTCCAGTGGGTGGGAGACCTATGCACCACCCCCCCAATTCTGGGGATAACCCCAGCAGATATGCTTTACAATTACCTTTTCTTAAAATGCCAATTAACCCTTTCAGGGTTTTGTGGCATACTGTGAGCAAGCAGGAGAGGGGCACTCATTTATCCCTTATATTGAACATCAAAACCAATTATGAGAGGATTGGGGTGGGAGGAACGGGTCTTATGCTACTGGAGATGTATCTGGAGTGTTTCCTGGGTTTGTGCTTGTGGTTTTTAGCACTTGGGAGGGTCTGCAGTTGCAGTTAAAAATATGCTAAAAGNAAAAAAAAAAAAAGAAGAAGAAAAAAGAAAAAATAAGTAAAAAACTTACAGATAAAGACATCACTTCATTAAATGAAATAAAAAAAAAAGGCTTTAATTTTCTTTGGCAATATCGTTTGTACTTGTTAAATCTTACCAGCGCACAAGGCAAAGACAGTTTTAATTTTATCAAATGTTCTAGTGTTTATGCTCACAAAAAGTAGCCACCGGTGTAAATTAAGCCTTAACTCTATCAAAGTAATTAATACCAGGCCACAGGGAGACTGAAATTTTGTAATAAAAATAACCCAAAAATATTAAAGTTCTTAGGGGAAATAGAATAGTACTAGGATGAACTGGAATGAAATATTGCTAGAAAAAACCTAGAATGGCATTAATTAACCTGAAGATTAACTTAGCCCATTTAAATATGTTTTGCTGCTTGGACTCTGATCCTTCAAGTCTCACATGGAGATTGACTTTTCCATGGGGTCTCATTAGGGTAAGTGTTACTGAATGTGAGTAAAGGTGAAGGAAACAGTTGTGTTGTGAGTAGCTGGTCACATTTAGGCAGTGTACAAATTGGGTTAGGGGTTTCTTTGGATGCATTTGGTTTGTAAGTTGTTGGACAACTTTGTGAGTTTGTTATTTTGTCATGAACATGAGAAAGGTGAGGAGGAAAGGGTGCTAAATTAATGAAGTGAGTTTTTGATACATAAATAGGTAATATTTTAAATTTTCTGGTAGCTTCCATTAAACTGTATCCATAACCTTTCCACATCCCATAACTTCTGGGGTCAGAGGAAAGAGCAAGACCCTGATGTTTCTGATCACAAAAACTGCTATCTTCTGATTCAGAGGAAAGCACTCCACAGAAGCTCTGTGATTGCTAATAACTGAGGTCAGGCTGCCTGTTGGAGTCAGGAAGAGATGATGCATATGGAACTGGCTGGTTGCAAGCTTTTAAGGAAAAGCTGGACTGTGACAACTTCTGTTGAGCTGGAACAGAAAGAATATGGGAAGATGTAGACTGTGGGTGTCTGCATTGGCAGCCTCACCTCCTGGAAATGATTCCCAGGCTCCCATTAAGACAGGATGAGTATCACCCTTACCAGAGGATGCAGCTGTGCTCTGTTCTGATTTCTCCACACGTTCAGCTTGGAGCAGAGGGAATTTGGCTGAAGTAGACGAAACTACACAAGGTATGAATTGGACCTGGACCAGTGAAAAGAAGGTGGCAATTAGGTGGATTTTTGAGTCAAATAACTTAATTCAGCTCAGTTTCATCCAGGATATTTCCTTGTCTTTGTAGACATGCAGTTTTCACTTGTCTTTGGTATTGGATCAGGATCTCAAATGAGTTAAGGATATGTTTTCCTTCTTGTCTTAGAAGACTCAAGGCTGAGCACCACCAAACAGCATGAAAGCAATGCCCTCTTCTACTGAACATTGTAGCCAGTGTAAGTCTTCAAAGGTAGAGTCTTCAATTACTCGTTATACAAATACAAACTATTGCTGATTCTCTGAAAGAAGAATCTTGATTATTAAGTTTTTGCAGTCAGCAATCATCGGGTACTAGACAACGAATGAGAGTAACATTTGCTTTGTGAGACATTGAACATACTGAAAAGCTAAAATACACAAAATACATCAAAATAGCCATGAAGACAGCAAAGGTTGTCTGTGGGACACCTGCATTTTAAGAAGTGCAGCACCTACTAAACAGGAGATTTACAAGCATTTAGGCATTTCAAATATATGTATCCTTCATATACTCATATGTATATATATTTATATCTGGTTGAGTGATTAGGTTTATATAAACATGCATGTACCAATTTCGAACTGCATGTGAGATTGTTTACTGCACACCTTAGACATATATCTTTAGAATAAAATATATGTAAACCGAGACAAAAGTTAAGTACCTTTGCTCCATCCAAGTCTCTGCCCCTTACCTCCTGAGCAGGAGGGTGAGGGAAAAGGATTTAATACAGAACAAAGTGCTTATTAATGTCCTTAAAGAAAGAAGGAAGGGGAAGGAAGGAAGGAAGGAAGGAAGGAAGGAAGGAAGGAAGGAAGGAAGGAAGCAGTGTCTATCACTGTTTTAACTGCTTTCTGGATGTCCAGATGTAACACAGCAGCAGATCTCTGGGTGATCATACACGCTGCCTGTGGTGCAACAGTGAGGTAGAGCAGGGTAAAGGAAGAATAGTTTTAGCAGCCCCTGACAGTGTAGGTAGAGAAATAGGGGTCTATTATAATGATTTCCCACGGAGGTGAGTGCCAATCAAGAGGGAAAAAGAACCTCTGAAGGTCATCACCAAGGAAAATTACATACTATACTTTTTCTGGCATCCAAGTTCGATCACAATGCTCAAGAAAATAGCAGGAGGATGTGTGTACTGGGCACACACACCTATGTGCCTTGGTTTGCTGTGTACTGCATAATAACACCTGGGCTTTTCAGCACCTGGGGTTATAATGGCTTCTCTTTGGACAGGCAGAGCAGAGGAAGATGAGATGTTTGGGTCATGTCTTGCAGAGAGAGGGTGAGAGTCTGAAGATGGTGATTCTGCAAGATTGAATAACACAACCGTAACTATAGGGTGGGAGGGCTGCTGTGGCAGTCCAAACATCCCTGAGGGATACTTGCAGGTTAACCAGACTTAGGGGACACTTACCATTATGCCATTAGCAGTGTTACATTGTGTAATTGATACCTCTATGTCATTGCTTAGTTTGTGCTTCAAAGTTTTTAGCCAGGTCTCCATCGGCCTTTTTTATTTTCTAGTTCCATAAAGTATTATTTAATGATACTATGTTTGTATTTTTCACACAATGCCTTTGTGAGTGATACTGGTTGTTTTTTGGGTTTTTTTTTTTAACTTCCAGGTTATGTCACTTTTTAATCTGTTTGTCTTAATTGTTCTTAAGATCACTGTGGACCTTACAGAGAACTCTGTTTAAAAAACCCCAGTGGGACTATCCTTAACTCCAAAAATATATAAAGATCACCAGGCCCTAGCATTAACTGTGTCATAAATTCTGTCTCTCTTCACACTGTGCATTCTTCCTCTAATGATTCTGATTTTTAACCAGTCAGAAAAATACAGTTATCTCCTTGCTAAAGTAAACAGACTTCAATGGGCTGCTGAATTCATCCATATTTTAGAGACATAAAACGTGTGTTAATAAAGGCACTTTAAAGAGAATCATCAACATATGATATAAATTATTTTCTCACTTCTCCGCATCAACTCCCCTCCATCCTGATACAAGCCATAGGTAGCAACTAATCTGGAAAGCAAAGTTGAGGAGAACAGAAGGGAAAGGAAAGGTACAGTTTTCCTTCTTGTCTAGAAAAAGCTTTGTACAGCGCTAATGAAAGACAGTTTCTTCTGGGGAAGAAATGCTAATGTGAAATTTTTTCTTTCTCTCAGCCCAGTCATACATTAGAGATATTTGTAGCAGTGGAGATGCAGACTGCAATAGGTGGATGGATATTTACCCAAGAAAATTTGAGCCATGCCCTTTCATTTTCAGAGAGCTGCTACCTAATCTCAGTGTAGCATCAAGACAAAGGACACATCATTCCGTTTGCGCCTGCCCTGCAAAAAAAAAAAAAAAAAAAAAAAAAAGCGGGGGGGATGACTTGTGGGGGGAGAAAAAAAACCTACAACGCTCTCTGAATAATATTAGAATAATGGTCTGGGGAAAAAAAAAAAAGACAAAATACAAATTTCACTCCGATCTGGGTTGGATTACTTCCCCATGCCCCTGCCTTTATTGGGCGATTTGGAGTTTCATTAGAATGCAGAATTCCTGCAGAAAGAAAAACCACAGTGGCACGGACTTCTCTTTCAAGGGGATTGCAGGCTGACCCATCAAAATGAAAAGGCTCAATGTTTTGCTGACAGGTCCCTGAGCAGGCCTGAGTGACAGCTTCATTTCAGCACTTCTCAGATGAGATTTGAATTGGGGGGTGGAGGAGGTAGTAGGAGAGAGACTTTGTTCCCTAAAAAGTGTCAGTGTCAAACTCTGCAGTTCAAGTTCTAGTGTCTGAGGTACAAAACCGAGTCAGAAATCATCTTCAACTTGCCTGCTTCCCAATTTATTATTAATGTCCCTCTAATATTAGCACGCATGAAGCTTCATTTAAATCTGAGAGTTCATGTCGAGTGTGCGTTGTTCCTTTTATTGGAAATAAAAAAAAGGTAGAAGGAGATGGATTAAAGTACAGTGAACTGTTGTATGATGTCTGCATCAAAGATTACTTAGTGGCATTTTTCTGTTGTGATAATCAAAACATCAGTGAGAGCTTGATCCCCACCTCTTGGCTGTGGGAATACCAAATTTTTTCTCATAAATTTACCTAGGTCTTTTCGCCTGCAAAATAAATTTGGATATTTGATAAATAAATTTGGATATAGATTTGAAGGCATTTTCAGTTTAAAGTTCAGTAGCAGGTTTGTGTCTACTTCACAATATGCTAAATGAGCAACTTTTTATTGTTTATCTCGATAGAAAAAAATGGTAAAAACTTGGCAAACCTGTCCCTGCCATCCAGGCAAGGGGAACCAGAGAAGAATCTCAGCCTCCTTGTATAAGGGAAGAAAAACTCATTCACTTCCTACTTGTTCCCTTACTAAAGGTTGATTTGGTATCTGCAGGGCCATTAGCAATTTTTTTTCCTAAAAGTTTATATAAATTTCCAGGTATCAGTTACTGATATTCACAGCTTTTATCTTCCTTTTCATCCTGTCTTGTGCATATTGATGCATACCTTGGTGTGAGTACAAAATCCAGCTGGTGGAGTTTGCTTTTAGGAGCCATCAAAAAAAGAGTTAACCTAATTTTTCAGATAATACTGGAAAATTAGGTTTCAAAACGCAGATCTTCAAAGTAACATTGATCCTTATACCTTATTCCTATACCTTAGAAGTCATCTCATCTGTATCAAAATAAGATATTATTTATTTTTAAAATAACTGTATCAAAATGAGATATTATTCCATAGCGCAAAGCTGTTCTTCAGAATCAAACAGAATTTTATGTATTACATTCACTTTGGAACGAATTCCTGTCTGATTTATATTGATGGAAAGCTGGTAGTAACTGAAGCAAAAGTACAGGCTTTATCATCTAGGTAGAAAAAGTTTTGGGCTAAGAGAGAAGCATATTAAGCTCTAATTCTTGTGCAAATGTGATGAGCAGGGCTGCATTAGTGTTGTTGGATTGTGTTTTTATTGAATGAAACGGCCAATAATGGAATAAAATCCATGTGAATGATCGGAGAGTATCCTTGGACCATCCTAAGAAAGTTTTATCTTGTAGACTCTTGCTACTTGTTCATGGTTTGCTTTTCTTTAAAGTAGTGTTTGCATTCCAAAACAGAGAGCAAAGACATTAGAACTGCAAAGCCTCCCAAAACAAAATTTACATCTTGTCCTGCTTCTACATTTTAAGAAATCTCACTATCCTTAGGTTCACGAGTTTTATCGAGCATGAAGCAATAAACTTACTATGCTCAAAACAAGCATCCTTGTGTAAAAGGCAAGTGTCTATTATGGAAAAGGAAAAACTTCCCTCTGATCCGAGGGAAGCCCTGCATTATATTCCTTATAATACACTTATTTTTATAACCAAGGTTTTCACTCTTGTGAAACTTGAGGGCCAATTTCAGTTCTGAAACCAAAAGGTCTCTCCGCCTCAACACTTACTTATCCCAGGGAGGAATTTCATTTCAGACATTTAAAAGGATCAACTCAACAATATCCTAGTATTGAGATTAAATATGCAATGAAAAAAAAAGTTCAACATGGAGGTACAAATTCTCTTTTTGAAATCAGCGTATGGGTTCAACTGACTTTGTAATAGCAGTAGGCGATGGGAATGAGAAAAGACACATTTAGAAAAACTACTTAAAATATAAAATTATATATTGAACTTTGTGAGAATCTACCTTGATGCTCTAAGATATTTTTCAAGTACTGGGGGTCGAAACAGGAAACTAAGAACAGTAAGGCAAAGGCTTAGAGAAACACAGAGTTAGAAGAGGAATATACAATCTGAAATTTAAGACAAACAGATCAAATCCAGTCAGGGTAAGGCGTGTACTGCTTTCTGGAGAAATGTGTTACTTGGATCTTGTGAAACCAGAATGGACAAAATATTAGTAAATTGCACTAGGAAAAAAATCCTCTGCTGATTGAATTGACCTTCATGTCCTTTGCACAACTTCAAAAAAAGTACCAATATCACGTATGAGCAGCCACAGAAACTGAAGCGTGTGTGTGGGGATTTGTCAGGATTCAGCTGTGGGTCGGTGGCAAGGCTGGGTGGGTTGAACCTGCAGCCAGTTCAGGGTGCTGCCAAAACTGCTGGTTTGTTCAGGCTTTGTACTGAGAAATCTGTGCTCTGTTGGCTTTCTTTTGCTCCCTGTGTTTGGTAAAAGCTGGGAAATGCTGCTCCAAGTTGTGTGCGGTGGTTTGTGAGCATTTGCCTGAGCTAAGGAGGGAAGCAGGGCAGGAGAGGACTTGGCACTGCGTGTCCCATGTCTGAACATCCATCCCCGTTTTCTTTGCCACTCTCCCTCCAAACTTTCCCTCCTCTTCCACACGCTCGTTGAAACCAGTTTGGGTAAATCCTGTGTGCCAAAGGGGAGTTTGAAGCAACCAGGTGGGCAAAGTTGAAGGAGATAACCTGCAAGCTGTGCTCCTGACTTGTCCTCATCATTAATAGCACGTCACAGAGGTGGCTGCAGGGACACAACAGGTCAGTCCTGTTTGAGCTGGGCTGGATCTGTTCTGCTTTACTCCCTTATGTAGCCCCCCACCAGTTTCAACAGGGATGCCCTTCTGAGGAAGGTAAGTCAGAGAGGCTTAAAAATCTGTGTGCTGTAATGCCATTGTAATGTATTGGCTGCTTTATTTTTAGGTCAATCTAGCTGCACTGTGCTTTTATCATTGAAACTGTAGATGTCGAGTCTGTCAAGGGAAAGGGGGGGTCTTTTTTGGGATTTTTGAGGGTTGGAGATAATCAGCTCAGATGTCCAAAAAATTGCATAAAGAGCTTCTAGAAGAGAGTAGACAGGATTCTCTAGAAGAGAGAGACTGTTGTAGAGGAGTTGCTTAGAGAAAGATACTTTTGTAATTATGAAAGTTAAAACCAGCAGCATGCTATTAAAAAGCTTAAATAAAAACATTTACCTGGACACTGACTCTTCCTATGAATAAGCTGTGCAGACATCTAGGCCCCAACATCAGCCTGATGTATCAGCAGAGGGGCTTTTCCTTAAGCATGGGAAGTTTTTTCCCTTAAGTACTTTTTACAATGCTATCTATTCTCCGCAAACAGAACTATTAAAAGTATTGAACTTCTAGTTTCTCCTTAAACTGTCTTCATCTGACATCCTGAGCCACCTCATGCTTTGCTTGCAGCACTTTTCAGCAAGGAGCTATCATCTCACATTGGCATCTTGGGGTGTGACGTAACCCAAGAACAAAAATCTCCATCCAGTTTTACCACGTCACCAATTTTGCTGACACTCCATTGTTCATAAAGCACCAAAATGCAACTCTTGCTTTCAAACTCTTTCCCTGAGTTCAACACGATAATGAATGTGAAGGGTTTGCATGGAGGTGGCAAAACTTTTTTTATNCCCCCCCCCCGTTTTTTTTTTTTTCTCCAGGTTCACACCAGATAGGCATTTTTTACAGCCTGAAAGGGGGATGTTTTCTTTTGTTAATAGCTTACAATCAGATGAAAGGACTCATCACTCTATTTTAGTGCTCCACCACATGGCGTGTATCTTTTATAAATTACAGGCTGGCGTTGTGTGCACTGGGGGAGAGAAAGGTTGGTTTTCTTGCTGTGAGCCATCCTGCCTAATTGTCGTATGCAAATAAAAGCAATTATAAGGCTTTTAGGGTGAAGGGATGACAGCTGAGTTTGGCAGTTGAGGAGGCCTCACCCACCTTGTTGTCATAGCAACAGGGAGGAAAAGGACAAAATGGTGTGTATACAGTGGAAACATTTATTTTGGTTAAAGAATTAAAAATACATATACCGCTGTTAGCATGCAACATCAATATGTGTAATGAATGGGTTTGTTTAAAACATTAGAGAAATTAAACTGCATTTATTCCTTGGCCCTTTAAATGATCCTTGTCATCTAACTACCATTTACAAACCATCACTTGTGATTTTATCTGCTACTTTTAAAGTTATGAACAGATCATAACAATCCAGTCAATAATTAGGAGATTACAAGTTTCTGTGTTTTAGTGCATCCATTTCAATGTTGCCAGACCCGGAGCTGCATGAAGGAGAGGGACTTTCAGTGGTGTGTCCGTGAAGGGGGAAACAGTGAAAAATAATAACCTATTAGCAGTCCATAAAGTTCAATATAAAATATGTTTGTGCTAAAGTGTTAAACAAGTAGAACAAATAGCGTGCTAGTAGCATACAAAATTAAAACGAGTCACAAATGGATATTTTCTATGGCAATTTATTTCACAATTACTCTTGTGGAAGCTTTCATGAATTAAATATGAGTTCTATCTTGAAATTAGGTGTTATAAGGCTAAATTACAAGAGGCAGCCAGTAATTGAGGTGGCTGAAACACGGGGTCTAGTGAACTAATCTCTTGCTGTGCCACGTGGCTGTCCCCTCGCCAATGGGAAACCTCCCTATGACAAAAACAGAGGCAGCTGAGAAAAATTGATTTCTCATCTGAGCCATATTTGATAGCTTTTGAAATCGAAAATTGAAATTAACTAACCTAAGCCCCGTTGTAACAAAAGAGCAAATTAAATATGCAACATGGCTTCCTATTGGCAGCAAGAGGGCCTGCCAAGGTAAATTTGTAAATAGAGTTTAAGATGCAATCCTCCCCTCTCCTCTTTTTCCTTTCTCTCAGTGCAAAAAGTATAAGTCTGCAATAGCTTAATAAATTATTTATTAAAAAAAATACATCAGCTGCAAATGCCCACTGTGGTTAAGGTCTTCATGGAGAAAATCATTGCATTAGAAGAGCTCATTGAAGGAAGCGGAATTAAAATTATCCACAGTCACCCCTGAGCTTGGAATAAACAGTACATGAAGAGACTATGTTTTCTTCTCAAGAAAAGTTTTATGAATGGAAGTTTACCAAAAAAAACCAGAAAAACCACCCCAAAACCAGACCCATCATTTAGACTTTACAGATAGCTAGGGCTCAGATACACATTTTTATTCTTTCTTTTCATTAACCCCAAACAATAATGGCATAATGGCTATTTGAGCTTGGTGGAGTATCCACATGCTTGCCTTTTGTCTTGCTTTTACACATCCTAAGACGTTACAAAGGATTCTGACAGTGAATGCTAATGATTCAAAAGGTGCTTCTGCAGAGCTGTGGTTTTATAGTGGGATTCCCTGAAACGAAGGCAGCCAACAAAATCAGTGATGCCATGCTCTAAATACTGTTTTCTGTCCTTTTAAAAGGANGGGGGGGGGGGGGATAGAAACAAACACAGCCAAGACATCAGCCCTCAGCATTCCTCTCTTACAGGGTTTCTGCTTTTCTCTGCCCAGATTTGCATGGGAAAACAAATGATTTCATTCCAATACTTGAGCAGAAGCGTGTATAAAGACATAGAGCCAGATCCCTGTCTGCATAAATCAGGGTAGCTTCTTTAACTTCAGAGGATTTATGCTACTTTATATCATCTGAAGATCTATCTCACGAAATTGTTCCACTTTCCTGCCAAGGCTGTTCAGATCTGAACTGTATAAAATCTAGTGACAACTGTAATGGAGGATATTACACTTAGCCTGTCTGTCATCCCAGGAATCTTGTAAAATCATTTTCTGTTCTAATTTATTACTTTTAGTGTCAATCAGCTGCCGACAAGCTGAGTAACATCATTAGGCATTGAGTTCATCTACTCAGCACTTTTTAAATGCAGTTTAAATAGTTGTCTCATTAGGTGTAGTAGGACAGAAAGTCAAGGTTCGAGGAGTTTTCCTTTTTGGCAGAGAGATCGTTGAAGCCTATACTATTATCTTTGAGGGAAAAAACTCCACAAGAAAATAGCTCTTTTATATTTGTAAGGATTTGGAAAAAAAAATGAAAAGGCAGCAGCGAAGTGCAGTAAAACTCAGCGTAGAAACTTTGGTGATGCTTTTCCACTGCTTTACTTTGTATTTACCTCAGATGCATGAGTTGAAAGGTGTGAGGATGGAGAGAGTCAGTGATTGAATGGGGGATTTTTTATGATGTGGAGCTGATGGCTTCCAGCCATGAACTAATAAGTGGTTGGGGTTCATCTCCTTACTGAGAGCCTGCTATTGCTGAGAATACAATGGGTGGAAATAAACCATGCACCAATCCTGTAATAGAAAACATTGATTTCACCAGCCCCTGAGTAGAGCATGATTTTATTTAACACTATTACACATCACAGGTGTCTCCACAGCACCGACTGTGGCAAGGTAAGAGTCAAACTGCTTCAAGCTTGTTCAGAATAATTTTCAGGGCTGTTTTTAAAATAAAATACGAGTATCAAAATGTCAGGGCAGACAGCATAAGCCCTCCAGCTTCCTTCCCTACTAGAAACCTGAGGGTTTGACCGTGGGCACGAACCCAAAGAGGAGCCTCAAGGCTGTCCCTCAGAAGCTCTCTCAGCCACTTCCCAGCAGCAGTCCATGTCAGAAGATCATGTTCTCATGTCAGTCTCATGTGAGTTCCTGCTCTGTCTCAATACAGTTCTGGCTGTGTCCAGATAACAAACAGTTTGTCTTAAAAAGCCCCAAAGCTGCTGAGATGTAGTGATTCAAGGACAGTTAAGGGTGATGGTCCTTTTCGGGAAGCCCCCGCTCATGGGGTGTAGCATGAAGCTGAAAAGAAGAAATGCAGGGCTGGGCTGGTGACCATGTGATTTTTCTCTCTGTAACAGGAAGGATGTGGCCATTTTGTCCCTATTTCTTGTATAGTTCTATGTCGTTTGACTAGGGAGACAAAGTAATCATCCTTTTGCAGTGGAATGGAGTTTACCAAAATTTGGGACAGGCTAATTTCAGCCTGGAACAAGTGGTTAAATTGGTGGAAGGAGGTCAGGAGGGCACAACTTCTCTAGAGTGAATGACTACCTGGGATTCTACTATCTTATTTTCCTAGAAGTCAGGGGAAGAAAAGCAAGTTATGTCATGCAGATATGGCATAGAGAAAGGATACTGCATCTTTTCTAAAGGATGCTGGGAATGTGCTCCTTTGAAGGAGTAGTGGAAAATATTTTATAAGTGGTTTATCATGTTCATGCTGAATTGATTATTTAATCAGGGAAGCTGAGAATTCCATTGTGCCTTTGTGTGACTGAAGCTTTTTCCAAATGCATTTTGTTTTATAAATAAAAATAAATGCAAAAAAATTTTACCAGTCCTATCTAAAACTTTTGGACCACAATCACTCCTAATTAAAATAATGGTATCAAACATGTATGGTATGATGTTCTTGTTAGACAGAAGGAAAGTATTATGAAACAGCAAGAAGCATTCCCAGGTCATGGAAAATTATTGTTGGTTTAAAGTCCAGGCTCCCTTCCCTTGGTAAACTGCCTTATATGACATTCCATACATTTTAGATGTAGTTACCAAAGCTAGCAGCTTTCATGGTATCCATCCAACAGGATATTGAGTGCCAGTAATTCTAGGAAGCATAAAAAAAATGTTTTAGAAGATGTTTAGTCAGAAGAAAATCACAGCAGAGGCAAATCTGAACTGTTTGAGCAAAAGGAAAATTTCCTGCTGAACTGTAGAACAAATTCTACAAATAATTGCACCTACTGGACAAGTTAGATAAGGATGCAGTACACATTTTAAAATAGTAATCTTGAGACTGCATATGTAGCTGTAAAGTGCATGTGGGTGCATCTTGCTCTAAGTAGTACCTTTGAATTACATGTGAATGGCTCACTTTGAGTTTACCTTTAAAGATGATCCTTTTATTTTTTTTTATTTTGTTTTATTAGGTCAATCATCAGAATTAGGAGAATGTTAATATATGGCAACAGTTATATTGTGGAAGGGCATCACTTTCTGCATCGAGGAGTGTAATTCTCTTAATAGGCACAAATCCTATAGGGACCCCAATATTCAGGTTGTATTGCAAACTCCTGAATTAGACTTCAGACTAGAATATATTTAGACAGATTTAACGTGAAGAATTTGGCTCATATGTGTACATCAAGGTAAGCAAATGAGAATGGGGGGAAATCTCAATTTTTCAACTCAGTTGCTTCAAATTGAGTCATAGCTTTGTACTTTATATAGCAACAAGGCCCTGATTAAGCACTTAAGCATGTGCTTAAGGTTAAGCATGTGATTAAGTGCTTTGCTGACCCGGGGCTTAAGTACCCTGTAAAGCATTGGAAAAATGAATAAATCAAATTTAGGTCAAATCCAGCCCTGTGCCACACACCTATGGTAAGAGCAGAGCAGGAGGGAGGGAGCTTTGCCTTCCGAGGCTGCGAACAGCAGGGCAGGATTACAGGCTGACACTGCGGGGAGCGGGAGCGCGGGGCTGCGACCGCCCCCGGGCCGGGAGGGCTCGGCCGGGTCCCGAGCTGGCTGTCACACACCCGGCTGCGGCCACAGCACCCGGGCCGGCTCTGTGCTGCCTGCAGAGCAGGGATCGTTCGGCCTGTGCTGCTTTCAGAGCAGGGATCGTTCGGGCGCTGCTTTCAGAGCAGGGATCATTCGGGCGCTGCTTTCAGAGCAGGGATCATTCAGCCTATGCTGCTTTCAGAGCAGGGATCATTCGGGAGATGCTTTCAGAGCAGGGATCGTTCGGCCTGTGCTGCTTTCAGATCAGGGATCATTCAGGAGCTGCTTTCAGAGCAGGGATCATTCGGGAGCTGCTTTCAGAGCAGGGATCATGCTGGGCAGCTGCATGTCCCGCCCGGACCCGGTGGCCCTGGTCCTGCAAGGATGCTCGATGCTGCTCCTCTCTACCTGTTCTCCCTCTCACCTTACACAGCCTGGGAGGGAAATGCTGCAGGAGTCAGAATTTCCTTTGGGGTTAAACAGCGGGGACATCTTGCTCAGCCTCGTGTGGAGTTTGGATGTCCAGTTTGGATGCTGGCGCTGGAAGCTCCGCTGTGGATCTCTGCCCATGGGACAGTCCCACCTCCCACAAGGATGCACCAAACACCTGCCTTTGTGTCTGATGGCAGCAAAGGCTGATAGTGAAAAATGGGAACGTTTGGGAAACAGGGACTGTATTGATGGAAAATGGACAGGCATGAAAGAAAAAGGAAGGGGCTCTTTGTTGATGAGCATTCCCAGAAGTGCTGGACATTGTTCTGAAGCTGCCTAGACTTCTGTGATCTGGCATTGAAAACTGTAATGAAGAATACATTTTGACTATGTTATTTTCTTGGTCAAAACAAGCCAATGCAGAAGGTGCTTAAAAAAAATTTTGTGAGTTCCCACAAAACCTATTTTGCTAGTTACAGTATTCAATGTGCTTGAGAAGGGTAAAGCAAAGACAGATCTATAGAGGGCCTCAACGATGAGGACAAGGTGAAATTTAAGGGACACAGATCAAGTATGCATCCTTAGAGGAGAAAAAGTGATCTAAAAAATTCATAGTTCCTACTAAGAGTATTATTGTGCCACTTAAAACATTTTTATTCTCTCTTCTTTCTTATCCAGGTCTAAAACATGCCTTTTCTCTGGAAGGAAAAAAAAAACAAAAGTCTTTCAAACTCTGTAACTTCCACATAGTGGAAAGGAGAAGCACATCGTGTGCTGTCACTGCAGAGTTATCCTCTCCAGTACCACCTACAGTGGAAGCCTAGCTGCAGGCTAGAGTTATACAATATCACAGAGAGAGATTAAGCATTACATTTATTGTGGTTGCTGGAAGGGAATATTATTGCTGTTTCAGTGGAGAGATTTATAGCACTACTTAATGAATGCTACTAGTTTTCTTATCAGTTGGTAACCATACACATGTGCATGTGGAAATATTGCATTAAGGCTTTACAGAAACCTGGGAAAAAGTTGGATATTAGTGTTTGTGGCAGATTTGGCGGCATAATGGAACTGTGGTAGTGTAATGGCATGGAATTGTCAGGTTGGGCATATGATGTTGGATAGAATACAGGCAAAATCAGCCTGATTGGTTTTAGGCATTTTCCAGATGAAGAAATTCTTTGTCATTTATCCTTGGGAATGCGCAGAGTGTTATAGTTATCAGTCTCAGTCTATTTTTATGAAAATATCATAGGTCAAAACCAGTTCAGAAACAAAATGCAAACTAAAAAAAAATATACAAAGCTTTTAATGACATTTTCCATCTTAGCTCTATTTAAATCAGAGTTATATGTGAGTCATCAGCCAAATAAGAACTATTAAGATGGATCAGAAAGATGTGAAACTTAGGAGGTCCTGGTAAAAAAATATTCAAATTTTATTGTAATCAAGCTGATCTGCTGGCACCTATTCCTGGTTTTTATGTTGTAGAGAGAAGCCAAAAGATAGAAGTCAGTGCAGAGAATTACTTTTCCCTCTTCAGGATCTTCACATAGAAGCACAAAACACTGAGCATCCCAATAAATCTGAGAGAAAAAGAAATCTTATTTAAATTCTTTTAGATATAACATTTATTCTGCCCTCTGACTGGGTGCATTAATATTCTATGATCATGCATAGATAGCTGCATGGTAAATATATATTTGTACATTGAGCTGAAGTGAAGTTTTCATTAAGCTGATCACAGGCAAATTATTAGGCTTAGAAGCAGCTTTTTATGTCTCAGAGCAACATCTCGAAGTTCATGACTGGTATCAAGAGTCATTCACTTGAATGCATGTAGGTGCAGGTTTTTTTTTCCTTCAGGAAGAGAGATTTATTACAAGATCCTGCTATTGAAACCCCAGTCAAGATTAGGTGTAAAGACAACACAGAATAGGTAAATAGCATTTCTGGTACTCGCCATCAAAGGATGTGATAGAGTATTCTCAGATGGAACAGACAGGTCTGATATTGCATATTAGAGGAGTTAAAGATATATTAGGTATTGAAAATATTCATGCCTCTGCAGTGATGGAGAGGAGGCAGAAGCTTTTGGCTTGGATGTTTTAGATAATTAAGAGCAACAAAAGATTATGTTGGAAGCAGATTTGCTGCAGATAGATAGTGCATTCTTACTAGAAAAATGGGATATCTTGTATAGTGGTCTGATGGCCCTTTTTCTTCTCTCTTTTAAAAGGAAAGAGCACTTCTCTCTTCTAACTGAATTGTAGGATGCATAATCAGACTCATGGCAAGTAATGAAATGACTTTTCCTCCTCTAATGATATTCCTTCCAGAATTTATCAGTATTTTTCAACAGTACTTGCAGTCTGAGATAACTGTTACATAGATATCTTCCAAAATTTGGATAAAAGAAATCTACTGTATCATGGAATTCTTAAAGAGAATGTGAGTGTATAAATTAATTTGACTACTGTTGAATAAAAGCACCTCATTTTATTGAACTCCCATCACCTTTTTCTAAATGGTAGCGAAGTGGTAATTAAGAAAGGCTAATTATATATTATTGTAAAGTGTACATTTGTTATTAATTTTGTGATGTGCATGCCTTTTTTTTTTTTTNTCAGGCGCTTTTTTTTTTTTTTTTTTTTTTGTCTGTGTTTTTTTTGCATAAATTCTCTGCTCTGACTTACCTTTGGGGATAAAAGGCTGAGGCTTGATGCTGGAAGCATCTGCAAATGGGGATTATAAAAGCTGCTTCCATAAATTGTGGACTATCCTCTCTCCCTGCGTTGTATTTCCTTTCCTGGAAAGTGTTCACAGTCATGTCCCAGAGCGAAGCTGCCTGGCTGTGGTTTGTGGTCTTTTATTGGTCGTGGGGTCAAGCTCTGCAGTTGTTGCACCAAGTGTAGACGTCCCCAGGCACAATGTGATCTTGCTGGGTGACAGCATTAGTGCCTCTCTCTGGAAGGGGGATCCAGAGCACCAAATACATCCTATTTTTTTTTCCCCAAACCTGTATGGAAAGCTCCAAGAAATGTTGAAGACTGGAAGTTCCCAGCAACCAGCAGAGTACAGACTCATAAACGTGATGAGCTTCTTTTTGATTTAAAATTATAGAGTGAAAATAAACCGAAATCCCAAACTAGCATTCTGCAGGGTCTCCTGCACCTACGGAAGTCTGCAAAGTCTCCTGTGCCATAAGGAGCGAGCTGGAGGAGCAGCTCTGCTCAGCTCTATGCTCAAGGATAGGACGAGATCCTTCCCAGAGGTTTACAGGCAGTCTGAGTGATGAAACCGTGACTTTGTTACCTGCTGGTGACTGTCACCACTCACAGCTGCTTCACCTTTGGGCTGTGTGACAGACCTGCCCTGGGAGGAGTTCCTGTGAGTGGCCATTATTAATCTATTCATGTAAAAATTACCAAAGTTTTTCCGGAGAAAATTCTCAGGAAGTGCCATTTCAGACCTAGTAGACAGGAAGATAAGTTAGACACGATTTTTGAGTTGCAGTTCAGAATGTGTAGCCTAGCTCTTTACATGATTAGTTGTTTAAGCACAGATAGGAAATTTTGATGTAATTTAGAAGGAAATTAGACTTTATAACATTTCACACATAGGAAATGCAGATGTATCTTTTAGTGTTTACTTACTAAAGATGCAAATTGCTTGTCTAAATAATAAAATATTTAAGGTTGGAATTCATCTTTTTAATTAAAATTTTCCCAAGGCAAGTAAGATTACTGCAGCACGGAGAGATTTGCTGATACTTGTGTAATGTGTTTTTTATAATGCTGATGGTGCCAGACAAAGTCAGTAATGTGCCACTCTTGTTGTCTGTTATTAATATTTTTGTATCAATGATGAGAAGAGCAGCAGCAATGATTGCAGTCGATGAGCCACAATAAATAGCAGCAAATGCATTCTAACCTCTGACTCTGTGACAAACAGCATGGGTACTATCTGCAGCTCTGGTTTTAATTTCAATGGCATCAAAGGGAAACTCAAGAGCTTCGGAAAATAACTCTGGCACCATGGCTTAGATAAAATAAAATGCTTACCCACAGACATAAATTACCACGGGAATAAAAAGACTACACTAAAATGACATAGTTTCATAATGCTCTTAAATCAAGAAATGGAGGACAGTGAGCCCAGCTCCCAAATTACAGCAGTCACACTGCTTGATGAGTGGCTTTTTTTTGGCACTAGCTAACCTAACGGGTTTCTTCAAGAAGTGGCACTTGATGGCATGCACTCCGATTGTGTGGGGAAATTCAGCAGGATGACACTCCCATTTCATGAGAATTAATTCCCAGCACACATTAAAAAGGTATTTTCACAGTTCTGACTGCAGCGTTTCACTGCAGGAACACGTGTTCTGTGAACAGGATGCTTTGTTGGACTTTCATTGCCACTGAACTCATTGAATTTGAAGCTGCATGTAATTACTTTAAGGCATAGTAAATCCTGCTCACCTTACTAGTGATGGCACTCCAAGAACTACTGTATTTGCAGTCAAAGCCAAGAAACATTGCAACCAGCTGCAAAGTCCTGGTCAAGGCATTTTGCAGGAGGAGACACATACATACATGTCTGTGTATTGTTGCTACAGCAGCTGCACAATCTTCTTCACTAGAATGATTAATATTTGTATCTGTAAGTTCCTCATGTCTTATTCCTTATTCTCACCTCACTTTATGGGATTTTTTTGTCTAGTCTGGGAGGCTTGACAAGCTGACCTGACTGTTCTAAGGTGGACAATATGTTGGCATTCAGACCAAGCTCTGATCACCAAGATGGCCATCACAGTTCAGACCGTACTTAAACATGCATTGAAGACAAGAGGGAGAAAACCCACTTCTGACTATATTATCCTGTGTTAATACATAATGACTGATGTTAATGAATCATGTTGGCCTCTAATAAAATCACTTCTTCATTACTACGAGAGGAATGGGGCCAATTCCACTCTGGCATGGATCCCATTTGTGGCACCTCTAGTGATGGTTCAGTCTGGCTTCCCACGAGAATCTAAAATTTCAGCCCAGTTCTTTATTGTATTCAAATGCACTGAGAGACAAGTGAGCTGTTCATGTATTACTGTTGTTATTTTTCTGTTAGTTACCCACTGAAGTTTTAAGCACATCATTTTGTAAACTTCCATGTAAAATTCCTCACGTGAGACAAACCGGAGCTCGCTGGTGCTGCAGTCTCAAGTTGATCTACTCGAGGTTCGAAGAATCTAGTGGTCAGAACAGATTTTTATTACTGCACTGAGAAGCCCCTCTGTATCTCCTATCTCATTTTAGGGGATTTTAAATGTCTGGTAGCCATAGCCTACATAGAAGTCAGTTTTCTGCCTGAGTCATAGAAATAGTGCTGGTTGCCAGACACACTTAAAAGGAAGTGACCACTGAACCCGATTTTTCAGTCTTAAGAAGGTTTTTTGGCAGGTTTTCAGTGCAGCTTCCACAGACTGAATCTTCACACAGAGGAACAAAAACCTCATGTTCAAGTTCATCTGGTGGACTTCTTTCAAGAAGTAAGGGGTTCTGGTACCATTTTTTTTTTTATCTCAAGGGGGGGAAAAGTCTTTTGATATTTTTATCCTTCAAAAAACGATTTCAAAAGAAGAATAAGAAAGGACAAAAGCAGAAAAAAAATAAACCTGGTATTCTTTTGTTTAGTGATAGAAGAGAATCCTGTTTTGACTACTGTACTTGAAAAAAGTTCCTCCTCAAAAACACAGGAAAAAAGTGGACATTTATTTTGAACTACAGAAAAACTAGTTTTCTTCTGGAAAGTTAAAAGCATTTACCTTTGGAAAAATACTTGTCAAAGTCTGTAGGGAAAGAAGAAAAAAAGAAAAAGCCCATATCACTTCAGATTTTTGACTAGATCCTGAGATACAGGTGGTTTTTAGAAAGCACAGGTCAGGTGTGGGAGTATATGAAAGCTCACCTTTGCTCTCTCATTCCAAGCTGGAAGATGGCTCTAACTTCTCCCAACACTAAATAGCACCTGGACCGTTCTGTCTCTGCCTGCTGCTCCCCACAGGCCATCTGTGATCTGCATGCCACCCTTTGCAATTATTGATACAGTGAGTAATTACTTCTGATGTTAGATATAACTCCAACTTTCCATTAAAAAGAAAAGACACAGATGAGGTATCCTCTCTGGAATTCTTGGTGCCAGAAGTAGAAGTAACCTGGCAGGTCAAAAGGTGTCCAGGTTGACACATGCTGCATTCAGTCAAGAGACTTGACTTGTCCTCACTTCAGGCTCTGGACACCTTTTGTGAGAGTGCTTTTGATCTAAAAAGCTGATGAAAAGAGCCCAAGATATCCACATCCTCTGGTGCTTGTAACTTTGTGCTCTGCTGGTCAGCAGAATACACTCTTCCAGCAAACAAGGGAAAATCTCTGTTTGTCTTCTCTAAGTAGGAATTTCTGACTTCTTAATTATTTTCTCTCATAAACCTGGTGCTTGTGTGGAAATATTTTATATAAATGTGTTTTCTTGTACTCTGTTTTGCCTGGATTCTGTATACTACTTGCGGTATACTGGAGTAGGTCTTTAAACCAGTCCTGAGCTTTTCCTTCACTGTGTGAGGCAGTTTAGAGAATCTCAGGCAGTATATCCTCCTAAAACGTGCTGTAGCCATGCTGTCCAGAGATTTCTAACTTCATGAGGAATTTGTTTTAAGAACAAGTGAGTGCCATAGGGGAGAATCCATACCAAATCACATTGTGGAAGGTGAAGCCCAGAGGCTGGATTTGCACTGCTGTGCAGCACCAACCTGTAGATAAGAGGAAGAAAGGCCTCTCTGTAATGGTTTTGGAGCTTCCTCAGAGCTGTTCTTTGCACGTCTGGCTCTGCAGAGCTACACCAGCAGTTTCCCTCTAATTTCCACGCCCTGTTATGATGTTACGATTAACAAAACCACAAGGCTGCTGTTGTAAAGTTTCCCAACATAGTTGTCCACAAACATACATGGAATTACAGGCACTATGAAACCCAGGTGGCATTCTCAAACGTGAAAACCTTGCCTGAAAAAGAAACTAAACATGAGGTGGTAGATCATGTCCACCTTCATTCTTGAGGTTCACCGACTCAGGTTACAGTGTTTTGTCAGACAGACCAGGAAAATTCACAGGCCATACAGAACTGAAGTCTGGCACAAGAAAATTCCCAAGCTTCCGACCAGCAAAATAATATTTATACCCAGAGAAACGAGGTTGAATCCCATGGATTCAATATGAGCAGCACAACAAGCAAACAGGGCATTTCATGAAGTCTTATTCCAGTCTGGTTCTTAAATGGTTGCAGGTTGTAAAGGTTCTAAAGAAAATCTATAGAGCTGCAGATAGAAAAGAAGGTGTTTCTCTTTGGGTCAGGATATTTGCTTAGATTTTAGCACAAACCTAACCTTAAGGAATCACCATATTTATGTCATGCTGAATATTTAAGGAAGGAGAGGCTGGAATTGCTGTTGACTGGCGCTGGGAGAGGATGGTTTGATGTGTTTTGTAAATGATTGGGTAGAACAGATTCTGCTCCAGCAATCTTGGTTTTCCCAGGACCAAACTGGCCCAGTTCCTTAGCACCCAGAACTGTGGGGTGGGATGGGGTCATACAAGTGTGATTTTTACTCCTTTCATTAGAGATACAGTTCATACTGCAGACTAACCTGGGGGTATTGCATGTAATAAATGAGCACGTACAATGGTGATTTAATTACACAAAGCCCTTTCTACTCAGCTACACACCTCATTCCTTGGTCTTACGCTGACTCCAAAGGCAGAATTCATTATCTAATTGGTCAAAGTGCTGCTCTGGGCCCATTGCTTACTTAGCAGAATAGATGTGAGTTAAAAGGAGGATGAGGGGCTATTTCTATGTGGGCTGGTTTTTTATTATTTTAAAATTTAAATAAGAGTCTGAATCACCATAATATAAAGAGACCAAAATCAAACAACCATGGTTCATTCCTGTGCTTTGATTTTTATACCCATGCATGTTTAAAAAAAAAGAAAAAAAAGAAAACTAAACATGTGTGCTGCCTTTTAATAAAGATCATATTAAAAATTCAATAAATAGCAATATCTCTGATCTCTTAACAAAAGCGTCTGGTGTACAGGAAATTAAATGAAAAAAAAACTTGTTAATCCTTTTTGATTTCTGTACATGGTAGCTGGAAGCAGAATTCTTTAACTCACAGGATTCTCTTTTTGTCCTCCCTCTTTTACATTTCTTCTCCTTTTTTTCTGTTTTTTTTTTCTTTNTCCAGTACAAACGTTGTCTGGGTAACCTCGGTGTAAATGCAGTCTGTTTCTCTGATACATTTAAAAAATAAATAATAAAAGAATAATAATAATAGTTAAAAAAAAAAAAGAAAAAAGAAAAAAAAAGCCGTTGTGTCATTGTCTCATCCCTGTGGCCTTGCTGTGAGGGATCCGTCTCGAACCAGGTGATAACCTGATAGACTTTATCTTGTCTTTTCTGGGCCTCCCTGAAGCCTGCCAACACTTCGGCTGGCTGTTAGGCATTTTAAATATCCCCCATGAGCCCTAACCTTACCCCTTTTCTCTTCTTGTCATCTGGAATGTCTCAGAGCTGTCAGAGGCTTGTTGCTTATTGATGTTTCCGTGTGTTTTATGTCTTTTCTGAGATATGACAGCCCCTGACACAGTGCTGATTTCAATCAGGCGGCTTCTGGAGAGGCCTAAGATTTTGTCCTCGCGCGGTCCCAGCCGCCAGCGCACTTCAGAGGCCTCCATCTAATGAAAATGTTTCAGCAGGCGGAATAAAGGCCCGCTGCTCAACAAACAGCAGCTGATGAATTCACATGACCAAAAA
>VZDJ01000155.1:4307020-4494241 GCA_008694505.1 Cyanoderma ruficeps | reverse complement strand
AAAAAAAAAAAAGAAGAGGAGGAAACCCTCCCCCCCACCCCAACCTCTGCCTTTGTTATAAGAAAAGCAAGAGGAGAGAGTGACCTCCCGAGCCAAAGGTTTTGACACTGAATCAAATCCCTTTAGGCCTGAGCTGGCAGGCTGAGCCCGGCATTGGATTACTTTATCACATCTTAGAGTGACGCTTGTGTGTACCTCAGGACACCCTACGTGTAAGGAGTGGATATTTTACCCCCCTTGCTTATTAAGTCAAGTCTCGGTGTCTGGTGGGAAGGGAAGGTCTATCTGACGGAGCACCACCTCGCTGAAAGCAGGGAGGGAGATGATTTGCATGGAGAAACCTCTTTGAAAGAGAGCAGGTCGTGGGCTTGGCTTGAAGTCGCTGTGGGGGAACAGATATTTTTATTCACGATTAGCTGAAAAAGAGAGCAAGCTTTGAGGCAACGTAGAGCATTTGTTTTGTGGGTTTTGGTCAGGTCTTTTAGGCAGCATGGAGCCACCTGCCCACCCGGGCTGCTCCCAGCTGCTGTTTGTGCTGCCCCTGTCCCCTGGCCTCGGCTACCAATGCTGCTTCTCATGGCTCCTTTCAGCACCTCTAACGGGGGGAGCAGCCAAGGCAACACTCATCCTCCACCTGCAGAAGCCTCTTGTAGGGTTCCCTTGCATCATCCCAGGCAGCCCCATCCCTCTGCAGGCATTATCTGAAGCCACATAGATTCCCTAATCCCCCAATTTCAGCTGAGATGACGCTCCTGTGAGGCATCATTGTTACCCAGGCTGTGGTGTGTGAGACAGGAGTCAGCTCCTGCCGTGCAAGGTGCAGCACAGGCGGGGCAGGAAAGCACAGCAGCTGCAGCAACACCCTGAGTCCCTAATGCTGAGGCTGTGGTCATTTCCTCCAGGATATATTGCCCATGTTATGCACTTTATTTACGTGATGAAGCTCAGTGATTTCTTTTTTTAAGAGGGATTTTACCTATCCGAGCCTGGGCTGTGGGATTAGGTTCATCAGCAGGTGAGATGTGCCAAGGTTCATGTTTATTTCTTTATTCACCTGAGTTTGGTTGGGTTTCTCGCTGTTTGTTTTTGCACGCAGGAAAAACAATCTTTCCCTGTTCATCTAACTAACTAAATAAACACGGCCCACCCCACTTTTGAACAACATCAGTGAAATTCATATCTGCAGTGACTCAGATGGTTTTGTTAATAACAGAGGGAGCTCTCAGTGCAGCCTGATTCTGTCCTTCGGATGGGAGGCTTTAATCCCGAGTCTTATTTCTCCCAGCATTCAGCTACTGGTTTTTTGAGCAACAAATTACATCCATGCCTCCAAGCCAAACAAGGAGTGAAAATTTCTATTTAAAAAAATGTGGAAATAATACTGTCTATCTACCTACAGTTCAATTCCATTTTTAAAGTGCTTTGATATTTTTAACAATATTAATATAATAACAGCAGCATGTGCCTATTGGATTAGTCTGTATTTTATAACTTGGTATCCAATTTCTCCCTTGTTTCCTGCAGGACTGTCACTATTAATTTCTACTCCCATTTTTTCCGTCAGTGTGAACATTGTCATTGGACTATTGTTTGTAAGTGATAAGCAGCCCCTAGTATTATTATTATTATTATTATTTCGCTCCTGCTTGTTGAGCATCAACAAATCTAGCAAAAATATTAAAAATTTGGTGGACGTTTAACCCTCTCTGTGCCAGATGTTCCCCTTTTCTTCAGCTCAAAGGAGCATACTTGCTACCGTATTATCCGAGAACGAAAAAAATAGGAAACTAGTAGAAAGACAATCTGTCACAGGGAAAAAAAAAGAAATACCTCAGGGGGTAAAGAATGCCTTCACAGTATGGCTTTAAGGTTTTAATTTATATTGGTCCTGACTCATGACACAGGCAGAGCAAGCCCGGGCCTGGGAGTCAGGTCTCCCACTGACCCTTGCATAGACTGGTGGGGAGAGAGATGTCAGCTGAAAACTCCCAGGGATCACGGGGCTGCCAAGCGCTTTGGAAATGACTGCCAATTTGGCCTAGTCTCAGCTGAACACATGCCCAAGAGGGAGGGAATGCCAGTAATAAAACAGTTTAGAGGGGAAAGATATTTCTTTTGAGCTCCCAAACCTTTCCAGCCCTTTTCTGTGACAAGATGGTTTGCATCCTTGCGTGCTCTCTCAGACATACCTGCATGCACGTGTGTGCACTCACTTTCAAAGTGAGACACGGTCTGTAAAGCAATCCATGAGGCTGATGCCCTTTCTATGTTCACTATGCAGCCAACCAGCCCTTCTTTAATTTCAGAAGATAGCAACAATAAAAGTGAGTGAATTCCAAAGCACGTTAAAACCCAAACTCAAATCCCTGCAGGCTTTTATGGTGCAGAACAGGTGAATACCAAAGACACCAGCAAGCCCCATCCTATTAAATTTAAGTAAAAAATGTTTTGATTTTTCAATAGTAGAAGACAGTGTAAAACTGTAAAAAAAAAAGCTTTGTTAATAAGTTGTAAAAGATGCAATTTTGTTAAGTTCTTTGTGGAAAATTTTTTTTACAAATTAAGGTAATAAGAGTAAGAAAAGATTTCCAGGTTTGTTTGTTTGGTTTTTTTCCCCCCACTCTTTCCTATAAGAACTAAAAGTACAGAGCAGATGGGGTGCTCCTGTTGATGTGAGCTGTTGTAAGAGAAACACAATTTTAAACTTGGTTGTCCTAAAATCAATTTTTCTTCTGTTTTATTGTATTCCATTATGATGTTTCAAGATTAAGAAAGGAGGAGAAAAAAAAGCCATATTGGATTGACTAAAATATGAATTGCTGTGAAGTTCATTCAAGCTTTTCACTATTTTTTTTACTCAGGTTGGTGCCACTGGAGTAAATGGTTTTGCTCATTTAAGTAAAGGCTGCAAGATGGGGCCTAATGTGGAGGTGTGGAAGAGAGAACAGGGAGAAGAGTGAGGGGGAAAAAAACACCAGCTGTATTATCCCTGTCCCAGAACAGTGCATGAAGTGTGCCAGAAGTAAGAACTATTTGGTGCAGGTAACATGACAGTTAAGAATACCTAGGTGAAAAAATAAAAAACCCAACAAACAAAGCATTGCTTGGCAAGCACATTCATCTGCTGCAGCATCTGCCTCCAATATGCTTTATACTCGCAAAGATGCATTTGGGAACTGAAAGGTAACAAGAATTTATCAAAGGATTAGCAAGCAGTGATGCCGCCATTCACAACTGTTACAAATATAAATTGTCATAATAATATTACCCATCCCTCAGTTTGATTTTTTTGCCAGGATGCCTTTTGCCTGAAATGCCAAAATGTAATCTGGAACTGGATGGATGCTGACACAGCTGAAATATTTTGCATTAGTCACTATGTAAAATGCTTCCAGAAGTATGGGGGTTTTTTATATGTGTGACTGTAGTGGAATAGACACTAAACAAAGATGATACCTCCATCCCTTCTTTCCTTCCATTGAAGAGTTAGAGTTTCTCTTTGAAGGTTTTTTTGAAAAATGCTGGTAAGGAAGAGGGTGTGGATGGTGTCAGTTTAGTTACAGTCTGTATATGCAATTAGAACACAGGTTATATCGAAGGTGTGTTTGTTCAGACCAGCACAGAGCAGAGAGTGGTGTCCTGTGAGAAAGAAATCCGTGGTCGTTTCAGTGACACATGAAAGACAAAACAAAACTCTGAGAAGACATGGAGGTTTTGGGAATGGTATTTAAGACAATGGTTAGGTTTTGCAGATTTATGGTTTACTTTGTGAGTTTAGCACAACCCAAACCAAATTCTACAAAAAACCCACAAAGGACAAAACTGGTTAATATCTTGCTTCCATTAAAGTGAAATACTGTATTTGAAATCAACACAGCTCTGGATCTGGCATTAGTTTTTCCTCTTTAGCACAGATCAGGACAACAGAAATGTTACACAATTGTGGCTTTTCGATGTCAGGAACACACATAAATTCCTTTAAATTCCTTTATTTTGAATGCAAAGTATTCTGAATTATTTAATCTCTTAGGTTTGGGCCTTCATCCAGGGGACTTCGGGGTCAGATCTTTGCTATGACTTGATTTACTTCATTTTGCATGCACTAGAGAAAGTTTAAACCTCAGGTGGCAAAGTATTGAAGTATGAAACTCTGAAACACAATCTGGTATGAGGAAAATGAATGGATGTTCTGCTGCCCTTTGCTCACTGGGACTTTGTAGTGGAGGTAAGGAGCCACAGTTTAGCTCAATCTGCATGATGAATTATGTGTGTTTGATGAACATGCTACTTTTAATTGTATGTCTTACAGTGTTAGTAACTTGTCTTACACAGGTAGTGCCTGCCAAGTGGAGTTGGTTTCTTGGAAGAAGAACAAAAGACGAGTGAGGACAAATGAAAACAAAGTTTACCTAGTTTCTATTTTTTCAGTAACACTAACGTGCTGGATATTTTTCAAACATGAAGAAAGCACAGTTGTGTCCACATGAGTTCACAACACCAGACAGTCAGCTGGGGAGAGCAGTGCAATAACATTAAAGGAACAGTGTGACAGCTAGAAGACAGAGATGGGGAGTTTTAGACATATTAGTGAGCAGGGGAAAAAAGTTCAGTGAGTGAGCAGTAGTGATTCATTGTTGTACTAAATGGAAGGAAATAGAAAGAAAGGGAAAAGAAAAAAAGGGGAGAAAAGGGGAGGGGAGGTGAGAAGAGAGGAGAGGCGAATTCCAGGGATATTAGATAGATAGATATGCTTATTCTTGCCTTTACACATTACTTACATAGTCTGTGCTCAGATGATACAACAGATTGGGTTCTGAAGTAATGCACACTTGGACAAAGACTCTCTATCAGAGGTAAATAGGAAAAGATGGGAGCCACAATGCAGGATCTTATTCTCCAGGCCTCATCTGATGTCTCATTTGCTGCTTCTAACACCATTGAAAGACCTCTGGGCACTATGATACTGTTATTAATAATAGCTGTATCATGATTTCTGCTCAGCAGTAACAGCCTTAGGCAGTGCCTGCTCAGTGATCTGTGAGCAGTCGTTCTCCACCTCCCTGGATGCCAACAACAGGACGTTCTCAGCTCCTCTCTTGTTTCATTTGTTCCCTTGTCCACACCTCTGATCACTCACAGCAAGGTCTTCTCTTGTCCTGGTACTGAAGTTTTTGAATTTATTTCTGTGCTGTTGCTTTTCTCCCCAGGCTGTTTTTCAGTAGGACCAACCAGTGAATGTTGTGGGAAGACACAAAAATTCATAAGGAGAGATCAAAACTGCTCCACAATCCAGTGTCTTTGCAGCAGAAAAGATATGGTTGTGGTTAGACAGAAATGTGCAGTGGCAGGTGTTGGGCAGGGATGAGATAAATGAACCCCCCCTGTGTGTTGTGCCCAGCAAAACCTGTGGCTTTCCCTGTGACCCAGAGGGCTCATTTCTAGTGAAAAATTAATAGTTTTCTGAAACAAAATTTCTTTGTGTAGTTTAATATGTGATGTTATGAATTAAACAAGAGAGACAAAGACTTCAACAAAATAATCTGTAGGAATTTACAGAAACTTCTCCTAACTGCTGAAGTGATTTATTTTATTGAGGAGGAATGTGGATTTTTGCATGATCAAAGCTAAGTTTCGACAATACCACAGGAGGACGGAAAGGTGGATATCAGTCAGTAATTAGTAGCAACATTTGCTGCGTGCTGGTTTCCTGAGGAAAATCCAGAGTGTTTTTCTTCAGTGTTTCATTGTTAGGTAGTGCATTGATGAGCAGAGGAATGAAGCACTTCTCATTGCTTTTTTGTCAGTTAGGAACAGCAGCTGCAGAGGAGAATACTCATTTCTTTTACCGTATTCATCACCTTACTATCCAAGTACCCTCCAGTAGTACATTAAGCATGACTAACATCTGTTCTGTGTTTGTTTTCTCACCTCCTCTCCAAAGGGAGTGTACATAAAGTGAACTGTTCTGGTTTGTTTTGATATATATGTTACACCGTTAAATGTTTATGTCACAAAAGTAAGTCAAAGAGATCCTTTCTGAACTTAGAGCACTGGCTCTCCATAAAGCTACATCTAAGTCATGGAGACCTGGTGGTTTTTTTCTCTTCTCCATGCACTCAGAGGAACTTATAGTGCCTATTCAGTTGGATTTTTTTTTTTTTAAACAGGGGAAAGAGTGGTAAAGAAAAAACATTTTTCTTATTTCAAAAATACAGTACGATAGTTTGACCAAAACCACATTTTGCACCACTGACATCATGTCTTTGCATCTTAAATGATACGGGTCACCGGTGACCACAGTGATCTATTAAAATGATGTACCTCAGAAAGATATTTGAAAGCCAAATGTATCAGTGGCAATGTGCAACCAATCTGTCAGAGCAGTGGTGATGTAACTTGGCATTATCTCCTATCAATGAGCTGCAGAAACATATCTGGTACTTGAGTCTTTGGGGAAAGATCAATATGGTCAGCCCACATATCAGCCAGGAACATTTAGAAGAAGCAATAAAGAGAGTAATATAAAGATATTTTTTGCATATGATGAAAAAGGTGGTGCCATTTATCCCTTGGAGAGCATAAAAATGGTCGTTGTAGAAATGAGATGCTGAATCAGCCCAAAAGAGCTATCACTTACATTAATATTGAATTGGTTTAGGATGGGAGTTTTGAATGGTAGTAAAAGGACAGGACAGTTGCATGTTTGTCTTTAAGTAGAAGACTTCGATCAGTTGATGAGTAGGGTTGTTAGACTTGTTTGACAATTGTAATTTGTTCAAGATTTGTGGCCATTTTTCATTAGAGGCTGGGCGCAGACAGTGTGAACGTGGCTGCATTTCTGCAGTTATCCTCCCTGAATTTACCCAGCAACAAGCAGCTCGCAAAGCAGCCCATGCATTGCCTATGGTCCCTCACTGTCCTGCTTCCACAGTCAACAATTTCTAAAAAGGTTTTCAGTGTTGCTTGTTCTCAGCAGGTATCTTTGCCTAGGATATACAGCAGTTTTGTTGTGTCAGACTCTAGCTGACTACCCACCTTAATTCATATAATTAGTAAATTTTTGTACCATTGGTAGTCCTGTCGCTCTGTAATTCTAAAGAACAGCCTTTTCAGAGTGATAAATGTAAATTTACTGAACAGGAACACCTCTGTATCCACTCTTCAGGCTGGCAGAGCAGTAAATACTGACCAACACAACCACATGTCAGCCAGTGCAGAAATGTCCCTCCAGCCTCTACAGATTTGGACAGACCTGTCAGTTCTTACCTATGGACTATGGATTGGCAGCGCCTCAGCTGTAAAGCTCACATTGGGAACCAACATTTGGAAAAGGGCTTGCCTTCTTTGCGTAATGGTAAAAATTTCGCACACACGCTTAATAAAAGAGAATCTCTTCCAACATGACATAGTAGGAGGAATGCAAATCCTCTCTGGTGTCACATAGCTGCAAGGAGCAGAGTTTCCCCGGGACTCAGAGAGAAGCCTGCCATATCAATGTCTGCCTAGCAACTGAAAGGTGACACGTGGAGCCTCCTTTTCAACTCATTTCCTCTTGATGAGAGGAAGGGATCCTCCTGCGAGTTATTACCTGAAATAATACCATATGGTAAAATGTAAACAACATCTGCATATTCATGTAATAATTTCATCTGTTTAATTAGTTCCAGCAAAGCAGTTTACCCTCTGAGGCCCTTGCTGTCAGCTCCACGCTCATACATCCATGCCCTGCTGTCGAGCCTGACAGCCATCTATTGTTCATTCACTGCTTCCACTTCGCCACTTAATGTAAGTGAATCTTCTGAGGGGTGGAAAGCCTGTCCCCATTGATCCAGATGTAAGGGCTGGGGGGAGGAGAGTAAATATCTGTCAGCCTGGAATACGGATGCTAAGAGCAAACTTGACAGATCAGGTGGCTTTGTGGGTTTTTTGGGGGAGAGGGAGGGCGGGTTGGCTCTTAAGGTTCAAGTGTTGATCTGGACTGCAGACTTTGTACAGTTATCCAGCCTTTGCTCTCAGGACAAGGCACTTCCAAATGTGGTGAATTCAGCAGTGGAATAGCAGCTTTTCCAGTCAGCTGTGTTTCAGTGCCAGAGTAATGACAGCATGCCTACTGGTGCAGCAAAACACAGGGCCCTAGAGGGCTGTAAGGATTGGCCAAACAGGTTTTCGGAAATGCACGTCAACAAACACGGCTCAGGACAATCTGAGAATGTAAAAGCATTAAGTCTAACTGGAAAGGTCCCTGGAATGTATTTCTAGAGTCTCCTGGCTCGTGTAAATAAATTATATTGTGGGTCACATGTAACGGTAAGCTGTTCAACTCACCTTCAGTAGGAAACATTTATATTATGGGAATATAAACACTCCGTGGTAATCTTACACCTAGGTAGGAGAAAGTGCTGCAGTTTGATGTGGTAAAGTCAATATCATAATAAGGTACTAATAATAATGCTTGCTACTTATGTGGCGTTTCACAGATTTGAGCAAACACTACTGATTAAAATAGGTAAGTAAGAATTATTGCCTTGTTGTAAAAATAATCCATATCTTATCACACACTCATCACCATGGTATCTACACAAACAAGTGTCTGGCAGACAGTATTCTTTCCATTGCCTTATGGTGCACAGAGGTGACATTGCAAGGTGTAAACTCAGCTAGAGAGATTTATCTTCTGCTTTGCTGAGTGATGATCATATCTATATTAATAACATTATCCTTTTCAGAAGATTTCCAGACCTTGTGGCTGGTGGTCAGGAAGATGTCCCATGTGTTTGTGATCTTTCCTCGTAGAAATGGCCCTGTCTGCATATTAGGGAAGGAAATGTTTCTGAAATATCCAGGGTCCAGATACTAAAAAGCAGAGAAAGATTAGTGTACTTAGATGGTACTGGAATAGTTTATCCTTCTTGTTCTATGCTCACAAGAGATCCCACATGTGCATCTTGGATCTTTGGGTCTTTTTTATAGTAAGCAGTGAACACATTTAGACATAATCTGTAGTGGTTAAGTTAGAGATATTTATGTGTTCGTCTGTATCATACTGTTACTGAAGGAGGTAAAGAGGTCTTTCCTGCTTACAAAAAGAAGGCTGGGAACACCAGAAACCATCCTCATGCTATCAGTTGGAGTGCTTCAGTTTTCCCTCTTAGCAGCTTGGAACAGTGTTAGAATTATTGATTTAATGCTCTTAATTTGACCCATAAAATAACAGTTCACAATAGGCAGAAACCCAAGCCTTTTTAAGGTCGGTTATGTTGCCGAAGTCTCCATGACCAGACAACATCAGAAAAGGGTCCCAAACATCCCTCTTGCAGAATTATCCATACGATAATTCTAACTTCTGTATCATGTTGCCTTTGTTGTGGGCACACAGTACAGAAATTGTAGTTTCCTTCTTATGACTATTTCATGCAGTCACAGCAGTAAACTGAAATAACCTTCAGATCACGGAAGTTAGAACAGATTACCTTTATGAAGCTAATGAGTAACTGTTCTAATTGTTACCTTGCACACAGTTTTAGAATGTTTTCATACACTCTGCGGTATAAAAATTAATCTCTGGAAGCTCTTTGAAAAGCTAATTTGTCATACATTAAAATAATACTAATTTAACAACAACAGTAAAATGACATTGAATTAATAATGAACTTTACAAAATAATATTGAATACAAGAAGAAATTAATAATGTTTTCATGATAGGTTCATCAGTCTAAAAAAAGCCCTAAATGAGGTCCTTTTTCCCTGGAAAGAAGGGATGCCTTTTACCCAGGAAAAGGGTATGTTGTGCTTCCCCATCAATATGAATCCAAATCTATATGAAAAAAACTTTCAGGTTTGAGAGGTCCTTCTTGTCTTGGTGTCCATTTTACAGTGCTGTGTGCTGAAACAGGAATTATGCAATGGTAAGTGGATATAATATCACTTCAATTTGGGCAGTCTTGACTAACATTAGATTATTCCCACTGTTTAAAATGCCATTAATTACCAGTTTATAAGAAAATAACTTTATATGATGAGAAACAAAGTAATCTGAGTTTGACTTCCAGACTTGCAGATTTCTGGTATCCTATGTGACATTATTTAAGTCACTCATTCTGGACTTTTTTTTTTTTGTCCTCTGAGCGTAGTGTTTTTTCTTTATCTCATTGTCACACTGAAATTATATCTATCCTAGAGAAGTCCATAAAGGAGTAAAGACCTGTACTGAATTTGAAATGAAGATCTATAATTAATAAATTTATTAATGTGAAGTACTAGATAGTCCAGTCGTGTATGGGTATTACCTATAGTATTATAAGAGTTCAATTACAACAGGACTCAAACATTATCCTACATATCTCAAAAACAGTTGTATTACTTCAGTACTAATCTAATGGTCTCTCAAGTCAGCCAAAATTATGGCACAGGTAGTTGTATATTCTTGCACATTTCAGCAAAGACATGTTTCATTAATATTCTGGAAAGAAACCCTAAAACTAATGGATTCCTTCCTCCTTTCTGCTCTTTTAAGTGCAATAGAATTGTTCTTTGCCATTTTTTCTCCATTAAATAACTTACATGAAGCAATTTCAGGCAGGCCTTGAAATGGTTTCTAAATTAGATGAAAGAAAAGTCCATTATATTTCAAGTCTATAATTGTTACGGTGTTTTTATGCACAGATCCAAAATAGTTTCTAATGGACATTTTAGGGTAGGAAAGATAATGGTGTTTTAGTGAGGTAACACTGCTGGCCACAGCAGGGTTAATTCATCAAAATAATTTTAAATGTAATTGCTTAAAGAGTGTAACTTCACAAAATTTTGCCTAGCCATAAGCTTCTTTAACATGTTCATGACAAAACTAAGTGCATCCAGAATGCTTTGGCATTTTTATTTTTGATATGGAAGTTCAGATATCTGGGTTATGTTCCCCAAACAGAAGCCTTAATGACCTTTATTCTATATTTCTTTCCGTAGATTATTGCAATAAGGAAACCCTCGTGTCGCGACCCACTGGCGTCTGGCTAATCCGATGGTATTCGTCACCGCATTGTCCGTGATCAATAACTAATTATCAAAGTGGCATTTCTTTTCAAGAGCTCCTTGTTAAAAAATGGCTTTTGGCTGAGAGTGGAGGAAAAAGGTCGCCACTTTGACATGGTTGCAAGTCTTTCAAAATCCAGTGGGCCGTCCGATTGAATTACTGTCCCAAACTAATTGATATAAATTTGAACAGAAGAATGCTTGTTACTACAGAATGTCATAATGATATCCTTGGCAAGAGCATGTCAGTGGGAAAAAAAGCAGAAAAGACCAGCACTAGTCACAAAGCATCTAGACAAGTTGCAGCACAAGACTATTAACAAAATTAACAGGAGCAAAATTGTACACCAGTTCCTTCTTTCCAGCCAGTCTGATCAGACAGTCAAGAAAGAAAAGCATTAACATTTCCTTTTGAACCTCATCCTTTATTTGAAAGTGGCCTTTTAAAAAAACCTACTGGAAAAAAATAATTGCAGTGTACAAAGGACTGGATCTTGATGATCAGTTACCAGAAACGTCATTGGCTTTACGAGGATCATGAGTGAGTATACGTTGGAATTCAGCTTTAGTCATAAAGCAGAATTTGGCAGGTATTTTCCTTAACAGGCTTTTCAAGCAGCTTTAAAAACTGTGCCTTTGAAATATGGTAGCCTTCTCTAGAGAGAGTTGGACTGTATAAGCCATGTACCTTTGAACTGGGAGAAACCTCCTAACACTTAGGATAGAGTAAGAGAAATCATAACAAATGTAGTGAGAATGAGAAAATGGTTTTGTGCTATTAATACCTGAAATCTAATGCATTTTCTTGAATGTCATTTGGAGATTGTCTGCTGTGGAAAGCTTGGAAACCTTAATTTTCATTACAAGGCAACTGGGCTTGTGAAAATTCTGGCTTTTGGGGTTTTTTTTCAGATCAGACTGACTTCTGCTTCATGTCCTACATTCTTCCCTGAGCTGGGAATTGCTAGGGAGTTCAGGAAAAAGTTATCCTGTAAAGGGTATGGCATGTTCTGGAAAAGGGGTATTGTAGAAGCCTTTTATGGGGGGCATAACTGGGCTTAACTCATGACAGAAATTGATAAACTGAATCTCTTAGCTCTGTGATCAGAAATGTTGTTGGTTGGCTAAAATATGCCATTTTAGCCACATCCAATGCAAGTCCTGTGGTTGCTGAGGAAGAGAGGAGAAAGAGACATTTGTACCTAATTGGAAGGAGTGAGTTTATGTGCTTTTTAATCTTCAATCTTGAAAGGCTCCAGCTGGACCTAGTAAGGAATATCTTTCCTGCAAACTTACTGTTTTACATTTCCTAATGATAAACCAAAGTTGACTGATGAATTGATACAGGGACTTTCATCTCTGAGTAGATTTGGGGATTCCCTTCAGGCTGTTTCAATCAGTAAACTGAAGCTTGTGGTATCTGATGACTTGTCTGTAGTAGTAGTAGTGTGAAATAATGAGTCTCCTCCTGGCCAAGCCCCAGAGCCACCCCTCTGCAGCATTTTTGGCACAGCTTCAGCATAAGGACTCAGGAACAGATGATTTGGAGACACCAAACAGATTTTGCTGGTGGAAGTCCTCTCATTTGTAGTGGGTTGTGGCAGGTAACCATTTTGAAAACAGGTTGGTAATGCCGAACTCAGATTTCATAGAAGTCTGACAGGCTGTTGCTTGGGATGGATATATTGTTTGGATAAGACGACCATCAAGCCACATTTTCCTGGTATGTCAAAGCCACAGAACAAAGTGGGAAACCACAGGGGTCTGGAGATTCAGATTCACATGGTTCTGGTTACAAAGAGGGAAGTCTACTTCTGCTGAAAAAGGATCTAAGGTAGCGAAGTTCACCACATTCAGTTCCCACTCTGCCTTCCATATATGACTTTATGACTGTCCTCTTATGCTGGGGGCAGGAAATGCCTTGTGATGGCAAATAGCTGAGCCATCTCTGACAGACTTACATCATCACAGAGTCACTAGGGAACCGTCTTCTTGTCTTCCATGGCTGCTTTAAAGACACTTTGTGAGGCTTTCTTCTTTAGCAGACCAGAGAATTCAGTCTGAAAGCCTGTCGGGCAGGTCAACCACTGTCTAGGTCAACCAGTCTTGCCCCTTAATTATTCCCTCTGGCACTACATTCACAGGGTGATGGAAGTAGAGGCTAAATATAGGCCCTCTATATATAGGATCTCTATATTCTTGGCATATATGAAACCACGTCTACACTGTTATTATTGGAATATACGTTTGCATCGTTGTGTAATCTGGAGGAGGGGTTGTAATGTGTGCTATAGAACTGAAAAAAGACTGTAATTTGTGAGCTAGTTTGAGATTCAACCAAAAACATAACACTATCAGAGCTCATTATGTTAAAGATTTTAGAATTTGTATAAACTCTTAACAGGTAAAAGCAATTGCTTTGAAAGAATTAAAATTTTGTGAGTGGCTTGATGCTGAATTGCTTCTTTACAAAACTTAATGTAGTCCAAAAATCAGTGTAGTCCAAAAATCAGTGTAGTCCAAAAATCAGTATAGTCCCTCCAAATCAGATTTAAAATTGGTTAAAAAAAAAATCTGTGTCTAAATGACATTCTTAGATGTACAGGAAGCAGAACACTGAAAAAGAATAAGGTCACTTAAATACCAAAACACAACAAAAACATTTAAGAGGATTCTCAGAAGAGAGACATAAATTATTTGAGATCTTCAAAATATTTTCCTTATTGAAAAACTAGGAGAGTTAATTTTTCTGACAAAAGCTTAGAAGCTTATATCCTGGTCTGCAAGACATTTCTAACTGCTGACAGAAATGTTTTCCCGTAGCTTAAACCCCAAGATGATTAGAGCTAATATAAGTTAAAACAGAAAAATTCAAATTTGAAATAAGGTGATACTTTCAATACTTTGTTACTTTCTGCAACATTATTAAGAGAAATGTGAGAAAATATTCGTACAACATTTGAAATTTCCTTCATCCCTAGATGGGAATCAGGGATCTGATCTTCACATTTCCTAACATCATTGGTAACGTCCTCAGTAGGTGACTGACGTTCTTTATTAATATCATAATCTCTTCCACAGAAGTAAAAACTTACCTGAATTTTAATTATGTAGTAAACCACGTAATTTTGAATCCAATTAATTGCCCCAAAGTAGTGAATATATAAATAGCTCTGAATATCTCACACTTACTGCTTCCATTTAACACTTCCTATGTTTCTCCTTTCGCTGTTTCGACACAGAGCCAGAGCAAAGGGCCATATGTAGCTAGATCAAAGCAGGAGTCTGTCCAGAAAGGAGTTGTGACTCATGAATCATAACTAATCCCTTGATTACCCTCAGATGGTACATTTTATTTCCTTCCCTGTATCTGGCCAGCTGTTGCTCCTACTGCTGATCCTGCTGGTGTTTTACTGCTTTTATTGGCGCTGCTGATGTCTTTCGGTAGTCGTGTAAGGGCTGAAATAGGGATCCAGTAGAGCAGTTGTGCTCCACCCAGAGCATTCACGGCCGAGAAGCCGCAGTGGAATTGGCAGGAGAGTCTCCTTTCTTCCTCTAACAACTCCTAAAAAGGCCTTGAAGTTTTATTGTGGCAGTTATCACTTTAATATCTGAATGTCTCCCAGGTTAGCTGAGTGATGAGCAGGAATCTTATGGTTGCTGCATGTTGGCTCCTCTGTTGGGAATCTTTGCTGGTGAATGTAGAGGGGGAAAAGCTCAGAAGTCTGTGTCTCCATCAGCATTATGATGGGAAAGAATTCTCAGTACTTCCAAATTCATGTTAGCATTTGTTTAAATTTATTTACTAACTATTAATTTATCTGTGTATACTCCTTACTTACGGCTATAATTTTCATTTTGTTTCCAATCTATCGCTGTAGTATCATGAGTAGTAAGCCCGGCTTAAATTTTTTGATTTGAAATTTTAATGCAGCATTTAAAGGAAAAAATTGGCAACAAAACAGGCCCAGCAAAATAGTTTTAAATAGTCATAGGTGCAAAGAGACACCCAGTTATAGCTGTCTGAATCTGAAAATCTGTGAGAAAGGCAACTATAAAAGTTGCTAATATTATGAACTCAAAAAAAGAATAGAGCTAGAACTAAGCAAGTCTGTGAAACATGGAGCAATAATCTTGCAGCTATTTCACAGGCACAAGCAGGCAGGTAGATTTTAATTTTTTTGTTTTGTTTCGTTTTAGCTAACAGCAAATCAGCTAAGAAAGCCCAGCACTTCATTTATGGATATTATCGATCTAAAACTTGTTTTTCCACCTAAGCCTAAGTGGCAAAAACTTCTCTAAAGTGAAACAAGTTCAAGCACTCTCAGCCTGGTTTCCATTAAACATCACAAGAACACTGCGGTTTGACATTTATCTGGCAGCCTGAAATGTGAAAGACCAGTGCAGCTGGTACATGGAGAATGGAAAGGCCTCTTTGGCATCACTAGGGATGCTTTTACCAGGTTAGGGTCAGGTGGGATGACAGCAGAGTGGAAGGAGATAGTCTCACTTCACTGCAGACTTGAACTGTATTTCACCTCCAGGGTACCAGTGACTTACTTGGAAATTGCAAGAACACGGAGCTGCCCTTTATAGAATTATAATTCCTTGCCATTCAAACAACAAAAAAAAGAGCTAATTAAGTATCCCTTATCTGATGTAACCCTCGTCCAAACAGAACCAGGGATCATCCTGTTGCCGTTCTTGGAAAATGTAACTGTCAGAAACAACGGTGTTGGTGGCTGCGATTTGAATGTAGACCTTAAAGAATCATGATTCCAAACTTCTTGGTGCCCTTTCCCTATCAATCAAAAAGAATTGTATGAAATAATTATTAGGCTACATAATTATTTTACAAAATAGAAGGTGTTTTTACTGCACATTTCCATTTTAGTACCAATCATTACTTCCCTGAATACTAATAACAGCGTTAAGCATTAATAGCATGTTTTAAGGTAAAGGGTCAATAGTCTAAGACCTATGAAGGAACTCTGAGCATTTGCAATGTAAAAGAAACCTTTCACAGAGAAGTGTTAAATAATAAATGTATTTCTGGGGGAAATATTATATTGTGATCCATTTGGAGAGAAATGACAATTTATAAGACGTCACTCAGCTGCCCCTGTGTAAAATATCTTTAATAATGCTGTGGCTTAACACTTGATACAGAGGTTCACAGAAAGCTTACGGCTCTCTGCAGAGGTCAGTAGTATTATACTGATTGAGGGGAAACTGAGGCATATAATCACCCAGTGCACCAGTGAAAAGAAAGGGATCTGAACTGGTGACTCAGCCCTCTGAGTGCAAGAAAATGGTGCCTTTTCTTTATTTCCAGCTAGTAAGCCATCTTCTAATAGTTCTTTTAAAAGTATAATATGCACACAGAGGAGAGTGAACTTATTCAGGAAAGGTAAAGGTGCTTGAAATGTCTTTGTTCAAGCTGGATTAAACTGCATAATTTGAGGAATGGAGGAGGGGAAGAGGAGGAAATACTTCATATCAGTTTGAATCTCCTTTTTGTGCCTTCATATGTGTATTGACAGAGGACCAGAGGAAGTGAAGCCTCAAGAAAGGCAGCTCAAGTCTGAATTATTCTTGGCCTATAGAAGTCAATGAATTGACTCTTCATCAAGAAATCATCTCCTCTCTGTGACATTATAAGTCCCCCAGTTTATTTTTCTTTTCAGGTTTATTCCAGTTGTTTTTAAGGACAAACTGTGGTATGAATATTTTAGGTCCCAGTAAGATACCATTTTTCTTCATTAAATTTTTCTCTCCTTATCCTGTAGGTGTTTCCATCTTCTCAAACTTGTGGCCACTTTGGATTCACAATCCCAAATGATATTTTAAACCTAAACACCTCTATCTTACAAACACTTCTAAGGATTCACTCATAGGCACAGGCTGAAAGAAGAACCACAGCTTCTTATTTATTATTATTAATATTGTCACTAATATTATTCTTATTTACTGTTCTATGAATCATTGATCTTGGAATAGTATTAGGAAAAAGGTAACCCAAGTTCAGTTGCAGTGGATCCAGGTGAGTCAGAGAGGTAATAACAGAGGTGGTTGTCATTTGCATACCCAATACTTAAGACATTCCCTCAGAAAAGGGAAAATACCTGAATTTAGATTACCAATTAAAAAAAAAGATTGTTTCTTTAATGAAGCTTTATGTAAAATGTACCCTATCTAAATCTCCTTTAATCTGTGCCCAAATCTGCGTTTCCCAAGTTTTTATTTCTTTTTAATGCCTAACCAATCAAAACATATATTTGTAGAACACATGAAACCAATAAATACTCTTCCAGCAGAGCAGATTCTTTTCCCAGAACCCGCAATGAATCAACAAGTGTCAAGTGAGATCGAGACTACTTGGGATTCTTTCAGATTCCGGTTATTCCTACAGGTCTGCTCATGTTTCCTTGAGCACCACAACTCCCACATGAGTCAAATATTCCCCTTAACCAGCTGTCAGCAGATTGCTGGAAGTTACTCTCTCTCATTGTGGGAGGGAGTGGAGTTTGTTTCTGGGAAGAAGCTCCATCAGCAAATATAACACAGAGTTTGAGTGGAAGGTTGTCTCCATCAAATTGTCCCAAGTTCCACTGCCATGGAGTTTTACCATGGATCCTTAACAAGAACTTAAGAAACAGTAAGACAATAGAGCTTGTGCCTGTTCTTCCAGTCATTAACAACAATTATTTCATAATGCTATAGAATACATATCTGACTGTTAAAGAGTTAAAGAAAAAAAAATGAATCGTGTAAAAAATCAGGCCATCGTATAATGCCTCCTCATTGCTATAATGATATCAGTTGCAACAAGTCCAATGGCTGACCTCATTACAAGGGTTTAATTGCATTGTTACACAGTTTCACTTCTTCTCTCTGGCCTCTTTCTCTTTATGACAGCTTTAGAAAGGAATTTCAGCTTGAGGTCAAAGGAAATTAATTACTGCTTTCTTAATCTGTGCTCATCTACATTTAGAAAACTTGGGGCTTTTCACTAACATATTTGTGTCTCATTTCTGTGTAGACCCAAAGTTATAAGACTTTTGTCCTTTGTGAAAGTGCATAAATAGCCTTTTTCATATCAGAGGCCAGATTTTTTTTTCATGTCATTTACAGTTGTGCACATATGGACGGATGCCAATGGAACCAGTGGAATGTCTCTGCATATACATTCAGTGTGGCTGAGGTAAGGCACTTGCAATGTGTCTTTGGTTCAGCCTAAAGGTTCGTGGCAGATGCCAGGTGTTAAAAGAATCATTAACTACAAAACCAGCCCAAGAACAAAGGAAAACCCAACCCAATAAGAAGTTACACTTAAGATAAAAGTCAGAAAGGATCTTCAAAATTGAGTAGATACTTCTGTAAAGAGAAGGGTGAAAAAATATGTCTCTATGACACCAGATTTTTGCCTGCTACCTAGCTTGTGTTTTTCCTAAATACATCATGGTTCAGTTAAGGAATATCCAGTTTATGTCTCCAACAACTTGTCATCTAAATAACACATATTGCAGTGTGTCAGAAAGGGACAAAGACAAAGACACCATAACAATAGTCCTTGGTTGAAAAGCAAAAACGCGCAAAATGTGGCTATGCTGTTGTAGCATGAAATGTAAAAGTAAAAGTTCACATATTAGGGCCTCAATTATGTCCTGTAATTAGGTCATTTGAATTTATCGTTGCCTGTTCCATGAACTCTAACTGGTTTTGAGAATAACTAAACTTCTGCTAAAGAAAACAATGCTGTTAGTTTTCTTCTTGAGGGAACAACTTTGGAAGAGAAATTACAATCAGAAATGTCTCTGGGACCATTTGACAGATTAATGTGAGGGGATATGCCACGCACCAAAAATAATCTGAGCAAGTATTACCACCCTGCAAGCATGACCTGGTAGTTTAAATGTGCGAAAAAGTTGTTATGTACTATGCATGTGTAAAGCTACAATACAAGAAATATGAATTTTCTGCAGAACATAAGTATTACAGGTACTTTGTGGTTCTGATTAAGTCGTGGAAATGTTGACAAAGACAAAAAATTGGTATGTTTTGAGTACTTTGACATAGAACATTTAAATTTTTGCAAATCTATCGCACTATCTTTTGATCAGCTTTGCCACCCACTGAAATTCCTGCTGCCAGAGCTGTGTGTTCTTTTTAGTTTATTAGTTACTGCCTCATTCTCCCCTTTCAAGTGGTAAGACTGGCAATATTAAAACTGCAGCTGTGAAACAAAGTAAATTCATTGAATAGTTTGCCTTCATCTATCTTGACTTAAATCAACTCTGTTAAGAACACCAACAAAAAGACCAAAGTTTCATCTAAGTCACTGTTAAACCTTACCATGAGACCTACCTGCATTAAAGTGAGTTTCATTCTCATGATTACCCCGTGTCTCTAAAATACCCTGTGTACACCTTTTCCTTAATAGTTGTGCTTATAAGGTGAGCTCGGACTTAAGCCTGGGTTGTGGCCTGCACAGGAGAAACCATCAATGTAGAGACATAAAGTTCACCAAGATGTGGAAGCCGTAGTGAAAAGACATCCTGGACAAGCCTGAACTTCTCTGCAGCCACAAAGATGCTCTGCAGGTGGATGTGCCTGAACTAAAGCAAGTCCCTTGGGTAACAGTACTGGAGTAACAGCCACATGAGCTTCAATGTGCAGTTGTTACTGCGGTGAGCAGCCAAAGTTTTATGGATTCATACTCAGTCACTTGAGAATACACTGGGACTGATACTTAAGGAACTTAGACCCAAGGTAGCTCTAATCATGCTCTAATCACATTTTTAACTTTGTGAGAGATCCCCTTGTAAGGCCTGGACCAAGTCATAAAGTAGCAGAGGTCTCTGAACTGTTTCACCGACTGGCACCAGGAGTTCTAGTGAATCACTTGTCCAAAATGAATCCTAGAACTGCTTAGATTGGAAAAGACCTTTAAGATCATCAAGTCCAACACTGCCAAGTCCACTACATCTTGATGTCAGCTGGGGCCTCCCCAGTGAGCCAGGACTGCTGGGAAATGAGGGAGAGTGGCAAGTGAGCACTTGCACCAGCTCCCTTGGCAGCCTTGGGTGGATCCCATCGAAGCCTGTGTGTCTAAGAGGTCACTAATAATTTCTTCTTGGATTATGGAGGCTTCATTCTGCTCCCTGTCCTCCAGCTCAAGAGATTGGCTACCTAGGGAACAAATGGTCTTACTATGAATGAATAAGGCAAAGAAGTTCCTCAGTCTTTTCCTCGTCCTTTATCGCTTTGTTTCTCTCCTGCATCCACTGAAGGATGGGGATTCCCTTTAGCCCTCCTTTTGTTGCCAGTGTATTTATAGAAACATTTTTTTTTGTCTTTTACGGCAGTAGGCAGATTAAGATCACATTGGGCTTTGGCCCCTCTAATTTTCTCCCTGCATAACCTCCCCCAACAACCTTGTATGCCACACTGAGGTGTGAAGGGATTAAGTTGAAAGGCCTAGTTAACACAGACATGGCACTGGTGACAGAATTAAGTGCTGATGATATATAACAAAATACTATTACATGAAATAGGATCTTTTTCACCCAGTTTTTCGATTCTGTCTGATAGAACTAGTAGAAGAAAATGAAAAAGTATCCATCAATCAGAGGTCTGGCTGGGTCAGACACTTTGGTCAAGCAATGTGAGCAATTCCACCTAACTGCACTATAATTTACTGCAAAATTAATGCCATAACATGCAAAGCCATTGTTTGATAAAGGCAATTCTTAACCTCAGGAAAAAAAAAAAGGTAGAATTTGTTTCATTCTCGCTCTTTCTCTTTTTTTTTTTTTTTTTGCTATCCTGAAAAGATGAAACCTTTATAATAATTGGGGGGTTAAGGATGAGTCACTTCTAATGATTGAAAAATCCTCGAGCAGGATTTTACAGACTTTCTCAGTCATTGATAAACCAAGATAAACTAGGAAAAAAAGAGACAACAAGGTATTATTTTTTGTTGAAGTTTTCCTACTTCTTTACAACAGGATGAAATCAAAGCTCAGTGGGAAGAAAAAGTTTTGATATACACTACTTTCTATGAGAATTTTCAGGACAGCTTATTCTTACTCAGGATAAGATCAAATAATTCACCAATTCATGGTCTTAATTGCACTGTTGCAAGATAGGGAGACTAATGGCATATTCTTATTTTTAAAATGTTTAAAATTATAGTTTGTTATAAAACAGGTCACTTATGTCTGATATTTGATTGGCCTTGATTGCTTCGGAAAATTAAATTGTTACATTAGCTGTGAAGGTGTTCTAAGGTTTTCATTAAGTATCATACAGTCCTACAGCTTCATCAGAAACTGAGTGGAAATTAAAATATTACCCAATGCCTCCAGAATTGACAGCAAACCCTCACAACACTCTGTTGTGAACCTTATGATGGTCATTCTCCAGAGGGAGAAGCTGAGGTGCACAGAAAGGATTTTTCCTTTCCTAGAGACTCAGATATTCCTCCAGCTGCACCTTTTATTATTCCTTCTACGCTTTTCTGGTGCGTGGTATATTCTGCTGTGTAACGTGAAGAGGAGCAAAATCTCATAAAACTCTAGGGAGCAAGAAAAGGAAAGAGCATCTCTCACCTATCCATTGCTCTTTCTCTTGGTGTGCCTCATGAATACTTTGAAAGATGCTGAAACAGATGAGGTTATTTACCTGCTCTCTATTCCACCACTTCATTCCTCCATCTCTTTTTCATACATACAGTGAAACTGATACCAGCAGTTGAAGGTGGGATAACAGGAGGAGGTAGAGTTGTTCCTTGCAGAGGATTTACCCATGTTGTGTGCTGTTTCTTTGGGATTGCCTGAATGAGAATAGATTTAGGAGATGGAGACTCTGGCCAGAATGAATCTGAATAGGAAACAAAGGAGTAGGAAGTAAGTGCTGCAACTCCGAAGCAGCTCCAGATGGGTTGCTGCAATACAAAGTTTCAGTTTTTTTCATTATGAGTCTATTTACTCTGCAAGGTGGTTCAAACACTGGTGAAATAAAGCTCATGTTTTAGTGTTGTCATATATGTAAACTGATTTAAGAAGAAAAAGAGGTACAGTGAAGACCAGGAGCTAAATCAGGAGTGTTAATGTAATTGCCAGATGACTTTCCAGGATAAAAGGTAAAAAATACCATAACATACCACTAATCAATTAGAAAATAATTTATGATAGTTATGCATTTTAAGGCAGGTGAGGCAACCCTACACAGTAGTAATGCAGTTTATATTTTTACTAATATCTCAGTAAAAAATATAAAATTGAAAAAAATACCGCAAAGATCTTGTCATTGCCAAGCCTTTCTTTCCTGTATTGTTTCTTTTGAAACTTACACTGAGGCTGCAATATCTGCTGACCTGCATAAACTTGTATAGCAGCCACTCTAGTGGTGTGATTCTATTATCCAGATTTCACAACTTACCTGCTGAGAACTTCCAAGAAATGATGTTATAGTACAAGCAATCCAGTTTTTCTTTTTCTTTCTTACAAATATTATTGTGGGGACCTTGAAGTGTACAGTCTCCACCTGTGAGTGTGTATACATGGAATTGCACCTGAAATTGGGTACCTGCAAACACCTGCAGAACTAAGAATAGTTTTCATTTTATCTAACTAAGCCTTTCTTTTATCTAGCACCCAGATGCCCTAAAAGTTTGCTGCCACAAAGCTCGTCTGGAACTGCTTAAGAAGACATGAGCACAAGATTTTGATTTGCATTCCTGAACTTTGCAGACTCTGGACAGAACTTTCAGCAAGTGTATCTTAACAGCCTCATATGGTTATTACAATTCAGTGATTTTAAGGGTACGTGTGGCTCTCACCAGTGTTTGCTGGTATAGTATCCTGGTCAAGATCTGCATTTTTTTGGGATAGCATCATGGTGCAGGGATGGTGCAGTTACCTAGTGAAGCACCAGCTGGAAGTCCTTGCCAAAATTCCCTGGGGTAGTTTAGTCCTTGCCAAAATCCACCCTGTGCTGTCCCCAGCAGGCAGGTACAAGCACCGGTGTTGGAAACCCCTCTGGGAGGTGCTACGCTGCCATTTGCAGGGTTCAAAAGAAGTTTTGTCTTTCACAAGAGCTTTCACCCATGCAGTCCCCATTGCAGGGTAAGCTTCTTGCTTTTAGGTAATGCCTATTTCATCTGCTGTAAAGACACACGTGAAAAAAGGGCTGGCATTAGCCACATATCCATAAAAGCCTAGCAGCCAAGAGTATTATCTTTATTCAGAAGAAGTATAGCACTTTTAAGGTTCAGAAACATATATAAAAATTGGGTTCTGAAATGGTCATTTTTCCCCTCTGCTATGCCATTATAGCGATCAGCCAAGCTTCTGCAAGGTAAATACTTTTGGAAAATAAGTGGAAATTTGCTGCAAATCAGTCCCTTTTGTGCATGGCCACAGGAGCATGTTGAAATGTTTGGACACTAATACCCATTCATTTTCTTGGCTCCATAAATAAAAGCCGCCAGCTATGTGGCGGCCGTGAAATGGTATTCTTCAGGACCCAGCAGGAAGCCCCATCCTTATTACCACTGCAGGGGGCAGGACAGGCCCAAAATAGCAAGACAACTAAATCAAGACATTTTCAATGTCTAACAAAATGACTGTGGTTTAGAGAGAAGCAAAAGGTTGGGAAAAAAAAAATTGGACAGCTTTTATACTTAGCATAATACCTTTGTTAAAAGAGTTCAGATAAGAGAATCAGATCTCCAAAAAAGAAAAAAGTGCATAAGCATATTTCTGAACATCGTTTAAAATATGCAAAGACCTGATGGAACCAGAGACTGAGCACTATCTGAAAGGACATCTTGCTCAAGTCATATTTTCCAAATGGTAGCCCTCGGTTCCTAGTAAATAGTGTCTTCTGGCAATATTGTTTCTTGGGTTTTGATGGAACCAAAAGGTTTGAAAAGAGACACTGGAAATTTGGCAATAAAATTTGAAATCTCTTTTGGTCCACAAAAATGGTAAAAAAATTACAGTACTTTTATGGAGGAAAGGTTTTGGACTAAACCCTGCATTTTTTCTACAGGTTTACCTAATTTTTATGAGTTTCCTATGCCAGGCAATATGATGCTTGATTTTGGCATAAAAACATCCTAAAGGGTCTCAGTGAAAATAAATATGGTGGTGTAACTTGCTGTTTTACATAGCTGAACTCTGCTGATCTGGGAAAATATTAAAGTAGTTTTAAAACCTGGGCTTCAGTTAAATGGGATATTTTAAGTGTACGGCAAATGAGTTCAGGGGATATTTTGTGTGAGATAATAAAAGATTAGACTGTTGAGGTTTTAATGAATTCACAGTTCATTGCTGTACTCCAAAACCAGTGTTTCATTCTCTACAACCACATCACTAAAATAGATACGGGAGAAATGTTATTTTTATTTTAATTTCATTCATTTGTGATTCTGATTATAAATTTGCTTAAACAAAGTTGAAGTAGGGATGTGCCTGACATTCACATTTCAGTTACGCATAAATATGGGTATAGACCTATAAATTTATATTTATACATACAAGTTTCCACACATTTTGGGGAATTAAAACAGTTACTTGGAATGTCTCATTATGGAAGGAAATATTCCGTGTTAGTGTCAAGAGAAAATAACCATTTTACCTGAACATTAAATTTACTTGCACTGAAGAGGAGAAATTACTAAGGTACAAAATGTCAAAGAAAAATGAATTCAGTGTATTACTGAGTGTTGCCTTGTAGACTAACCAAGGGCTTTTGATAATAAAAATAAAGTCTGAAAATGAAAAAGGGGGACCCACAGTGACAGTTCAGAGCTGTTTCTATCTTCACTTCCACCAAGATCAAACTCTGTGACCATTCCAACCTTTAATGTTGGCTTTCCTACCTCCACTCTGGAGTAATCCAGACTGTCCAGGGAAGTTTGTATATATGGAAGGAGTGGCTCATATTAGATTCTTTCCTTACAGGCAAAAGAGAGAGAACTGTTTGGCTGTATGTGGGTCAAGAAATTCTAGTCTGAGGACTAAAACCATGATCTATGCAGAAAAAACCAAAACCCTTGCATGGTCATGGGCGAAGGGATTGAGACCGTGTATCCTTCTGCTTAGACATAGGGACATAGGGTGGCTCATACAGTCAGAACTCTGCTACAAATAAGGACTCCAGAAATAAGAAAAATGAAGTCTATTTGTTGCCTTTTTTGAAGTAATTGAAAGAAGCATTAAGGGGACAATCCTGGTTGTAGCTGGTGAAAACACGAGGAAGTTCCAAAGGTGTCATGATGGATGTGGAACCCAGCGTGCTCCATCCTGTAAGATCTCACCATCATTTTGTTTCACCTCCTGCCTAAGTGGCACAGGTTTTACAGAAAGGGCAAGTTGTGCATGCAGAGTGGTGGTGACCATAAACCCAATCCTCACGCACTGGAACAGAGGTGGCCTTGTGCTCCCCGTCACACCAGTAACTTCAGGCACACCTTTGGGGCACTGTAGTGACCCAGATACACGAGGCTGCTGGCTGCCCAGCTGTACCACTCACCTTCCTGACCTCCCAGGCTGAAAAAGCGAAGGATCAACCAGTCTACAAAAGAAAATGCAGCAAAGGACACACTGGTGTCAGGACTATCATTATCATAATTGACACTACTGAAATAATTCAGACATTAAGCCTGCAATCTTTGCTGCTGTTTGTATCTGCTTCATTTAAAAGTTACAAGGCCAAAATTCATTGAAAGCAGAGGAGGTAAGAGCGAGGTAGGGGGAAAATCACCCATTCACTTATTTCCATTTTGGCCTGCTGAGTGCCTCAAAAAACCTTGCCAAATTCTTTGAAAGCTTGTATTTGCAAAATGAATTCCAAAATAATTAGCATTGGACGTACAATTTAACGAACTTACATTTGGTACATGGTAGGAATAATACCTGGAACATTTTTCTTATGCTCAGACTTTTATGACTCAGACTTTAATGATCCTAATAAACATTACCTTACCTAATAAAAGCTCTAGTATTTTGGAGCTGGTGCACAGTATGCTAACTGCATCTGGTGTCAACTGGAGCTAATTAATATTTTTATAGGTGTCTTCTCTCCACTGTAGTTTAAACGGAAATATTGTGGGGTGCTTACATCAAAGCTGGAGGCAATTGAGACCTGCGCTTGCTTCCCAGGCTGAACTGATAGCAAGTAGACCAATTTTTATAGGATTGTAAAAGCTGACTGTGGCTGGGGTTCATGCAGAGAAGCACTTTTCCCTGTAGCTCTCACAATTCAGCATTAATGCTCGTGGCTTGTTTGCTGTGAGGTGGCTGGTGAGATGGATGGAGGGACAGCGGACAGATAAACTGGCAAATAGTTCTGCCTAGACTTAGACAAAGCACACAGTGACCCAGACAAACCACACTTTTTTTTTTCTTTTTTTTCCTCTCCCCCTCCTTCTAAAGGCTTTAAAAATGTGCTCTATCAAGCATTTACTTGTGGCGCAGATAAGATTTATCTAACAAGACTGGGCTAAAATGAAAAAAAAAGATGAAATAGCACAAGCGGTGCTAATATGTGTTTTGAAGCGTACCAATCGGCCAGTGCAATGTCACAGCCCTGGGCTACATTTGCAAGTGGTCGAGCATCTCCTTTTTAAAAGGTTAACCTACAAAGAGCACACAAGCCCCTCTCTATGAATATGGGCAAACACCCAGGGAGCTCCACAACAATAAGAAAATAATGACATCAACCTGACCATGCTTAAGTACATAACATGCTGAAGGTTCACGGTTGTGTGGCCTGGAACAATAAAGGAAAAATAAAGAAGCCTGCTTGGTAGGCCCCAGCTGTTATTAGCCATGCTGTGAGATCAAGGGAAGGTATGATATGGGCTGCCATTTCAATTGAGACCAGGTTAATCTCTCAATTTGTGGAAAAGAAAAACTAAAAAAAAAAAAAGAAAGAAAAAACAGGCAGGGAGAGAAAGCAGTGTTCACTCCACAGTGCTACATATGGGAGAAATAACAATATCCCTATTTACATAATCTGTCTTTAACCCTTTCCTAATAGAGACTTAATTTCCTAAGAATCACAAACTGCAGATTTAATTTTCCTGCCCCCCGAAATGAAATATCAAACCTTTGTTAACCGTTTCCCATTGGTGCTGCCATCGTTTGTGGCTGACATCCAATGCTGCTGAGGCTTACCCAGGGGGAACCTCTGGTTGCTGCTGGAGGATCAGAACTGCATGTAAAGACCTATGGACGCCTCTGGTTTTCTGTCACTAATCTGTCTCTAGCACTGGATAAATAATTTAAAATTTGTCCTATCATTTACGGGCATGAAATACAGCAAATCACAGCAAGCTCTTTTACCAATGCTCTCAACTAATATAGTGCAGTTTTCAAGTGAAAAACAGCCCTGTTTTGTGTGGCAGTAGAGTGTGGAGGCAATGTGGGGCTTGCTCTCAGTGATGGTTTTCTGGTGCAAGAGCTTGTATTGATGGAAGCAGTGAGGGGAGTCCAGACTCCTCCAAGGTCACTCTCCAGCCTCTCTCCCCGGGACCCAGGTCGAGGCAGGATTTCCAGCAGGTCCCTGCAGATTTGGAAAACTGGAGTGGAATCGTTTTAAGATTATAGTTTATGAAATAATATCCTGGGAGTACTGAATTTTCCTGCTTGTAGTTTATGACGTGTAAGCCAGAACACGTGCACAGCCCACGAGGCTTCTGTGGATGTTTAACTTCTCCTGACTGCTGTCCTCTGCATCAGCCCTCTGGAGTCAGGGGAGATTGCTCCTTCCTCCAGAGCCTCCGTGCATCATGACAGGAGATGAGTTGGGGGAAAAGGGGCCCTGGAGCAAGGGCTGAGGCCACAGTGCTGCTGAGGCTGGGGAGTGGGCAGGGCTCTGGCAGGGAATGCCCAGTGCATCCCAGGGAGTCAGGGGACTGCGCACAGCCTGCCAACATTTAGAAAGTCACTGAGCTGCTGATCCAAGAGCAAGCCTGAGGGAAAGGACTCACTTTGTTAAGACACAAGAGGATTTTGCCCAGTTTTTCATTCCGTTTTCTGTGTTCTTTAATTTTTCTGAGTTTGTTTTCTTTTAGAAGAGTTGCTTGGTCTCGTGCCTGGTTTATGCAAAACTCTCCCTGGCATTTAAATAGACAGCACTGGGTTCTTGGGTTTTTTTGAAGAAAAAGATGCAGCAGAGTCATCCCAAAGCCCTGCTGACTCAGCATCACAAGTACTAAGACGGACTAAAAACTGGTGATTTATTTTCCAGGTATCCCAATGATTTGAACGAGTTAAAATAGCTGAATGAAGCTGAGCAAGGGCACAGAGAAAGTAGGAAAGAAGTGGCAAGACAGAAAATATGTCCCTAAAAAACCAGGTGAACAGAATAGCCACAATGCAGTCACTCTTCACTGAGTTACTGCTATATCCTCTACCATCCTCAGAAGGTTGATGCAATTGTAGTAGCTGTATTTATTATTTTCTCTCAGACGAGCACATCTCAGGTTCTTATGACTTCACATGGTAACATTTCATTGCTAGTTCATGACTTAATCACACTTCTGACTATTTAAATACAAAATCATTTCCACGTAGATCCAGATAACACTAATTTTGTTTAAAAGTCTTAATAAAGAAAGGAATATCCAAAAAATATTCCTGGAAGATACCTGGATGGGGTTGGTTTTCTTTTATTAGTGTAACCATGGTGTTTCTATTTTGAAGACCATGCCTTTTCAGAAAATCCTGTTGGTATTATAAAGTATAAATTAAGGCAGATAAGGAGCTATTTTGATAGGCTTGTGAAGTTATTTGCATTTTCTAACTTCAATAATACATATTTTTTAATGAATGTTCTTCTGTTACAAAGTGGAGATGTGCAGGATTTGCTTAAAATATTAATGGTGACCAACAGCTCTGCATGAAAGTTTTTGGTAAAGATTCTTCAGCTTTTTCATTTTACCTGAGATAAGTGACTGTGTTAGAACCTAAAAATCTATACATCCATAGAGAAATTCCCCTTCTTTTCTTTTTCCTGCCATATTAATTTTTTTCATGTCAGTAAATGCTGAAGTTCAAAAGACTTGAAAGCACCTGTTTGTTTCCATTTCTTTTTTGGTATTAGATGAATTCATTAAAAATATATTTCTGAAACTGTACGGCCAAAGTGGTCAAACATTGGTTAAAACCAAAATCCTCTTTTTAGTCTCCTGCGTGCTCATTTTTCAGAACTATTCAGCCCGTGTCTTAGATATTCTTTCTGCTGTAAATATTCCTCTCTTCTCAAGGGGCTCAGTTCTTCAGTGAATTGACAGAGCCAACTTCATCGTTGCCAGATTTATGCAGCTTTCCTGAGGAGAGACTGTGCTCATATCCACTGAGCTCTGCGTGGTCTGTGCCTACATCCCCTCCAGTACCCATTGTGTCTGTTCCTCAATACTTTAAATTCAACACTTTCAGATTATAATGAAAAACTTCCCGATGTAGAGTTTGAATTTTCATTGCCTGTGTTATCAGCAGGGAACATCACGGACTTCTAGTGTCTGAAGGAGTTTTCTGAGCTACCTGTAATGTAAAAAACCTCAGCAGCAGCAGGGATATCACATCCTAATTAACCACGATATTCTTGCACAGATAAAAATAAATCCATAACCCACTTCTTTTCCTCCTTACTAACTCTTGCAGCAAGATGTGGTCCCAGTCCTGGATGTGGGAACATCTGGCATGGCTTCCTTCACCTTTTTAATGTGAGGAGTCACTTCTGGATCTCTATTATAAATTTATGAGCAGAGAATCATTAGAAAACATTTCTTTTCTTTTGCTGGCAAATAGTTGCCAGCACACTCTAAATCATATTTTATTCACACTGCTCTTAACAGCAGTGCAGCCAGGTGTTAAATAATAATAGAGTTAGATCAAATGGCTGGGTGGTTCAATTGGGAGAATCATCCAAAAGTTTCAGATACTTACCTGGAACCCTCCCAAAGAATGTTAGTCTGGAAACTGAACGTAAAAAATATCATTTAAAATTCTGCTTTCTAAAGCAATCACCTTTTGGTGACTTGTAAGGTACTTTAATGTATAGAGGTTTGAGTACCTGGAAATAATTGCATAATCTTTGATCAAAGGTACATGTAAAGCAAAGGATTCAAGAATTGCTGACTTTTAATATTAAGTTGGTTTGTCTTTCCTGTTCCCATTAAAATCAGAAGTACTGAGGGGAAAATAATCAGTAAAGTAGCCTTTAAAAAATATAACAGAAACTAGGAAAAGTCACCTTATTTCTTTTAAACAGTTTGTTAATTTTTTTCTAACACTAATAAATTAATTTTTTTTTATTCTGAGCTTCTCATGTATTCACATACATGATTTGAAAGGACAGCAAACTGAAAGAAGAGAATACATCAAATTTTGGCAAGCACAGAGTTTTACTGACAGCAACAAACAGGCTTTTATCCATCATTTCGGTACTTAGGAGACTTCTGGCTGCATTTAAAGACAAAAGTTCTGGCTTTTCTGAAGTTGGGAAAATTCAGGTTCAGTTAATAGAACACCCCAAATGTGTCATTGCTTTTGAAATCCATCTAAATTTTCCAGTAGGTGAGTTCAGAACAGAGCTCAGATTTACTGAGTATGGGTTTGGCAGTCTGCAGTCTGAATTTTCTTGTCATGAAGTTTTGTTCATGAGCAGTGGCGCTACCATGTCCAAATCCTCAGCCTATGGCTTTTTGGGGGCATTTCTGCTGCTGAGAGATTTTACTTTAAATCACCCTGTTTATATATGTAATATCTTTGATTATGCTCCCAGAAAAAAAATGACATATTTCTCATTTCCCTCGTGGAGAGACGATTATTGTAGTGGTGCAAACAGGGTGATGTCTCCCTGCTCCCCCCTCCCCACATTTTCTCTTCGGACTTCAAGTAAAAACAAGATACCATTGGTTCTGTGTACAAGTGTGAGACCACCAGCTAATTTTGCATAGCCCACTGAACAGTTAGATGGGAATTGCTCTTCAGGGTGTTCTCTTTGACAATAAACAGAAGCCTCAAGTCTGTGTTTGGCTGCAGTTCAAAAAAATTACTAAGGAATCGTACACACTTATGTATATGAATACAAGCAATTGCACATTCCCATACAGTAAGCTTTGCAACCACAGTTATTAACATTTTAAAATGAGTAAATGCAAATAAAATGACTGAGTAATACATGTTATGTTAAGATCAGCTATATGAAAAGCAAAAGGATTAAAAGTTAATTTCATCCTTTTTAATTCAAGGGACATATAAATGGCATTCTGGGTAGAGTCAACTCCTCTTTTATCAGTCCTTTGATGCTGCTTTCTCACTGATTCAGTTGTTCAAATGCTACCTACATAATAAAATCCTGAGTTAATTTACTAAGATTTTACACCAGTGCAAATGAAAGAAGGGAAAGTGCTAAACAAGGCAATTAGCACTCTGTTTAGTGCACTCCCAAAATAAATGTAGGCAATTTACAATTTGGCAAATGGTACTCTATCCGGATCCAAGTCATTCCAGCCTAGGGGGCTGGGGAAGTTCATTAGGGGTGAAGGGAAGGGTCTTTGTTTTGCTTTGCTTTTTAACTATATGGGTATATATATATGTATATACACACATATACAAATGCACACGTTGCTGTTAAGGTCCCCCCCATTTCACCGTGCAGCAACAGATGTGACCCCTCCTGGGGTTATGAGGATTTCTGGTGGAAAAATGTCAAGCTCTGTGTTCACACTGTCCACATAAATGACCTCATTTATGGTGATAATGCTCTTTCCAAAGTGAGGGAGTCCAAAATTGGCAACTCACTGATAACCTCCTTTGTGGCTTTCTTGCCATGATGGTTTTTTGTGTACTTACATGTTTATTATCACTGGAGCTGTTCAGATCAGATCTGTGAACCTGGGAATGTCCTGAGTGAAATGATAAGATAAAGCACTCTGCAACTACAACTGACTCTCTTTTTAATTGACAGGAAGGCTGCACTATGACTTCCATGTTTATTCTTGTAAGCTCCTTATTAATGCAAAAATAATAGCTGTTATTAATGCAGGATCACAGCCAGCATTAATATTTAAGATGTAAGAATGAAGGAGGTTAAATACGTGTTTATATTAGTTTTAAACAAAGAGCTTTGCAAAACAGTTAAGGCAAGTAATGATGACCAAATTCACAGTGAGTGTGTGCAGTGTGAAATACCTGCTACGTTCTGGGGTTTAAATACATATTCTTAGTGGGACAAAGGTCTTTGATGAGTCCCCTGCCTTGTCATGCCATTGTCTCTCTGAATTGCTACTGCTTCTTGTGAAAGAGAATAGGGATGAAGAACCTAAACAAAACATGTAATATGCTGTGATATTAGCACTGATTTTTTTTTTTTTTGTTTATTGAGTCTGTAGAGCTCTTTTATATGATAGATCATAAGGTAAAAGCATTCTTTTGTGCCCTCTAGCTGCTGGTTGCACAAATGAAAGAAAGAGGAAAAAAACAACCCTGTGATTATTAAATTCTCCTCATCTTTAGGGTTAAGTACCCTGGCTAATAAAGATCTCTCATGAGGATAAAGTTTCTTCCTTGGCAATGTCACATCCATTTAAGTAAAAATTATCTGGATGCTTTCAGGGATTCAAGCTGTTACCTTTACATAAAGCATCTACACCAATTCTTTGTATTGTTTTTATCCTCTGAGAAAGCCTGACATTGCATTTCTTGGTTAAGCAAACCTCCCACTCAGGGCAGGCTGTGGGATTGGGCCCTTTTGTGTGGTAGAAACCTGTTCTACGAGAAGGAAAAGAGTTGTTTATGTGTTCTTGGAAAAATTTAATATCATTAAAAACGCTGTTTCAGACAGTGACAATTCAGCCTGATTTTGTACAGAGCAATTATTATGACCTTTGATTTCAGACCTGTTTTTGTTAGCACCACATTTGCTGCTGATCTTTGCACCCTCATATCCCAAATTGTTTTGTTCTGTTTGGCAGGTTGTTCTAATAGTATATTTGTTGAGACAAACAGCTGAAGTTTCTGCATTTTTACAGCTTATAAAATTTGATGTATATTTTTTTAAATTGTTCTAAACAACCTCACCACCCAAGACCTATTGTATATGCCTAAGGTGTTTGAAATATATTACAGGCCAAAACACCTCTGATCTTTTCTTTGCATTCCATTTGGGTGTGGGCAAATTTGGGCTTATGCAGGCTTACTTCATAGCAAAAAGGATCTACTTTCAACAGTCATAAGAACTGGAAAACTTGTTAAGCACTGGCCTTGGATCACCAAGGGAGGAGTCAAGTCTCTGCTGCTGCAGGTTTTCACTGAGAGGTCAGACAAACGTGTCAGGAGAAATTCAGGTGTCTGCTCCTGCCTTTGAGGCAGGTGTGCGGTGTGGGTGAGCTTTCTGAATCCTCCCCTGCAGGGTGTTTTTATGGCTCGGTGCTCCTGCACTGTGCGGGTGAAGCTGTGTGAGCGCCGGGACTGCAGCGCCTTGGGCAGAGCTGCTCCTTCCCCCAAAGGCTGCGGGCAGGGAGTGATACTGATGCCCATCCCCTCCCACTCCATGGGAGAGGAGGAGGTTGATCAGCCTCCAGGCAGTCTGACAGCAGGCTGTCCTCTTAAACCACGAGTTTAGTGTACCTTTTCACCCTTGCTCATGATCTATTTAGGTGGGCATTTTCCTTCTCTGAGCCGAACCTCACGTAATGCGGAGTGAAGCGGCCCTCGCTGAGCTGAACGTAATGCAACAAGACTGAAAACACATCTGAATCTCATTCACATTTCAGCGGTGAAAAGGGAAAAACCCTTTCTCTTGGCATCAAATATTACATGTTATTTTTTGTTACATCCTTGCTATGTCATCAAAGGTGGGATTGCAGAGGAATACCTGTGACCTCTCTTTGTCCCTGTGATACACGTGGTTTTTTTTTTTTGTTCCTTCCTGCAGACTAAATAAAACCAGGAAAGAATCATGCAAGATAAAAAGGAGGAGCATAACTTCTGAAGAAACTGTTTTGCTCTGCTTCAGATTCTTCCAATATTGTCAATTCTTTGTTTTGAATCCATTTTTTCACTGTTAAGGCAAGCAGAAATATACCCCAGCCAGCCTTGTGTTCCAACTTCTTTACCTTTGTCTGCCTAACTCAGCTGGTATTTAATTGGTCAGCAATAGGAGGGAAGTCTCCTTTGAGGTAATGAATATTGACTGTTTATGTTGAAATGTCACTGTGAAAAGAAAGCCCAGCACCAAAGAGGCGGAACTCAGTGTGAGAGTTTCAGACACAAAGGAGACACCAGCAAAGCACAGGCATTGAAAAGCAAAGCAGCTGAAATTCAAAGAAAAGATGAAACAGAAATGGGCTACATGTGTGGGAATTTTAAGCTGTCAGTTGACAGGTGAAAAAGTCATTATTCCACCTGTTAGAACTAAGTGTAATTGCTTGTTTTTCCTAAAATAACACAGAGGCCGTGACTCATAATTTTTTTTAATTGAAAATTTGTTTAAGCTTTACTTGCAAATACTTCACTTTTTCTTTTGAGGTAAGTGGATTAAACTCATTAGCCAATTTTTCTACCTCGGACATGTGAGAAGGAAAGTACCACATTTTCTGTGTTGCACCAGGAATTAGATAATCAAATCTTGCATTCAGCCACTCGCTTTTTGTCGTGAAGCAACTTGAATAGCAACTTTGGGGTTCGACATGCAAGTTTATCATCCATTCTATAGCACTCATTGATCTGGAATGAATAAAGGCTGTTCTCCAGCATCAACCCACTGCATGATGTATGGCCTGTAAGTTTTTGCTGCTGCATAAAAGCTGTTCTTTGTTCCCAGTTGCGTAATAAGGACTCGTATGAGGTCCTGATATATTTTGAGCCGTTTCTTATCTCGATGGCATGGCCATGCCAGCGGATTTCTGGGCTCCGTAATTCAGTTTTGATTGTTGAACTGTTCTTTCTCCTCTGTCATCCTCTTTTGTGGTGACCTTTAGAGAACTCTGCTGAATAGTTTTTGCAAAGTTGACCCACTGCTATGGAGTATAACCTCCAGTTGTTCCATTTTGTTCATGTGAGTCATTTAGTATTAAGCTTTGGTACACAATGAATTTTTTATTTTTAATGTAAACACTGACTTCGTTGTTTTGGGTAAAATTTACTATGATATAATTTAATTTATGTACATTCTTCTGGCTTAGGATCTTCATGGATATCAGTCAAGGGCTGAGCTCATCATATTTAGTCATAGATATTGTTTCTACAAACAATAAGTCTTCTTTTAACATCCCCTCTTGTTTGATTTTATATTTCATAGTAGGAAATTCCATTAAAAATCTTTGGGAAAGCAAGAGTAAATAAGGAAAACATCTTTTAAGTCAGTGTGTCTTAAACAAAATATATTGCAAATATTTTCCGCTTTTTCTGTGGAAAAAAAATGCTCAAAAAACTTAAATCTGTTGATTTCAAATATACCTTCATATTAAAACCAATATTTTTTATTCTAAGTAGACAAGAAGATTGAATGGTGCAAATATTCCTTCAAAAATCTGAGCCTTTATTTTCACATCTCCATTTTAGCTTTGGCACTTAAAATATTCATGTGGTGTTTTTAAAATGTTCCCTGAATCAGACAAGTGTTTGAATCCAGTAGGCTTTTGTTTTTTATTTTCTCTCGGTGAATCATTGAACAATTTCTGCTTTAGCTTCAATCTGGGCCCATTCACACAACGTGTCCATCTGAAATATCCTGCAATCCTGCAAACAGTAGGCTCCTTTAAATAGAAAAGTATCACCAGGATCTGGACTGTAAACAAAGCAGTAAATGAATTAAACATGTAGGAAATATCTGCAAAGAAGGGAGCTAAATTTTGCTACCGCTACCATTTCTCTGCAGTCAGCAAAGGCTTTGAAAGTTAATGCTTTCTACAGCCAGTCAGAATTCCCAATGGGAGGCCTGTGATCGCCCACAAAAGTTGGGATGAGCAGGCAGTGTGGGGAGACAAAGTCAGCAAAGGTGATCTCTGTGGGTTTGGTTCTCGCCTGTGGTTCGAGTTTTGGGTTTTTCCCCCCCCCCCAAAGCTTCCAATGTCTTTAGGGAACTTTCTGTATGTCCAAAGGACAAGCTTTCCTTGTGCATGGAAAAATAGCTCAGGCATTACCTGAACATCCTAATTTGCTCTCTTGTGCAGTAAAAATCTGTATATGTACATTCAACCCAGCTAGAAATGAATGTATTTTTAGCATCGGAAATGCTGAAGCTAAATATACAAATATATAAATATACAAATTAACTTTTGCATTAATTCTCTAGCTTGGAGAAATGAATGGGCTACACTAGCATCCAATAGCTCCCTTTGCTGTTTATTCCTTCTCTTTGAAAAAAAAAAAAAAGGCAAAAAACCCAGGCATATATTCTTACATCTTCATTGCCTTCTTTTAAAAAAAATAATTGAACTTTTCATGATAAAGGTCCTCAAAATCCTAATTTCTCCAGCAAAAGATTATTTCATATCTCACTGTGTCATTTCAAAATACTTAGATTTAGACTTCTATTACTTTGTTTTGATTTTGTATGTCTACACAAATGGCAGATAACATCTTTAGTCACAATTCTGTGTTATGCTTGAACTCTAACCTGTGACATTCACCTAGCTCGATCTAACAAGCTTTGTGCTCCCTGTCCAGATGAAGAGTGATACTTCTTCATTAGCAAGATCAGTTTCACCTTTAAAAACCCTTTGCTTCCCGTTTGCATTAAGCCAGATTGAGATGTCTTGGGTCATGATGACATTTCAGGAGTATTCAGAAGCAAAAGAGGAAGTCATTACATCTGCAGTTCACCTGCAAAGAAGATGTCATTAAAAGAGGAAGCAAAATGAACCCCTGTCAACTTGTTAGGGCCCAAAAGGTAATTCTGCCATCATATATGGAGCAGGGTAGGATACAGAATCCTATTATTGCTGACACCAGATAACTTGCTGGTGTAAAAAGGTTCTCTTTTCCAGAAAAGTTCAGGTGATACTAAATTTATTAATGTGTCACTTTGGGGAGATGTGATGTCATTTCTGTTGTCTCCAGGGATGAAAACTGGAGTGTCCTTGCTCCTGTCAACACACTATCATCTTAATTTCTTCCACTGTGCACCTCCTCCTTGCCATCTGTGGAGGGGAGAGCAAGGGATGAGGGTGAAGTGTCAGGGGAGATGCCTTTTTAAAACAACTACCAGTATTTGACATTTATCATTTTAACCTGCCTTTTTCCAAAACACAAATTTATTACGCCAACATTTCTAGTGAACGGTTGGCCCGATCCTGCCAGGATTCAGTTCCTATGAGTTGAAACATTACCCGATATTGTAGCTTTACAGAATCAGGATTTTGTTCTTCTCTAATAATCACCAATTCAAAAAAGATAAATATTATTCTGTTTTGTACTTGATGTAAAATCTAGCTACTGCATTTCACTCCAGTGGAACTGAAAAGACAGTTGATTTTCAGACTGTAAAGGTACCTGCTGGACTACTGCAGAAACAATTATGTTACGAATTTTGAGTGGATAAAAGTCTGCATCATGTCCATTATTTCAAATAATATGGTTTTGGTTTTTTTAAACTAAAACTGGCATCTTCTTGAAAGATCCTGGTTGTAGAAATACGGCCGAATGTTTGTTTTTAAGAAATAAGTGAATCACTTTTCAGCTGTGTTGCATAGCAATCCTTCAATCGTGAAACATTTTCTCTAGCTTCTCTATCTGGAGCTGAAGAAACTAAAGCTGGACCCTTTTAATGAAGATGGTATGAATAAAAGGGAACATTTTCCAGGTGAAAAGTATTTTATCTTGGCCTCAGAATGCAATCTAGAGTTTTTGTACGAATGTTGCAGTAACAGGAAATATTTTCTTTCAGTTCCAGGTGTCACACGCTGATTCTGTGCAATACATTTCAATGTGGGTATTATAACAACTCGGCTGATACTGATCTTAATGGATTTTTGAACTGCTAATATTTCAGATTTGAACTGCTTGTACTTCAATTGATGATCTGAGCGTTCCACAAATACCAGAACTAGCATGTTTACTGCCCTGCTGTTGATTGATATCTCCTAATGAAAAAAGCACCTGCAAAAATGATAAAGGAAAGTTACTAATTGGTTTAACTTAGGCTAGCCCCTTCATATTTTATAAATGAGGAAACTTTTAAGGAATTGCTGCTGGAAGCCATCTGCCAACTAAATAAAAATGAATGATAATCATCAGGTTCCACGTGCTGCTTAGAGCAAGTATCATGAGAAAAAAAAAATACAGCTGCTTACTTCGAAATAAAAGCAATGCAGGAACCCAAATTCAAAGCCCCTAAAAATCATCTTTATAATATAAAGTGTTAATCAGTTTGGTATACAAAACCTGTCTGCAGGTCTGGACTCCTTGTCTAGATATCAGAGAGAATATTTGTGGTCACTTTTAAGAGCTGCTAGTAGAATTTACAATAGCAAATCATGATTTATTGTTCCTTCCAGGACATCTCATGTTTCTGTTCTCAATTCTGCTTTCCTCCTCATCATCCTTTTTTCAGCTAAAACTGTATCAGGCTGGGAAATGTTCAGGATGTGTGTTTTCTTCTTGTATTGTGCATAATTTTGCAAGTCATTAAACCTTTGTTTCTTGTCTTTTCTAACCTTCTCAGTAACCTATCTGAAAAACTCTCAAAGGAAAATGAGTCAATCAGGAAAGAAACAGTTCTAATGCCAAATATAAAAAAAACACAACCTGAACAGAAATAGTAATAAAAAAGGAGAACCTTTCACTTAAGGAATGCAAGTACAATCAACTTTAGGCTCCTTTAAAGATATATACAATGTTTTAATTTATTTCTACTGCCTGTGAAAGTTCTATTGAGTCTGAAAGGTTACCCATGTGTGTAAAATTAAGCACACTGAAGGATGTGGGAACACTTCAAGCTACATTTTAATATGAAGGATTCTACATAAGCACAAAAGATGAGATTCTTCTGTTTTGTACAAGTATATGCCAGAAACCACATCATTCTAAAACAAGGGCCCATCCTGTTTACCACGTTGGCATGGCAGTCCCAAGAAAATTCAATTTCCTTCACTAGAAAGACAGACTTTCTTCCTGTGCTAGCAGCACTCTGGTTGTGTTTTGTGCAGCAGGACCATTTAGAACAACTGGGTTTAAGCAGTGCTGGGTGTTTTGTCAGGGTGACAAAGGGGAATTGCATTGCACCCATATATGGCACACAATGCTTGGACAACATGTAATATTCTCTGTGGGTAAAGTTCACTGCTGGGCAGGAAGCCAACAAGAGGCTCACGCACCACTTAAGTCCCACTTAAACCCTATTTTGAAGGCTTAATAGTACACAGGCCATGTTCTGGCCTCTTGCCCAGGAGTGGATTTTACCATGTTCCACCTCCTCTCTCTGCATGCAACAGGGGCAAAAGGGCACTGCCTCTGTGCTGGGCAGGACACTGATTTCTGGAGGAGAACACCAATCTCCTCTCCTCCAAAGAAAGCCAAAAATCCTTAGAACAACACCTATCCTGGCTTATGGCTAAATCCACCTTCCCTGATGCAGTGAGAGGTCACATGAAGCCAAGAGTTCTGTCCTACACAGCCATGGGTGCACCTAAGGACTGGCACATGGCTGGGGTGGAGACTTCCCTCCTGAGCTGTTCAAGATCTTCAGCTTTCCTTTTCTGAGCTTGGATCAATTTTACCTCTGTGATGACCATTAAGAAATTTTTTTTCTCTGTCATTTCTCAGATTTCTGTGCTTGCCTAGGCTGAAATCTAGAGGGGAACAGACAATCCTTTCTTGGACAATCCCAGCAAAGATGTGTTCCATTTTAAGAGCTTGTGACATGCACCAGTGTCCAAATGACTGTTCTACCATGACTGAACAGGAGGAGATGATCTATTGCAGCAACATTCTGCACGAATGATTTTCCCTGTTTTCCCTGTTATTTCCCATCTGAATGTGCAGTGTTATTGTAATGCAAACTGTATTAAACTACACTTAGAAAACAGCCATTCACGGTTATAATTAGCTAACAGTACTTAGTGTTTTCACCTGATCTGCTATGGAGTTCTCTGCAAGGTTGGGGGCTGAAAGTACTATTTACTTGCAGGCAATTATGAAAGCACTCAAAGTGCAAGATTTCATATTAAAGATGAACATCATCTGTCTTACGGCTTAGACTTTATGTATGTTATTCTTATATTAATTAATGAAAACTCAACAAGCAGAATTATTTTGAGATATGGCTTTCTGTGAATGGATTCCAATCCATACTGATTAAGTAGACTGGAAATATTATTTCCTGATTAGATTTTTTTTTTAAAGAGCATTTCCTTCCTAATTAGCAAACAGAACATGGAACACAGTGAGTATACAGTTCCTTTTAATAATTATTTTATCTTTATTTTTCAAACAGAATAGTGATTTACTTAGAATATCTTTCAGAGATCATTTAAAAGACAGAAGCTTATGCCCATTAAAACACAGCTCCTCTCTGAAAACTGACTTTGTGTCACCAAAATACTTGCGAGGTTCAAAAAAATATTTTGACACATTTTACTTTTCAATCGTTATAAAAGGATTTTCCCCCTACATATTCTTATTGTGTCTTCATTTCCAGAATTGTTTTTTTAATTAAAAAAAGACTGTTTTGTTACAATGGATGATTTCAACCCACAAAATATCCTATTGTGCTTGCTATCAAAACAAACAGGTGCACCCAGCAGCATGCACGGTATGCAGTGCAATTGAGCAAACAGTTTGTGCAAAGATTTAAGCTCATCTGAACAATGTGAGTTCAAGTGATATGAATTGAAGCCAAGTATTCTGGATGAAGGGCTCAGAACTGAGGGAATCTGGATGGGGCCCAGAACCTGTTGATCTTTGTGGGAATTGTGGGCACTTTGTGCTGTATAAGAAATGACAGTCTCTGTCAGGGTTAGTTTCTCGGTTTGAAATACCCATGAATTTTTTATCAATAGCAGAGTTACTTTTCTATTGAAACTCCATGCTCTCTCCTGCCCACATATGGAAAAACTCTTTCTGTGCAGATGTTTGCAGAGATTTTGTCAGATGGGAAGACATGGAAACTAAAATTTGCTAAAAGTTAAAGAAAAGAATGGTAGTTAAATAAAGTTATCTGTGAACTTTGAGAATATCTCCATTTCCTATGTGGTTGGCTTCTATGGATTATATAATTTAATTCCTGGAGAGCCAAGGCACCCAGAATGGCATTTTCATGGAGAAAACACACTTTACAGCAGTTGGATGCCTTTCCTCCTTACAGCCTCAGAGTTACAATGGTAGGAAACACAAGGGGACAGTGATAAACTAAAATTCTCTTTGCTGCAAGGCAAAGCAACCTGTCCTTTACTGCCAGAGTGTTATGTGGCCATCTATGAATATTTCATTACTGCTGGGCTGGGGCCACTGATTCAGTTCAGACTCCCAATTAGCACTCTGCACCTAACTGTCTGTTGTTATCTCTTTTTACTCTGCTGTGATGTCTTCATTTATCTCAAGTGGATGGTTCCTTTATGTCTCACCCTTCCTACCCTTCTGGTCCCTTCCCTGGTGCTTCAGTGCCTGTAGGTTCCTGTATCCTCCTCCTGCACTGAAGGAGCTGCTTGCCAGGAGTCCCTGGGAACTCTCTGGGATGGAGTTCAGTGTCTCCTAATCCCAGGAACAGTGAGTTCTTTTCCTGAATCTTTTCCTGACCTGGTCTGTGATGTTACTTCTTTTACAGGCCAAAAGGCTGAGAGGTCCCTCCATCAGCCATCCCTTCATCTCTCCTCTCTGAGAACAGTCACTACACACTCTTCTGGCTCTGATCTATAATCTCTTCTGGATAAATCAAGACCTTTATTTGTTCTGATGAACACTGTGCACATCTGTAGGACAATTTTGATTAATAACATAAATCCATTCTGGTCCCATGCAGTCCAGAAGATCCTGGACACTGCAAACGATGACTTTCTCAGGGTTTTAAGATGCTCCAAAATGAATTGTACTGTATGGTAATACTAAGCAGCTTCACATATTTTTGACATGAAATTGTTGGAAACTCTGAACTAGGCTGAATTATTTTTTTTCTAAGATGTCAAAAATATTTGAAACCCTTTAACTCAGGAATAATGCAGTGAGTACAGACTCCTCCAGCTTGTAGTGAAGTTGGAAAGTGGAAGGAAAGAAATACTTTTTGAGGTGAAACTCCTAAATAGACAGTATCATTTTTCCCAGTTGGCAGTTACAGTTTGGTGATCCCAGACTTCTACACGCAAAAATACTTGACTGTCAAAACATTCTTATTGACTAAAAAAAGGAGAAAACATTTCTGCTTCTGAGAGGGGGTTGACTACTCAGTGTTTGTCAGCCTCTAGTTCTGGGTGTTCATTATAAAATTTTGACTGCACATACATGGACAGGTTTTTGGCAGCAGGGGATGGTTCAGCTTTGTTTCTACTTTCATTAATTTTACTTCAGTTTTCACAGAAAATCTCGTAAAATACATGTTTGTTTAGAATGCTGTATGTGCATGTTGCATGTGCAGGGTCTTTATTCATCTACCACCTTGATCCAGAATTTAATGAACCTCCATGAAAGGGTAAAGTGAAGGAAAGTTTTTTTTCCCTTGGAGACCTGCATTAAGAGTCGTAGCTTTATTAGATAAATTTAATCTCGTGGACATTTTGCGAATAATTCTCCACGGACTGGTTCCTTCTGGGTCCTTGCTTTTATTTCCAGTAGTCAAAGTATTAACAGGGTTAAAGGTGCTGGCGTGGTGAATTTATGGGCGACATCTCGCAGTCCGTTAAAGCAGGATCACTAATGGGTGACCTTGAGGTTCGACCGTCCCAGGCTGGGGAAGATCAAGTCTCAGACCTCTCCTGCAAGTGCTCTGACCTCTCCATTCTTCCCCTCCACGGCCTAACCTTTCACTCACTGATCTTTGACCAAATTATTAAGCAAACACCTGCTTAGGTCTCTGACCAAAGGCTGTAGACCAGGAGAGCTGCCATAATTCCCTGTGAATTAGCTTTAATGATAACAATACTGGCCTAAGGAGAAAATCAGGGGGTAGGTTTACAGTAAATAATCATGCTGCTACAGAGCACGTCCAGAACGGACCCTTCAGCAGCTCTCACCTACAGTAAATCAATGCTAATCTATATGACTGTGATAATAACGGCTTGTCAGCAGATACAGTTGCTTTATTTGACTTGACTAGGACAATGACTAGGTAAAATTTATTTCCTATTACTAAAACAAGACAAAGACTAAGATTAATCCTTTGATGCCAGGGATTTCCCGTTGGTAATAATGCAGAAACTGCATTAGTGTTCAGCACTGTTGCTAAGAGTAACTGAAAAAGGAAAAAAAAAAAAAGGCTGAAAAATATCTGATTATGTCAAATGTTAAGCCTGTGTAACATTATCTGATTTACAAATTGAAGGAATGGTCTGAATTTCCCCACATTTCCTTGGATTGCCTTTTGGCTCTTGTGGTGTGATTTTATAAACCTACATCATCTGAGATTAACTCAAACCTGAGTGGCTCCAGCACACAGATTCACCCCTAAACAGACTGTAAATATTGTTTAAAGACTTTGCTCTCAAAAAGTAGTGGAATCTGAATTATTATACCAGAATAAATAGGATAAAAATCTGGCTAAAAATATTGCAAGTTAAATAAAAGGTAACTTAGTATACACCCATCTCCTGCCTATAAACAGTATTAATTGTTTTTTGATCTGTGTACATCTTTTTCTGTGTACAGGGTTATTCAGATTGACTGTCCAAGTTTAAACTGATTTACATGGATTATTAATTTTCATTCCTTGACTTGATTAGTTACAAGATTAAACCTTTAACTATCGGATAGATGGCATGGAGTACATGTACATATTTACTTGAAAACCTGTAATTTGTTTATATATAAGTACTCACATTTAGATAGGCTTTACTGTAGGCCTAGAAAAATATCAGCCAGATATCTGAGAGACTGTTACATAAAATCTGCCCTGGACTATGCCCTTGAGCAAAACTGGTGGCTTCTTTTCTGGAGAAAAGAAATGGAATTACTTATGACTAGGTATTGGTTTAAAAGAGGAGGCAAGTTAAAAGATAATATTCAATAGAAGTTACAAGGCAAGCACTGCAAAGAGTAAATGGATTTTAAAATTATGTTCATTTGAATTCTTTTGCTTTACACAGTCATTAATTAGTGAAACACAAGACCAGATGATTACAGCACAACAGAGATGTTCAGTTAAATGCGTTACCTACTTCTTTTCTGGCATGCCAGTGTACAAGATCAGATTTTGCCCAGAATTACAGAAATCCAGCATCACCAAACTCATTTTCTGCCCTCACTCATACCAGGCAATGCCACAGATGATGTTTTTTTTTTCCCTTTCATGAAAAAATACAGTCAAGGGCACGAGTGAAAGCCCACTGGAACCTGGGGAAGTCTTTCCTTTGGCTGCAGTGAGCTTGGAACCAAGCCTTACATGGTTGTGGGATATCCATAAGGCATTTGGCCACACAGGAATCTGCACGCTGATATACTCTGTATTTGTATTGTATGACTATAAAATCACTTCACATATTTGCTGTACATTTATCAGATGTCGTTAGTGCTTCAGATGGGTCAGATTTGGGTCACAGGTATGTTGGAAGTTACACAAATACAAGAAAAATAGTAATCCATTTTTTTCAGATATTTTGTCATAGAATCATTTAAATATATCCGCCTTCAATGATAGAAAACTCTCTTTATTTAGAAATTAGAGGGAGTTTTTTCAATAGGAAAATTAAGTAATGTTAATATATGAGCTTATTACTCATTTTTAATGTAGATGTGGGCAAGTTTTACTGATATGTACTTTCAGTTCTTTGTTCCTTATATCATTCTGATGCATAAAGTAGCTCATTTATTTATAAAAGCAGAAAATGTATGTGTGTGTGTATGTTGTGGGATGTGCTAAAGATTTTCTTACAAACAGAACTGAAGATAAAAATGGTTTTGTCTTTGCTTGTACCTGCTGCTGATGGTTAAAAGTTGCATTCTTTTACCCATAAGAACAGAAAACATTTGAAATACAACATTATAAACCAAGGATATATGACATGACTTTATTTGAAGAATGAACTAATTTTGTGCATATTGGTAATTCAAGCAGAGAATTGTTTTAAAATATCACTGCAGGTAATGCCAAAAGGAAAGTAGGTTCTCTGGCATATGTAAGATGGAAAAAAGAGGGTATTCCTGAAAGAGGAACGCACATCACTCAAAGGCATCAATAAATAAAGGTCTTTTTCATATGTAAATGGGAATTTCTAAAGTAAAAAAGGTATTGTTTTATAAACAGTGAGATAATATTCTTGAAAAAGGTTACCAGTGATTACATAAGTTATCTCTTCCATAAAGAAATTTAGAGCTCATAGTTGCTCTTTTCAATAAAAAGGCTTTTCATCTACTCTCACACAGAAAGCCAAGCTCTGCATTTTAATTAGAGATAATAAATAATTATATTAGGAGACTATAACTGTTAAAGTCTTTTTGTGATGCTGTATAGCTCTATTCCTCTCTAAACATATGAGTGTATACATTCAGCTTTTGATTCACAGATCCTGTTAAAAGAGATAATACTTACATAAATATGATCAATATTCAGGGTCTTTGACAAGGGCAAAATACCTCTATATGCTTCAAGCAGAATGAAGCATCTTAAAATCTGTCCAGTCTACCCAAAATTTTAAGTGGTCTGAATATAAATGCAAATAATGACAATAACACCACCCTAAAATATATATATATAAACCAAGGAAATATGGGGTGACTGGATTCTTCTGGGAAATACGTTGCCCTTGATGTCAGCAAACTTGGGAGGAAGCCCTGCCAGAGCAAGGGTCTGCTGTTGGGTTTAATGCATCAGCTCTAAAGGAAATACTGGAATTGTCGCTGTTTGTGCCTCGTAAATTCCTCTTTTTTTATTTTATTGTCGTTATCACACATAGGGGCGTCTTCCCTGAGCGAAACTGGTGCACCAGAGTCAAGGGCAGGAAAAAACCGCGGAGCCAGCCCTGCCCAGGCTCTCCCCCCGCTGGGGAGCAGCTGACGTTGGGAAAGCAGAGAAGGGAGCCATTAGAGTGGGCTTTGGGATTGACACTGACCTAGGGCTGCCATCCCACATTGTCCTGCCATCTGCACAGACGTGAACTTTGCCTCCAAAATTTGGCTTCTCAATTAACGTGTCCAGCTGGGGGGAGAATTCCGTCATTTGCCTAATATCATTATTGCCACTGCTCTGACATATTAATATTAAAAATATATGTGGACGGATCAAGGATTTGCCTAAGCACTTCTCTTTTTATTTCACATAATAGGCAGGAGGTGAAAGAAGACACAATATAATTTGAAAAGCACAACCCTGATTAGGCAGTGATTGGTACACAGCTAGAGCTTACATTTAAAAACATTTTCGTTGTTAGCAGTGCCTGTCAAATATAATGTTTTTTAGTTTTTCTAGCTGTTGTGCAAGTCGATGCAAGGTCATATGATGTTTTGAGGTTTCGGTAAACAGAAAATTATTTATATCCTACCAAGGTTTTTGCAGAATAGACACCTTACGATGGTATTTTTGCCAGCGGATATTCTTTTTTAATTGGTGATTTTGAGGAAGTAGGACTCGGGCTTCAGCCCTGTTGTTGTGGTATGGTGGAATCAGTGATTTCTCTGGATTAGGCCTTGAATGCTCCAAGCTTGGTTTTACAGCACTTACAGGTCTTTTCTCCCTCCCAACAGTGGCAACCTAATAGGATAATGAATGAGACCTTAGATGTTGGGATCTGGGGAGATTGGAGATAGAGTATAATTGTAAAGCTTGGCATGACGCAGCTCCACTTAAGCTCAAAGATGTTTTAAATGGATAAGTAACAATAACATTATATTTATATCCAGTCCCCTCTGGAGAAAATAGCACATTTTCCATACTCTCAGCAGCATTGTACTGTGTGCAACACAGTGCTGCCTTCAAAAAAATACTTCTGAAGTGAAGAAGTCACCTTGAAAATATTCATATTCTGCCTGTCTCTGAGTCCTGAGTTGTTTTCAGTCTTGAGCTTTTTCATGTGTGTGTATTGCTTACTTTTTATGCCTCAGAGTAATCACATTGAACTCTCAACAACTTGTGAGTAAATCTAAATCTGCCAGTAGCTGGGAAAATCTCAATGAAATCAACAAGTTCCTTTGAAAATTGCTCCTGTAACGTGTTGGCAAAATGTGGGAATTTTTAAAAACCTCTCAGTTGCAGGAAAACTTCTTTTTCCTACAATGTGGAATTTCTCACAGGTGTTTCCTCATGACTTTTTAAGTTAAAGGTAATTCACTTCTCTGTTACAAGGAGCCTTTTTGGAGTGAGATGAAATGCAAGTGTCCACACACTAACATGAGTCTTTGTACCAAATTTAATTTTTCCTGGTCTTGTCTTAAATCAGTGTCAGTGCAACACATAGGTGAGAACTGATAAGTTATAGCCATTAATAAAAGCTCTGAAGATTAAATAATTTTTTAAGTCTATCACGTACTTTTGTCATAAAAAAAAATAGGGCTGTGCTGTCTCTTATTGAAATATGCTTGCCTCTGATTTAATTGTAAAGGAAATAAATTCAACATCCTTATATTTTAGACGGAGTGGATGACTTAATTTGTGGCAATTGTATTAACACTGACCAATGGAATTCTTTCCAGAGTTTTCCCATGCAGTGCTTTAGTGACATTACAGCTTCTTCTCAGGGCATTTTTAACCCTGTCTAATGCAAAGTATCAAGGGCAGTGGAGGAAAAGAACCATCAGAATTGCAGCAGAAAGCAAATGCCTCACAGATATTGGCTGTAGAGAGCAGAAATTCAGCCTCACTGTTTCTCCAAATGAACTGCAAGCTCTGGGAAGTTGAGAGTGCTGCTGAGCACACCAAGTCAGGGGCTGCAAGGAGACGGAACAGCTGATAAACTTATGGCACGTTCCCAGCAGGGCAGTTTGTGTCCCTGGGGTGTTTGTGTGGCCTTCTGTGACTCGAAACGTTATGAGTGTTTCAAGCTGCTTTTAAATCTTGCCTGAAACATGTCGGATTTGCTGTCGGATCTCCTCTGCAAACTCTCCCTGCTGAAAAAGTTATTGGGTGGACCAGTGGTAAAAGGACTTAGTGATGGCAGGGAGGCAGCTCTGGGATATACACAGTGATCCTTTGGGAGGTCTGTAGGCTGGGAATGTCCTCACACACTACCCTCATCACCTCCATGACCTCTTTTCCCTTCTCAGTGAGAACAAATTTACCAGAAATGCTTCAAGCTTGGCTTTGCAGCATTTGCAGCTCTCTTCTCCCTCCAGTGTTGTTTTTCTTTGGGAGGTAGATGATATCCCTCTTCTGTTTGGTTTATTTCCTCTTGTGAAAAATAAATCTGTTTTCAGAAATGCTTCAGATACTTCCCTGTGAGCAATTCTGTCTTCTGCCTCATGCCCCGAAGGCACTCTGGGCTGAGCTGATTTAAGGATTTTAAAGGAAGACACTGGGAATGTTGATATACCATATAACTCTAAGGCATCCTCTTAAGCATATGCTAAAAATGGATTATGGTTTTTATTCCTTACTCACACTTCATCTTTCCAAATGGCTGATTACGATTTTCATCTGTTTATTTCAACATCATTCAGTGGGTAAGGGAAGGAAACACACACCCTATTCCTGCTTCCATCTTCTAGTCCTTATATCATGGTTGTGATCCCACTGTTAAGGTCCATACTTGAGCACTATCCAGGGGCTGGTCTGGGTTTTGGAACCCAGGGTGTCACATGTGGAAGGTTTGAACATCAACAAACGCAACTGAAGCTGAATGAACCCAGGACTCTTAGAAGCATCTCCATCTCTATAGTAAAAATAAAGCAAAAATGAATGGAAATGTCTAGAAACAGAAATCTGTACATTCCTGCTGTTCCCATTCACCATGGTAAAGAAGGATCCCAAATAATTTTATTGACACACGTGAATTAGGGCTAAAAAATTATTAGGAAAGTATTTAGGGTGACTGCCCTAAGTGGGGAGGTTTGGCCTACTACATTCTTCACCACTTTGAAAGAGGAAAACATGGAAATAACCTGGTCTAGTGGAAGATGTCCCTGCCCATGGCAGCAGGGTGGAATCAAATGATATTTAAGGCCCCTTTCAACCCAAAGAATGCTATGATTCTGTGGTTCTTAGATTGTAGGACATAGAAATTTTTTGAACACAAATCACATCCTTAATTTTATATAAACTCTGGTTCATAGTCAACAAAGCAGTTCTTCAATAAATCAAATCGTTGGTTTCTTCAGGCACTTAAAGGTAAGGCTGGGATTAGAGATCTTTCAGAGAACACTGTAAATTTTCCTTTGACAATGAACATTCTGAAAAGACTTAGGAAATTTTCCTGTAGATATTTATGCTGAATTACTGGAGCATTATGGGAGAAGCAGCACAACACCACCGCATTTGTGGAAATGACACTTTCAGAATTAATAAAAGTCACAAATACTAAGAGTTAAACTGAAACTAGGATCACATCTGAAGTTGGTTCTTCACCCAGGTGCTTTATTATCTGCGGTGTATTTGTTACCCTGGTGTGTTACTTGATGTGCCCCAAACCAGGGCTTTATTCTTGATTCAGAATCTCATTTATTATCTGTTACAGCTTAGCAACAATTAACACATCTTCCCACTTCCACACTCAGTACTTATTCAAATAACTCTTCTGACAGTTTCAAAGGCTGTAACTTCACATTATTTTTTTCATCTTTTGCACATGCACTTCTCTGCCTTGGTTTTATTAAATGGAAATGCTACATAACTATTGCAAGGAGACTCAGACTGAATCTGGACCAGAAGCATTAACTAGCACAAATGAGAAATACAAACTAAAAAACTGTCTGTCCATTTTGGAAACATGCAGATAATGTGTGTGTCACTTGAAATTCACATGCATTTGGGATCGGCAAAGAAAAGTAATATACAGCAATGATATCTTTGATCATTGAAAGAACTCAGAAACATAGGAACTGTGTCGAGTGTGGTTATCATCAACCCATTTTCTATTCCCAGTGCACAAATCATTTCATGCATTCTACAACCCAAGCCACGATGCTGGGCTTCAAAAGCAATTTCAGCAGCAAAATAAGGTGCTTTTCTTCAATTTTCAAGCCATTTGTACGAGGTTAGTGTTGTTTACCCACCTGGTACACTGATATTTACATACCCCTTTAAAGAAAATTGGTAGGTATGATTTATGGAGTACTGTAAGAGCACAATTTTCCATGTAGTGCACCTAATCTGAAAGGGCACTTGCAAAGGTCACTCTGGCCATACAAATACCAAGTCTTCTCTTTGGAATAAGTTAGGATATTCATTTTTCTTGGAAAATGTCAGCAGTACCCTACTCCAGGGGTTAGTTTATGCAGATAAATGCGTAAGCCTTTAATCTTAAGGCAAAAATACTCTACACAAATGTAAGAGAAGTCCATCTATCACTGTTAAGACCTGTAATTTGTTTTTATTTAAATCCCAAGCCAGGGCAGCCTGGGCAACAAAATTGTTAACATGGTAGCTCACATCTGAGCCAAGATTAAAGTATATAAACATACATCTGCTTTCAACCTGGGTGAACAATACACCATGTCTTCTGAAAGCCATAATCTGGATTTCCAGCATCTCAAATATCTGCTCTTGTTGTGCTACTGTGAAGTCTCAGAGTGCCTGACCTGAGCATGTTAAATTGTCCTATAAGTGCACCGTGTATTTCCAGCATTTTATCTCTCAATGAAGAACAGTGACAAATGTTTTTATAGTAAACACACCATAATAAAAAAAAAGATTCATTTTCCAACTTTGGACAAAAAGGACATAAACCTAAGAATTGCTTAAAATTATTCCAGAGCTATTTTTCATATAAAGTATTGAGATATATATATATATATTTATGTAGGGAACGCTCCAAGGTTTTTTTGTTGCATTTATATTGGCCCAACTTTATCATTACTAGAAGTTGTTATTGACAACAAGAAACACTTCCATCTTGGTTGTTAATCATATCCATGTGGGAAGTTGTTTTTATAGATAGTTTTTCATGCCTGGTTTTAAATCATTTGGCAGAATATTTTATAATGAGGAGCCTCAGCTTTATTTGAGTTGTCTCAATAGCCAGAAACAAAGACTGTGATCTTAATGAGGTCTAGGAGATTTTAAAATGGAAATCATATTGAAGCTTTTTAGAAATGGTGTTTTAAATGTCTGAACTGGGAAAACTAATACATTGGGAGTTTTTTTCAGAAAATGCTGGTCAGTACTACTAAAATTTGTCAAGGTGTGTAAGGATGATGGATATAGTTGGTAGATCCAAGTCCACTGCTATTATTTTCCCATTTATTTTTTTCCTATTTAAACAAGGAAAGGGTGATGCAATATACAGCACATCCTTATTTCACATGAGCTGCCTTTAAAGAGATCTGGACACTGTGTAATTTATTACAACAATTGCAAAGATGTGTGGTTCAAGCAAGGTGAGCCAATGAGTTAGGAAGCTCCTCAGGACTTGATGCAACACAGTGATTTGTTCTGCAAGAAAAATTCTCTTTCACGTGTTGTAGAATGTGCAAAATAGAACTTATAGATGAAATCTTAAAGCATGTTTTTGTTAGCTAGCTTGTATTTTCTCCGGTATGGTTTTTGTCAGTTATTTCTAAAGGTTAGGGCATTTTGCCTGGGAACATACAGGAAAATCTCAGATCAGAATTTATCTGCAGACCTAATCTTTTCAATCCTGGGCCATCATATACCTGTGTATACACCGTGTATGAACACTGAGGTTGGCCAGTTCATAGACTGTGAGACGGAATCTTTGCAAAGTGCTTTTAATTGCAGAGAACAAGAGGTACATTTATTTTCTTCTTGATTTGTGGATACTGATTTTTTTATAGGCCTTGGAAAAATTGATACTCCTCAGAAGCTTTTTTTTTTTCCCCAGACTGTTTTGTTTTATTTGCCTCATTAGAACAAACTTAATACAGGGAAATGAAATCCTTCAACAGAAGTATGCAAATTAACGATCAAATTTTCTGCTTGCTATTTGGTCAAAACAATTAAATTTCCTTTTTCCTAATACCTCTAAAAGTGATGTTAAAAAGTTCTCCTGCTAGAGAACCTAAATCTTTCACTATGGGCCATATTGAAATCTTCTGCAGCATCTCCATACTGCCATTAAAAAAAAAAGTAACACAAACTGGATGGGATTCCAAACAGGCGATTAGTTTGCCATTGAAGCATAACCAAATGCCTCAACTAAAACAAGCAAACAAGCAGTCAAACATGTGAACATAATTTTCTATCATTTCTTTTTGATGTGGATTGGATGGAAAAAATCTGGGATGCAAGCCATCATGTAGATTTTCAAAATTGATTAGCATTTTTGGACAGTGGCAGCAATTTTCGTGGTGGTGTAATTTATTTTAAGCTAAAATTGATTAGTGGGGGTTTTCTTTCCTTTTTTTTTTTTTTTTTCCAAACATGCACCAAAATTGCTATGCAAATCAAGGCAAATGGAGCCACGAAATGATGGTGGAAACACAGCAGAAATTTAACTCAGGGCAGTGCAGGCCAGTCAGTTTTGAGGTGTACGCAGGATGACTGGGAATGGTTTTCCTTGGGTTTAGATGAGGGAAACAGCTCTTGTGGAAGAAAGATTTTTTTTTTGTCCATTGGCATAGCATTAATCATGGATAAATTCTCTTTAATTCTAATGTGGGTATAGCAGTTCTGTAGAAATTTCGTTGCTGCTTAATGTTAATATCCATTTTAATGTTTTGGTGGCTTGAAGAGTCGGTTTTGCAGCCGTTCAGTCTATCCCAGCTGACTGCTGGTGTAAATGGATCCTATTTTTACAGCTCTTTGACTTCTCCTCTATTTCCAACGCACAGACCCATTCGGTACAGAAACTCTGTTCTTTTGGTGTTATCAAATGCAAACAGAAAGTTAAGGAGTGAGTCATACCAGGGCAATTCTCAGAAGAATGAGATCCTGCAAAGGTCAGCTTTTCTTGCTCGTCAATTGTTGACATTTAAGCATTTATTTCAGACGTTGCTGATAATGTTTTCTGAGATAGTGGGGAAGAATTGCTGTGGTGGTATGCAATTATGAGCATAATGAAATGCAAAAATGCAAATAAGGTGATACGTGCCAGTCCTTTTGAGTGCCTTTTGTCAGAATTGCAGGCACCAAGAGACTTTGATAGATACCATGTCAGTACTCATTGCTGGAGCTGTGATATCTTTTAAAGAAGCATCTCTAACATGTTATCACTGGATGCTAATTAGGAGTAACCTTTGAAGATGAAAAATGCAGAGGTCATTTTCAGTAAACCCTAAAAACAGCATCGAACTAATTGTGTTGGTATCACTTTGCTGCACAAGACAGCCTTACCCTTTTCTTTCTGCTGTATTTATACATCAGCTCTGTAATACCCAGTTCAGTGATACTGAGCATCTCTTCTGCCCCAGGGATTTTTCTTCATGGGGCTGTATCCTGTTCATTAAAGCCTCCTCATTTTGGGTAAACCATGAAGATACGTTCCTGCATATTTCTTAAAAATTTAGCCATTATCCACGGTCTTTGTAACTCAGGATAATATTAGACCAGGGAAAGAACAGCTGGACAGAGTGGACAGGATAAACTGCAAATACAGTGAGGTTGGAAATCAAAAACAACTTCTTAGTGCAGTGATGAAGCAATAGAGCTAAAATGCTTTAGTAGTGTTAAGATGGAATGTGAACGACTTTTAAATAGTAGTTAATGACAGAGTTGCCTGCAGTAACTGAGACATGACTTTGCTGAACCAGAAGCTCCTGGGTTCCCATAAAGTGCTGGATTTTCACAGCCGGGTACTGTATCTGCCATACAGTTAAAGTGAAAGAAAAATCCCATGTATTTAATACTTTTGGCTAGAATGATTTTGGACCTGCAGCATGCTGGTCTGATAATGATGGTTTTTCAAAGCAAATGCTTTAAATTCAGCATTTGAATCATTCTATTAAGTTTAGCATCCATAATTGCACTTACTGTAATGACTCTGTACACAGGGAGGCACTTAAAAAGTTCACTGCTGCTTTGTGGCCACTATTTCAGCCCATCACAGAATTAGGCTCAAGAGCCTGTGTGATTATTCCACTTTGCAACACTGGGTACAGGTAATCTTTTCTTTCTTTGGTAGTTCAAGTGAGAATGATGTAGAAATAATTATTAAAAATTTGTATCCGTGAATTCTGCCCGTCAAAGAAGCAGGATTCAGGCATGTGGAACATTCAGATTTTGTGTGATTTCATCCAGCTGGATTTACTGTTCCAAGTTCAAAACACATTAAGATGTCAGACCCAGAGAAGGACTGCAGGAACATGTGAAATAAAAATGGAAAACAAAAGGAGGAAATACTTTCAAACAGTGGACTGGCTTAATCAGCCCTTATACCAGTTAGCTCTTGTAATTCCCCTAGAATCATGGATGAATCAGTTCCTGAAAAGATTTCTTCAAAAATTGCTTCTGTTGCCAAATGTTCCTGAGAAACTGAGAAGAAAATTCCAAAGGCAGGCATAGTTGTTCAGCAGCCACTGAAAAAGGGGGCACGTTGAACTTAATTGTATGGAATAGCTACAGCTGTCAATACTTTCTTCTCTTTTGCAGCACCTAATGTATTCAGATTTTAAGTTTTTGACATGGAAACCTTAAAATAATTAGAATAATTTCTCTGTTTGGGGGTTGTTTTGCATACAATATATATCAGCTTTGATGTTATTTCACTGGGGAACTAGCTGTCAATCCCTGTGTGTAGTTTTTTTTGGTTTTTTTTTTTTTCCCCCAGAACTTTTAATGTGGTTTTCTTTTATGATGCTCTCTCAGATATAAAGCTACTCTACTTTGGCTACCAACTTAATCAGTGCTCATTATAATTATACTCAGCATATTATCAACTTTGTATTGCACTCAAAATTACTTGCCCCTGGGGAATGATGCCAAGAAGAATATGAAACAGATCTCAGGCAAAACTTGTCTCTCACGTTCCTTGCAGATTTAATTTTTCGAGGGCTATCTCTGACACTTGAAATAGAAGACGCTGCATTCTGAAAACTCCTTTCTTGCTCCGTCTTTTGTATTTGTCTTTGATAGGTTCCAGTTGTCAGTGAAGGCTCCCATGTGCTATGATAATGTAAGTGATAATAATTTTTAGTGTTTACTGTAAGATTGTTTTGCCTCTGTCATAAAGGCTTGGCTGTAATAGAAAATCTCTATTATACCTGGACTCACTAAATGAATTAAAGCAATGAGCATATACCTCCTGCTTTAGTCCTGTTCTCTGCAGCATGTCAGCAAATTTAGCTTATGGGACTGCTAAACTAAAAAGGTATGAGGTAAAATCCTTGCTGAATTCAATGGAAAAAAATTCACTTGCTGACCATGTTTAAATTGTTGTCTAAATGAACAGTGTGGAAACCAACTGGTTCTACTCCCATACATTCAGTGCCCCATTTTCCTATCAAATTATGACCATAATGTGGTAACAGGTAATTAAGATTTGTCCTGTATGGGGATCACAGCTCAGAGAGAGATATTGGACATCCTGGAACTGGATCTGTGTCTCATCACTGTTCATTCCTAAATGTACCAGTTCACTTCTACTACTGGGTGTAGAGACACAAAGTCCAGCCTGTGCCTCATCCTGCCAGTTTTGTTTCTCTTCCAGGAAAACACAAGCATCTGCCAGGGTCCAACATGCAGTGATTCAGTTTTGGAACTTGCTGCATTTATTTGTGACATTGCAGCAAGTACAATTAATGTTTAAACTTAATTCAGGACCTGAGAACTAGATGAGTATTTCTGGTGGAGGCACATGCTGTAACCAAAACACAAAACCCCACAAGGGTGCCTTGCCTGTCTTCTTTGGTCTAGCAGTCTGTCTGTACAGATTTCCTCACAGATACAAGGAGACTGCTTCTGACTGTTTTTCAGTGAAACAGACTCCAGCCTCATTTTAGATCTAATCCCCAGTTGGTCTGACATTTTTATGTGACATATAGTTTGAAGAAAAATCTGCACAAGTTGCCAATGGTTTGTCTTCTTCAGAAAGGGTGGGAACACTCTGATTCTTTGTTCTTTGGATTACCACTGAAGCTTACAGGTGTTTTTTCTGCTGCTGCTGCTGCTTGGATAGGGTAGACATGAAATCCACAGAGTGCTACTCCAGATTTCATGCTTTAAATAAAAAGATAAACAACCCAAGTTTATGCAGCTCAGTCTGAGTCAGGACAAGATAAATGTGACTTACCTTTCTCCCTGTTTGGACCAGTGTGTTTTTTTAAAGATGTGCTTATAATTCCCATCACTCAAAAGAGTTTGGGTCTGTTTTTCAATTGAGGAAAAGCCCAGCATCACATGTACTTATATAAATACTTAATTTTTTTAAAGAAATCGTGTTATTTGACCTAATCAAGGGAACCGAGAGAGGGGCCACCTGACAGACTACATTTCCCAGGTTCCCACATAGGTGGAAGCAGAGGGTACCGCCCATTCGGATAGAGATGCTCGCCCGTGGCGGGCTCTCTGTCTTTCGCTGCAAAGGCAGATGTGGCTCTGTGTGAAGGTAACTTGTCACACAACTATAGCCCCTCTTTCCCAATCTCTGCTTCCTCCACTGTCTGCCTTTCTTTTAATTAACACTTTTGCTGTTTTAACAGCCGCAAAAACATAACCTTTTTAAGATACCCTTTTCCTCGGTGCTCACGGCTTTTTACTCTAAGCTTCCTGCGTATTCTGGGCTTTAGTAGGGCGAAAGGAGTGTCCTGCTGGCTCTGCTGGTGCTGCCTGGTTGTAGCAGAGTTGTGAGCACCTGTGTGTGTGCGTACTGGCAGTGACCTGCGTTTCTGCTGCCAGATATTTCCACCCCTTGGTCTAGGCAGTTAGTGGATGCTGTAATTACAGAAAGCTGTTGCATCCCAATAAACATTAGGTTATGTGCTAATGAGGCTCAGCCCTCTCATGGAGGGAGAGACCCTTCTGTGCACTGTGAGCAGCGATACCCAGGGGTGGTGGCTGCTCCAGGGGTGGAGGAGGAGTGTGGTAAACATCAGCTCTTTGAAGACTTTGCTTCCTTACTGGTTTCCCTGCCGTATAGTTGGGAGGGAATGAGAACGCGTTGCAGTCCACCCAGCTCAGACGTGGCCTGTGACCCAGCTAATGCTGCTGGCACTGCATGATTTCTTCCTCTGGATTCTCCAGTGTAAGCAGCCAATTTATGGTTCCTTCTTCCACGGAAGGGGGAAGCAGCTCTATGTGCCCTTTATGCCCCACTCGTAAAAGTCTGGACTTAATTTGGCCCATGTGAATTAGGGCTGTAAAAACAAAAGGCAGGTGAGGTTTGCAACGCTGGGCTGACCGAATAAATCACTTCTATTCTTTTCTTCTCCTTCTTTTTCTTTTTTTTTTTAACGTGTTAATGTGGTACTGTGAGTCTTAAATAAAAATCCTCATTAATGAAGGAGAACGAAGGCGGCTCCTGAACCGTGTGCCACAGCCATGTGTGTGACACTCCTCCACTTTATTAGCCTGCTCCAGCAGTCCCAGCCTGCCCATGTGTTCCCTGGGATGGGAGGGTAATTAGTTCCCCATGCTGGCTGTGTCCTGGGCCTCTCCTGAGCAGAAGCTGACAGCCATGTGCTGTGGAATACTGGTCATTAGGGACAGAGCTGAGATTACCTATCTTATTTCCTTCCTGACCTTAGGTCAGAGCTGAAGCACGGTCCCTGAGGTGAAGGGCTTTTGCTTTATACCCAGCACTGCCATGCTGAGCAGCTCCCTCAGAGCTGGCACCTCAGGGAGATGGCAAATCTTAAATAAACATCCAAAGTAACATGGGTGACGGGAATGGAATGGCCCTCTCCCCATAGAAACACACTTTGTCACTTAAGGTCTGTGGTACCAGGAGGGCGGTGAGAGGCTCCACTGTGTGTGTTTGACATTTCTTGCACTAATTGTAGCCTCAAGTCCACATTCCTCACGGTGTAATTCCAAGCATGGGGGAGGAAACCAACCCCAAACATGTTCAGAAGTTGAAAAATGCAGAATTTCTGGTGTAAAAAGGCTGTAATTGGGATGGATGTTTCCCCAGTGCAGAAAATCCCAGGGAGGATGGGTCTGAGGGATGAAGGTGCTGCGGAACAGAGCTCTGTGGGATGCTCCCACTGTTTCCTGGCAGCCAGCAGCACTGACTCCACTGGAGAGGTTTTGCTTTTCTGTGCAGGTGTTGAGAGGGAGGCTGGAGAAGGAGGGAGTTGATGACATCAGGGAGCTGACAGGGAAAGGAAAGACAAGAAAAAGGACTGTAAGTCATGTTTCTGCAAACAAAGGCCCAGAGCAGCACTGAGCCTGGACTGAAGTGAGATGGCTCCTCTATAATTGGCTCCTCTTAGAACTTTTGGGACCCAAGGAAGTTGTAACTAAACCTTTATAAGTGATAAACATTATCATCTAGATCTTCCTAATAATCTTACTCTAATACAAAAATTTCAAATTAAAGAATAACACATAAAGAAATATTTCTCCCTTTTATTTATTTTACTCATTGCTCTGCATTAGTGGATTTACACAAGTTTTATATTCCGAGTATGGCAGAAACACATGCACAAATAAATATCAGCAGATAAATTACAGGATCACCTCTTAGGATTCCCAGAGCTATAATTAAAACCTTGTTTGTTTTACTGAAATTTAGGTTTGGCAAATCTTTACATAATACAAGATTTTTTATCTCTATATAATTTATGTAATGCAAGGTTTTTGTCTCTGTATCTACATAATTTATGTAATACAAAGTACTCGATTAGCCAATGTTAGTTTAAATTCTTCATGGTATTCACTGATTTCATAGCAGTGACTATTTTGTCACAATCCAGCCTGTTATTTTACAGCTGGCTCCTACCACTGCTGGTAGGTAACTATGTGATATATAACTTGCAAGCAGTCCTGCTGTTTGTTACTGGCAATTAATTTCTCTGGTGCCTTTCTTCCATTCAGGCCAGGCCTTTATGTTCTAAATCCAGCTATTCTAATACTCCCCACTTCTGCTGTGTAGAAAAGACTCAGACTGACAGATTATCGCAGGGCAGTTAAGCATGTAATTGCTCAAATGAGTTAAAATCCCTTCAAATATCTGTCTTTGTACCTCATCACACCACTTCATGGACTCAAATATTTGACAATTGATGAAGATAAACTAAAAGGATCTTCATTAGCTACCAACCACCGTGACAAGCTTCTTTCAGCTAAAGGCTGGTGAAGTTTGGGACTTATTATCTACTTAAAAACTGCAGGAAAGCAGAAAAATACTTCAGTGTACTTTAGACTAGAGGAAACTAGAAGCTTACATGGTAGCTGGGGTCAAACAAGACCGTGGTTTGCAACCTAGAGCTGTACTCGTTACAAATGTGCGGCAAAATACCCATGGAATCTTACAGGATAAAAACATAAAGGAAAATATTTCAAGCTTCTGAGAGCAGCAATCATCACAGCCTCCCAGCTGATGGTAAATACAGGGATCTTACTCCTTGCGATGCAAGCGTGCAGCAGAAATCCAGTTGTTAAATGATGCCCCCCTTTTTATTGCTTTGCAGTTGTGCCCGTGGGAATGAAAACTTTGACTTTTAGTGCAGCCACCTGGATTTCAGGTGCTGCGTCTGAGGATGCTGAACATCAATACACTTGACAGAAAAGTCAGGGCAAGGCAGGCTGAGCTCACAGGTGGAGTATCTGAAGATGCCTCAAGTCATCTTAAATTTTAGACACACCAGTTTTATGATGGCTTGGGGTTTTAAAACCAGCTGATCTTCATCTTGAAGTGGACTCTTGAAGCAGTGCCAGTGGTTCTGGGTGAAAATGTGGCTCCATTGGAGTAGGATGGAACTGGTTTGTCACTTAGCAGGGGAAAATGTTTGTGGCATCTCTCCATAGTTCTGAACCAAGCGGAAGAATTTTATCAAATGTCAAATTTCTTCACATTTCTTCTTGAGAATCAGTAGTTTGGGGTGGGCTGCTGATGTTCCGTGGGGTGGCTCCTGAGGGCTGTCCTGTGGGTTGCTCAGGGGCTGCCATCCCTCAGGGGATGTGTGTGATACTGTGGGATCCTCCACGGGTGTCCTCTTAAGGGTCCCCCCCAGGCACATGTCCCTAACCACGTCCCTTCCCTTATCCCTTCCCAGTACAACCACTGAAATCTGTCAGTGGAGGGTTTTCTGTGTTGTATTCTGTGACACTGTGGTACCAAAATTGCCTTATGGTAAAAAAGAAATAAAGTATTACAGTCCCATTTACCCAGGTACAGATTTTTTTCTCTGTTTCAGCTCTCTCTGTCATATTTATTGGGAATATAGGATCTTATGCAATTCATTTATAACACATTATAGTGTGTGGAAGGTTCTTCTACTGTTTATTCAGTGTTTAAAATGGTTTCTGTGGTGATAAGAACAGGGACAGGACACCTCCAGTATACCTCTGGCCCTGTTGAAACAGGGAGTTCTGCCAGACTTCTGCTGCTGCTAACTCATGGCCAAAGAAACTGAATCCCTTATCTGTGGTGGAACACTGGACTTGTTGTGTTTTAACCTCCCGTCTAAAATTAAAATACAGTACTGCACATTTCAAATATATTTCAAAAAAACGTGATGCCTAAAAAGCTCTTTTAGATCCTTTCAAGTGTTGGATGTTCTTTCATCATTTTATTTACCACATGCTTTTAAAATGGAACCAAACCAAGCCAACAACTTATCTGTGGGGGTTTTTTTTCCTAGATCCTGACCCATGTTCTCAATGACCAGTGTAAAACCCTCCACTTGTTTAAATTTCCTCACACAGGGAGGAAGCTTGGAGTGTTTTCCAAAGGATTCTGCTCGATTCCCTCTGCACACAGTAAGTTGAACTTTAAGCTTTCTATTGAAGTTAATCACACTTTCTCTCATGAGTAAAAATGTTTTTAACATGAAACAACAGTCCGCTGAGGTTTGACAAACTATATTTTAATTGTAATTGATTTATACCAAAAGATAAAATGAGTTAATTAGGGCACGCTATCAGGATTAGTGGCAAGGGAAATGCTCTATAAAGCTGGCAGGTAGGGGGTAGGAGATGAGAGATTTTGAAAGGGAGTAGGACACTGGCATTTGTAACCTCCTAGTGCTGAACTGAGGAAGGAAAATATGTTACCTCTGGCTTTTGCAGAGATTGCATGTGTGGGTTTTCTGTACTGGAGTCCAGATGGAGGTTGAGCGTGATCCAAAGAGATTTAATTGGATCTGTGGGACTGGTACTCCTTCATATGATATGGGGAGTATTTTCTTTGTTCCATCAACAAAGTGCTTCATTGCCCTCAGAGTTTCTGCCTGATTGGAAGGTAGGCTGTGGTTCTGTGAGGCTGCCAAGCTGACCCTGATCCAATATGAGCAAGGTTTAGAAAAAACAGCCCCTTATTTATTGGTTCTGTTTTCGGTCGTATCAACAAGTTCCCTTCCAAGCTGTTGTAAGCAGGTGTCACTTTATGCTGTTGGCAGTGGTGTGCAGTGTGTCATGATTATGGCTGTAATTTGGTCATGGAAAGCTTAGCAGAAATCCAGTTATCATGGTGGAAGCATTACAAGGGGTTATCTCATCATCAGAAACGTGTCTTGTGCGGGCTTGTCATTGTGGAGACACAAGTCATGAAAATCAGACATGAGCTTGGCTTCTTCAGGGGATGTGCTGTGTGGGTAGGGCTGTGTCAGCAATCCAAGGTAAACCCCTTCTCCAACCTGAGCATAGCAATAATTGCTGTTTTGTGAAGTGACATGCAAGAGTATTGTACAAAACGATGCTTTTTATCTGGAAAAAAAGAACCCCTTTTGTTCCGTTTTACGTGGAGCGGTTTTCAAGGTGTGTTGAGGTTTTACACGATTGAAGTTGAGGTTTAACAATTCCCCCTGTTCTCCTGGTGTCGGAGCATTCAAAACACAGAAAGTTGTGTGATATTTAAGCCAAATTTAATTCTATGCCTTGAAGAAATGAGTCTGGAAAGACTGCAATTTAGACTGTCAGCTCCTATGTGATATTATTTCTTCTGTGAGATATCTCCAGAAGGTGCTGCTCTTCTGATATCCTTGTATGCAGACCACAGGTGGAAGTCACAGGGAAGAACATTTTCCCCCTCAGAGAACTCCTGCAAATAATTAATACACTTTTTAAGCAGATATAGTTGCATAATCTGGTTTAATATTGCAAGGCTGATATTTAATGTAAAGAGCTAAGGAAGTTGGGTGTATCACTTCAGGGGTGATGGTCTAATTCACTCTCCCTACGGGACTCTGTCAGATGATGCCAACATAGTGTTTGTCATTTCATTCTTGATTTGGGTAACTGGGATCCTGCTATTGTAATATCTGAGATAAAATTACTATTTGTAGAAGTTTGATCGGTATAGACTTTAAAATGTTATGGAAGTATTTCCATGTGGGAAGAAATCGCCATCCTTAGGAAAGGCTGAAAAGCCACAAATGTTAATTTTGCAAATGAATCTGGGCCATCTGCATATTCCTGTTTGTTGGGTTCAGTTGCCTTGAGACCCTATAGCATCAGGAGAACTGGGTGACTTGGAAAATTTACAGAGAAATCTCTTCTTAAAATTACAGACTCTTTCTAATCACGAAGAGTTGGTTTGGAAAATACACACGACAACAACAGAGAAGGGATTTTGGTGAAATTTAGTGCTGCCCTTTGCATTTCACCTTTGTCCTTCTCATCCATTTGTGGAGTCCTTTCCCCTGTTCCCATTCTCCTCCTGCATGACAGGTGAGGTTGGATGTGAGACAGTCAATACAGTTTCTCATGTATATTTCAAAGAACAGCAGTCAATTAACCTTGGGAGAGTTGGACGTTCTCCTGTCTATAACAATAGGCCGAGACACTAAATGCAATCAGAGGATGGGGACACAAGGGAAGGGCTTGAGTCTCTCACATGCAAATAAGTCATGCTGAGATCCTCTTCCTGCTTTAAAAATCACATTTAAAATATGTAATGGCTTTACCTAGAAATTTTCTGATTTGTAGCACATTTTTTTCCTGGTGTGGCAAGGCATTATTATTGCTGTTTCAATAGCATCATGTTAAACTCATCTTTTATGAGTATGAGGACAGACAGGGTCATTGATCTGAGTGTATCTAAACTAAACTTGATCAAAGATGCAACAAGGCAATTGGCAGTGGGGTGAGGAAATGGGCTGCATAATCATCCAAAGCCAAGCTCATTAATAATTCTACTGGTATGGCCAAATTTTGAGTACTCAGGCTTCTTGCAAGAGCAGCTCAAAGAGCTTTGCAATTTAAAAACCTGGCCAAACCAGTGATACTTCTAAGGCAGGGAGAAGAGTCACTTACCCTAAACTTCCCTATTGCAATTTGGAAGTTTAGAATTATCTTTTGAATTATTTACCCATAAAATTGTCCAGGCATAATTGTTCCTATTTGTTTCTTCTTTGTTACAATTGTAGCAGTCACATTTTAAAAAGACTATAGGTATAAAAGCAACGGATTATGCTCTTAGAGGAAAAAAGTCGTTGTTAGGATGTGACTCATGCCTAAATCAAAGATGGGGGGAGTTTTAGAGTGGATATGTTGTATTTCAGGAAATATTCCTCTCAGGTGAGGAGTCCTGTGTGTGTATATGTCTGTGAAAGGCATTTTATATGCAGAAAGGATCACAGGAAAGTAGCAGAATGAAAATTACTTTTTCATATCTGTTAGAAAGAAACCCCTGTAGACGTTGATATCCTTGCAAGGACTCATCTTCACCTTATATAAGGACTGCACTCATCTAGTTATTTTAAATTGGTTGCAAAATACAATTATACATAAAGAAGCACAGTAAAGAGCTCTATCAAATGCAGTAGAGCAGTAAATACTGTTTTCAATTAAACACTAATCTAAAGGATATTATTTCACTGTCCAAGACCTCTCCAGATTTATTTTTTTTTAAACAAACATGTTTTAATTACAGAATTCCATTTGCTGGCTCTGAAAGTTTGTCCTTTTAATGAAGAAGATATTTTAAAATTACTCTCTATGGTTACTTGCAGAAGGCCTCATCCTGAATTTCATTAAGCACTCAAAAATCCCTTTGAAGTTTTCTTTTTCAGTGAAAACATTATCAGGCTCAGAGTTAGTTATGCTACTAAAAAAGAGTGTAGGTCAGAATCTCACACTGGGCAAATCAGCACATCTCTGATTTAGATGAAGTTACACTAATTTGATTCAAATGGGACTCTGAACAACTATTTTAGTGTCTAAAGATGAAGTACAAAATTGTTAAATGTTTTAAAAGCATGAACCCATGTATTTTTCAGCACCTGAATTTTAGTTCAAACAAGATATTCACAAAACACCGAGTTGGCTTCTGCCATTCTTGGAGCTGCTTCCCTCCTTTCCTCATGCTGTATCTAATTATACTGTATTATTTTTTTAGAGTTGATTAAACAGTTATCCAATAATGAGATTCAACTGTAAACTACCTCAGGAAAGGAAACCAGGTAATTAGAACTGTTCTCACCTCAGTGTGACAGCATGGACCAACAGCCCTTTTCTCCAGGTTACTGTGGAGTGCTGCTGAACAACACCCGGCTGTTTGTGGATGCAGGTTTTTTGCAGGATGTAGATGCTGGGCTGCCTGGATTTGCCATAAAAAGCAGCACTTGTTTAATTTTTCACATGCCCAGAAGTAAAGGATGGGGGGGAAAGGTCAAAATATGGCTTAGAAAGTTGTTCTGCAGTTTCCAGTTGGTCCAATCTTAAATTCTTGTGGTTGGAATTGAAACAGCAAGGAGTCCATGCACACACAGACTTTGCCGATACTGAAGAATAATCAATAATCGCTGAATTCAGTTGGAAGAGATTTCATCTTGGGTCCCCACAGTGGCAGAAGTTAATACTGACTTCCTAAAAAAAAGCTTTTTTTCCCTGGACTTGCTCAGAAAGAAAGGCTGTTCAATTGATCAGTTGCAGCAACACTAAAATAGTCTTAGCCATTTGTGGGTGTGCGAATCAGTATTTGTAGGCCAATATCAATTCTCCAGACTCACCAACTGGGTGGATTCATTAGGGATTCATTGCAGAGAGGAGGTAGAGTGGGAATGCAGTAGCTTACCAGCAAAACGTTCCTCATACATATAAATAAACAGCTTTATTCATTTCCAAAAACGAGTTGTGCTTGTCCTTGAAACAGTTGCCTCTTATCTACGTTCAAGGAACATTGGCCTAAGTAGTGCTGGGTTTTCCAAACACCTCTGCAATAGGTGTCCTAATTCCATCCGAGGTCAATAGGCTTTGTATGCCTAAACCCCTCGGAGTCCCCTGGAAATCCCACTTGTGGGACGTGGCACGGTTTAAACAGTTCAAGGCCACTTGAAGGACCCTCCAGATTTCTTTGATCTTTCCCCAAAAAAGTTCCCAGTGTTTTTGAAGGTACAACTGCCTGTTTAGGAGGCAAAAAGCTGCCCCACACAGTTTGTTTTAACCATCCCAGCTGTTGTGAACAGCGGTGTCTAAACCTAAAGGTGATGCTGGAGCCCAGGCAGGACTTTCCCATCATCCAATAACATCCAGCCCCTTCGGCTTTGTAGTGATTTCTGTCTCTGCTTGTTTCCTTGTCCAGGATTATGACCTCAGGAACACTACTGCTCCACATAAAAGATTACTAGGGTAAAATTAAAACATGTAAGAAACTTGTTAAATGTTGTCAGGGTTTATAATTTAAAACTGCTATGTTATTAGATATTGGAACAGTACAAAAGGTAACTCATGCAAAGGTTTTAACCTCTGGCCCTTTCTATACCAATTAAAGTATAATATATAATGAAATTTTAATCTCATGTAATTAAGCACAGTATTAATTTTGTAAAACTGGAAAGGCTTTTTAACCTGTATTAATCTTCCTTTTTGAAGAAAGTAAGTGTGTTTCTTACGTTTCTTACAAGTTGCATTGTTTCTTTTTAATTAAAGGAAAGAATTAAATTTCTTTGTTTATACAAGTTCATAAAATATTTTTCTCTACATCTCTTCTCCTAGGTTAAATATCAAAAGCAAGTTGTTTGGGTTTTTATTCTTATTAAGAAAAGCATTGTTGAATATCTTAGTTTCCTCAGGGTAAGGCAATAGACTACACAGATTTAATTAATCAAGAATATATTTATACTGTAAAATGTCTAATATATCATTAAATCCTTTCCTCCTCCTTTGAAGGAACACAGTATCTCTGCTCAGAAGGTATTAAGGTTTTAATGAGTTCTTACATCATTCATTAATCTTTTTAAATATAAATTCTTGTAGCATATATACGTATGTGCGTTTGCACAGACAAACACAGTTTTTTATAAACATTCTAATTTTGCCAGAATTAAGATTTCCAGTGACCAAGACCAGAATGTGCCCTTAAAGGATGGAAAAAGAGATTGTAACATGAGACTGCCAGTAGAATGTCTGAGGAGGGTAGAAGGAAATGTCTGTAGCCTAATAAGTGCTTTCTTTAAGAATTAAGAATATGCAGCTGGAGAAGAGTCCAGATTTCTTGAAGACTGGGACAGCCTTCATCTGATGGGAGACACAGTCAAACCCTTCCAGACGTAGGCAGACATGGTCAGACACTACAGTGCCTTTTATCTAAATTGCTCCTGGAATATCTTAAAGTATTAAATCTCCTCCCCCCACAAAAATCTGGGGGTATTATTTTTTAATATCATGTTAAAGGCTATTCTTAAAAACAAATCCAAGTTTCAGAGTAGGCATTGTGCCTGATGGTCCACATGACTTTTGCCAACGTTCCTGCCTTTCTATTTGAAACAAAAGGCAGCGTAAAGCATCAGAAATCTGGGGTTACCACGAGGAGAATCTTTGGCTTTTATCGATACATTCACTAGACTGTCAAATGATGATGGATAGCAGGCAACTAAGATAAATTAGCATCCTGTCAGCCCTGAATGGCGAGGCAAAGTAGCTTTCATCCAGCTCTGTATTGCTCCCCTCTGTGCATGGTACAACTGGGCAATCAATTTGGAAATACCAAAACATTCGTTTCATCTGCCCAAATCATAGCCCTCCGTGATGTTTCAGGTGCAGTTGCTAAATCGCATCACCAGAGTTTAGTGACAGTACTAAAATTCTTGATGGAGCTGATGTTTTGAGATTTGTGGTGAGGTTTGTTATTAGAGAAGCCTGGGAGGACAAGGTGGTAAAATATCCACGTTCTGAAAATTAGGAAGGAATGATGAAGCTGTTTATGAATGGGTGTTACTTCAATGTACTGAAAACAGAGGATAAGGACTAATATATTTTTCAGGTGAAAAAGCGAAGTGCTCGTGCTTTCTGTATGCACATCTGCTTGAAAAATTAGTATTTTTCAAAGGTTTTTTTGCAGAACAGGATTTTCTCAGTTCTAAACTCAGTGACATAGAAAAGTAACGGGAGGACTGTCTTTATTTGTCCAGTAGCCTATTGTGGGAAGAGAGGAATCCAAAGGGTAAATCTGGTGTTGGCCCTTTTGTGTGTAGAGTTGGTACAGTTTTAATCTGTCTACCTGCCTGTGGATTTTGTCCTACTGCTGTGGAGGGCAGATAAAACCGTTGGGGACAGGCAGAATGGAACATCAGGCTCCTGCAGGTAGTAAAAAGCTCCTCACTGTATTTTCAGCACACTGCCTCAATCTGGCCTTACCCACCCAGAATCTGCTGTTTCCTCTGAGGGGTTCTTCCATGGCAGAATATCTCAGTGTAATTAAGAAACAAAAAGTAGGGCTTACAAAAAAAGTCTCATGTTGATGAGACTCTCAAACCTAGCATAAGGTTATTTAAAGTGAACAGAGGTATTAGAAAAACATGGAAGCTAAAAGAACAGGAAACAAAATAGGACAATGGAAGGAGGGGGGAAATCAATGATATTAAAATAAAAAGACTCTGCACTGGGCAAGTTTTCCCCAGATTACCTGCCTTTAATATTAAATTACTGTTTTCTGGCAGGATCATCTGCAAAACTCTGATTTTGTTTCTTCTTCTGTTCATAGTCTGATAATTGAGGCTGAATTCCCTTGTCTTTAATATGCCATATATTCTCCACCTGGCAAAGGACTCAGACAGATACAGATAAATACCCTGTAGACATACAGACAGAGAAACTGCTGTAATTGCTTTCATAATGACTCTCAGACATCAAAGGAAGGCAAATAATGGTATTTAACACTGTTTCCATTCTTTAGCTGAAATCTAATTTTATAGAGTTATTGTCAGGCAGTACAGTGAATGTACAAGTGCAACTGTCATAGTCTACTCATATTAATTAGCTGCCCACAAGAGGTCCAGGATAGTAATGGCAAAGTTCTCCTCATTTCAGATGGTCTGATATTCAGACAGAACCATAAGTACAATAGCTTGATTAACATAGTTGCTTAGATCAGGTTTTCCCTAGGAGTATGTCAATTGGCATTTTGAAGAATCAATTAATTAGCACTCCAAATAATCCATTCTTGGGTTAATGAAAGTATTTTGTACAGCTGCAAAAACTTACATGAAATAAAATCCAAGCCTTTCCAAAGTGCTAAGGTGGAAGGCTTGCAATTTGGAGAATGCAGTGTCCTCCATGGACAACCTCATAATAAAAAGTTATTAAAAAAAAATCAGTTGACCAGAGCTCATCCAACAGTGGAACTTGTTTTGATTTGTTTATGTTCCAGAGGAGAAAAGTATTCCACGGTGTATAACGGTGCAACAGAAATTAGAATTTTACTGCGCAATAATACAATTAAAATGCGAGATTAATTATGGTAACCAAGTATCAGCATTTCGCCTGTTGTTTCTCAACTCTTGTGGAAGTTAGATATTGAAGATAATTGAGTTGATTTAGCTTCTGCAAAGCTTTACTCCTGTAAATAGTCAGTCTAGACCCATGTGGTTACTTTCGTTGAGGTCACTGAATTTTTTGTTAGTAGCTCAGAAGGCTTTAAAATTAATGGAATCACTTACTCAAGCAAAATTCTTTTAAGGGAACTTTCAGAAATAGACTTCTACTTTCAACTCCCCTGGCGGTGAGATTTGAATCTTGTACAGCTGGAAATTGCCCATGGGAGTGAAGATTTTAATATTTCTTTTAAATTGCATTTGTAAAAACATAGCATTTCTTGAAAGACAAGTTCCCTTCATAGAAAGATTTTGTTATGTTTTAAACTCTTAACACCTTATAGACAATTTTCAGTATTTTCTGTCGCATACTTTCTCTGGGTTTCTTTGAAGGTAATTTACCACTTTTTGCTCTTGATGTTCTTGATGACTGATGTGCCAAGGTGGAATGCTTCCATGAGTAGGTTTATATGCAACTCCAGACTCAGCCTATCCCAGGCATCGGCTTTCTGAAAATCAAGGAATCCTGCCACACCAAAAAGGCATAGTGATCTAGTAAGCCATTAAATGTCCCATGAAATACTGGAAAATGAATACTGGAGTGCACCTACACAATTTATAATCTAAACCAATAGTAGTAACGATCTTTCTCACTGCCCATTGAGTTCCAGCTAGGTCTTTTTAGACAACTTTTTGACTTGTTTGCCTTTCCATCTTCCTGCTTTGCCCTTCAGTCTGGTGAGCGCCGATGGAAACTTCACCTCACGCAGAAAAGCAGGTGTCTTTCACCTCTGCATAAGCCAAAGGAGGGAGAAAAATGAGGTGCTCCTGGAGATCATATTAGACTCAACTTCAGTCATTTCTATTTCAAGGCCTCATGCTGTTGGTTCTCCTACCAGCTGAATAAGGACTGAAAGGTAAGAATTAGGAATGAAACTATGAAAATTGCAGCTGTGCAGGTGTGAAAAAGGGATGCAGGATCAGAATAAGTCTTCAGAGGTTAAAAAGCACAGGGGAAAATCCAATGTACTTGTCCCTTTTTGACAGTGAAGTATATTCTGTCATATCTTCTGGTCTTAAGGGAGCTCAAATAGCAGCTCCAAACTGGGTAGGTTTTGCAGTTTGGTAAACAGTCTTAATCCGGCTCATTAAAGCACATTGTGTGAGACTGACATTTGGCATCCTCTGTACCAAAGACCTGAAATGCCACTTGACAAATCTCTATCTATATTGAAAAATGTTTGAAACCTACAATGCTGCAGTGGTCTGAAGTAAAGAGTGTGGCATTGTGGAAGAGGTGCTAGACTGAGATTCAGCTGAACTGGAATAATTTCTGACCTGCAAGTGTCCTTGAGCCTCAGTTTCCCAGCTTTAAAACAAAAATATAAATAAATGTTTCTGACGGTTTTGTCTGTTTAAATCCTGATATTTTCTACAAGGAACATTTCTAATTAAAATACCTAGAATATCCCATGTAAATTCTTCTGGAGATTTAGGGGTGTATGATTAAAAAACCCCACAATATTTTGAGATTTAGTTAGTTTTACTATAGGAAAGATCACTGGTGTGCTGTAAATAATTTAGCTGTATGCTAAATAAAATGAAATATAATGTAATTTTATTTATACATTCACTTCCCTTTCTGTGGACAGCTTTTGGGCAACTAAACAATGCTGTCCACGTATATGAAAATAGATTTATAAACTATAAAATAAGGCTGAGTATTTCCAACATACAATGCCCATGTTGGAAATAGAGCTTGTTTTCCAGCTTTTTAGAAAGGTTATGTTCCTGATGTACCAAATCTTCCTTTAACTGCAGCCAGCGCTTAGGAAGCTGGTTAAGGTCTATTTATTCCACATTTGTAGGTCCCTTTTGTTTTAAATGCCTAACTCTAAAGTTAGTTGTCAGAGCTTATTATGGACTTACGCCAGGAGTGAGATCTTCCTTATTTTGCTAATCAGCTTCCTCCATATCTGCATGCTCATTTTCTGATATCTGATGAGGCGACAAGGTCATTGGACGTACAAGTACTTATTTAAAAACCGACATGAGAGTGAGATAGAGGTTAGTTGGGTCTATCAGAGCTGTCAATCAATTAATGAAAATTATTGAGCAAGGACACCGTGGGGGAAGCGAACAGAAGGAATGAAAATGACCATGGAGATGCAACATAGGGAAAATGACAGAACTGACTAAATGTGCTCACGTGAGGACTAAAACCAGACATGCTCGCATGGCAAATGAAAGACAGCGCTGGGAGACGCCTGGGCCGGAATATTTGCCATTATATGGACCGAAAGACTGACAGATTACTTCAGCCTTTTGTCCAAAAGCACATTGAAAGCAGCATTTGCTAAGTAGAGAATAAAGTTGAGCGGTCCCCCGTGCACTCTGAATGGCTTTTGTTAAGGTCCTCCAGACTTACTGCAAATTTGTAGCATGTAAAAAACAAACAAAACAAAAAAAGAAATGTCTAGGGCTAGGCTAGAGTTTGCTGCTATGGTCTGGGATTAGAAATTAGTCGAGGGGGTATAGAACAGATTCCTACCTGTAAATAAACGATGGATATAAATAGCAAAATAGGGCACCACTGACAGAGCCTCACAAAAGCTCACTTAAAAGCTGCACTATCACTACAGTACACGGTGTACTGGCACAAGACAAGAGTATACTGTTTATCAGTACAAAAAAGAAATAATTTATAACTTGATCCTTGGGGGGAAAATGGAGAAATAAAAAATAAAAAAAAAAAAAAAAAAAGGAACAAGAGAGGAGAAAAATTGCCAATATGTTTGTGTGAATGAAAGATAGTGAGGGGAAAAATGAAAAGAGAGCGAAGTCAGAAGCAGGGAGATACTGACACCAAATCTCTGCAAAGCGTTCAAAATTCTCCAGCTGCCACGCTTTTAATTTGCTACCATTCTAATTAAAATGCAAATTAAATTTATAATTAGCATCAGCGCTTTCTAAAGAAACCTCCTTGTGTGCAGCACAAACATATGGGACGATGGTATAGTGTAAAGTTTGTAAAAACAGAAGGAGAGACACAAATGGAAGGACAGAAATGTTGCTACCAAATAAGTTGCTGAGTAGGAGGGGGCAGCGGAGAAAACGGGGAGACATAGTGGATTTTAAGGGATGGAATTGGGTAAGTGTCCCAGAGTAACAAAGAGATTGCTGAATATGAAAGATCTGTCCGGGAGTTACTTTTTGTTGAATCAGGTGTCAGAGGTCATGCTGCATGTCATTGGTGTTGTATAGAGCATGCCAAAAAGGCATAAAGGGTCACAGCTTCTAATCAAAAAGTCTATGACCAAAAATGAACCGCTGCTTGCTTCCAGATAATTAATTTAAAAATTGATGGGAAACAAAGTACTAAAATCACATCATGATTTGAGCACATATACCATTTTAAAGCTTGCCACTTCCCATGTGAGAATCCCACCAGAAAAGCTTGACGCAACGACATGGAACATGTAGAATATTTGTGCCTTAATTTATCGATGTAAATCTGGTAAAATTTCATGGGAGGAGCTTTTATTCTATTTATTTTTAAAATTAATTTTACTTTCTAGCTGGTGTGGCATAAAAGTTGGGAACAATCGGATGATATTCAAGCCCTCTGATGTCGAAATGAATCATTCCAGTTAAATCCATGTCAGCATTTCCATAACTGAGTGTTAGTGGGGGGAACCCAGTTGTGCTCATTTATATTTGCAGTCGTCTCTTTAAGATCCGCGTGTAAAACCCTGCACCGTGAATCCCCCTGCAACACCCAATCAAAGAGAAAAATGGTGTCATGTGAGACACCAGACACATCACCACTGAGACACTGTCCCAAATTAAAACATTCATTAGAACAAACTGTGGCATACACGCTCTGTTTTGGTTTTTTTGTTTCTTTTTAGTTTGTTTGTGGGTTTTGTTGTTGTTTTGTTTTTTGTGGGGTTTTTTTTTGTGACTGTCATTATTATTATTATTCCATTTGCAGAAAGCTTGTGGCTATTTCACGAGCAGCAAAAGCAGCTGCATTAATCTGATAAATGATTTGTTGCAAATTTTTTCCTTCATCTCTTCTGAGACTGCAGTTGGGTGCTGGGGCTTTTCTGTTGCTACTTTCACTGGATATTAAGCAGCTAATGTGGTATTAAAGGTTTGATAAAACTACTAAGGACAAAATTGGCTTCATTATAAGAGTGTTTGGTTGTAGGGGTGTCTTTGAGTTCTCAGGGGAAGGGAGTGGAATAAACCAAGTCTGATCTCCAAAGCAGTAATTTATTTATTTTTTTCACTAAGGACCCTTGCAAAAGCTTGAGTGCTTTTAATATTCTGGGAACTTGCTTTTATTTATTAGCCAGGCTCTTCATCAGATAGTTTAAAATCTGAATGTAACAGGAATGAATATTTTATAGTTCTGTGTTAAACCATTACAGAACTGATGTAAAGCAGGGTTGGAGGAATATTTTTATAAGTAATAAAGTCAATTAAAAATGATAAGTGTATAATATAGTCATTGTGGTAGTACCAAAATTCATTTTGCATATGCTGTGTTGGGCATGCAGACAAATAGTAACAATTTTTGCTGTCAGATTTCAGAGCAGAATTAGAATTTTAACGTGTTTAGTTTATTTTTAGGGAGGATGAGAAGGAAGCTCTTGGCTCCACTGGCCAAGCTGGTGCATGCTGGCACTGGTCTGTTGGCATTAGTGCACTGACTTCTGGTAGATGTTAGACTCTTCATCTTTTAATAAAAATTAAGAAACCACACACTATCTCACTTATTTTAATCAATATTTAAAACCATATTTAAGAATAAGTGAACCTGTAATGTCAGTTAAAGCTTTGTTCTGCAAGGTAACTTATATCCTGTGAGCAGACACACCACAGCTCCATGCTTTATTCACCAGCAGTTCAATTTTTGGAAGTTTTAAACACTTGCAACTCAAACTGACTTCACCCAAAGTCTTATTGATTAACTTTGAAAATGTGTCCATATGGATGGTATCGTTATGTCCTCTTCCATGTCAACATATGCCTATCAAAAGTGCTAAGAAATTGTGATCAACTGAAATAAGGAGGAGGGCAGTGTGTAGAATAGTGATGAGAAAGAATCCGTCAACATTGGGATGAAGTTTCTGGGGAAAAAAAAAGTTTTTTGGGGCCTTACAGATTTCATCGAATATATGGAAATATGTTGTAAATACAGGTTGTCTTAAGCCTATTTTTAAGAAATAGAATTGGACAAATCTGTGCCACTGTGCAATTTATTTTGGTGGTATTTGGTTATGTGTTGCCATTGCTATAATCCTGGAGAATGCAATCTTTGTTCCCACTGCTGGTGCTCCGTGTAGCCCAAGTGACAGCAGGAAAGCTGCTTGTGATGGAAGGTGAAGTTAAATATTCTACAGATATTGCAGATTTGGCTAAACTGGCTTTGTCTGAGCATGGGGCCTGAAGTCACAGTAGTAAGCCCTTGCCCCTTAACCTAAATTTAAGCAATTATTTGAGAAACCTAGCAGCAAAATTTGTCTCACCGCAAAGCTAAGATAAAGGTTGGAACGTCCTTCCAACCAAAACCATTCTATGAAAATTTCCTCTCATTCTGTGATCACTAGAGATGGGTTAAGACCTTAAAGAGAAGCACTGCATACATAAAAGGAGAACCATGTAAATACTTTTTTGACTTTTTGAGGCTCTAACTTCACATAAGTGGAATCCAAGACAACGTTTCAGCCATTATGCAAAATTATTAAACCAAAACCTGCTCTTTGGGATGAACTTTGGCCCACATTGTAAACCTTTGCAAACAGATTTTAAAAATAACCCATTGGTCTTGTAAAAACTGACAACATGAGACTGAAGTGTTTCCTGACAGCAAAATAATTCTTCCAGCACCATGATTTGGGCACCATTGTCTTCTGCACAGAATCCGAGTTCCGGATATTTGGGAATGGAGGCAATGAGCCTAAATAAAGTCTTCTGTTGGACAGACAAAGGGTGAAAAACAAAAAAGGCATAAAAGGGTTGCTTTGTGCAATTTTTAATTGTTGTCCTTTTCTTATTCAGTAAATGAAGTCACCTTTGTAGTGGTTTCATGAACCGCTGGGTAATCAAAATTATTATGCTGCCACCTGTTGTCCGTTAATTATTCTGAGAAGATACTCATAAATCATAACACTGGACAATAAATCAAACTGTCAGGGCCCAGGTCAAAGGTTATGCATGAAAAGTTATAGGTCACCAACAGGGTGTGAAAGATCAGGGTTGTGGAGCATCACTCATTGTCAAGTAACGTTGGGAGAAGTGCCACTGGAACAAAAGAAAAACTAAAGTACAGAAGAATTCAGGCCCAAAGATAGGCTCCAGGCTCATGCACAAAAGGAATCAAATTGACATGTCATTACACTGCAGATCTGACAACCAGCAAGATTGTCTGGCAATGCCCTGACTCAAATACTTTTGTCTCGACTGATCCTTGTTGTGAGCCAAGGCTCCCTTTGAAACGTTTCATGTATCTGGGCCAGATCCTGCTCCCGAGAGAAGTCAATGAGTGTCCTGGCTTCTGTGTATTTGGAATTTAAAGCAGTGTTAACGTTTTTTGTTGGGTTTTTTTTTTTTTTTCAGTTGCTGAAGAAGCATGAGAGAGTCTGTATTTGCCAGGGCTAAAATTCATAAGCTTCTTTTCAGGTCTGAGTGACTGGGTTTATCCTATTTGAGATGAATTATTTCCTGGAGGAACAGTAAACCAAACATTCCAAAGGAGTTCTTATTCCAACCTGCAGTCAGGCCTGTGTACCCCTCTGGAAAGGCACAGTTAGATGGGCTGTATCCACCTTTCCTCTGGTCCATGGCTTCACAGTGGTTCTGTAGCTGTTTCAAGGGAAGGGCAATGCCAGGGTCACCTCTCCTGCTGGACTGTGCTCATGTCAGGAGTCTGACTTTCTGAGAAGAGCTAAAAGAACATACAGCATCTGATGTAGCTTCCCTCAACTTGTTCTTTTATTGCCCTTTCTTACACTCCAGCCCTGCTTATCCTGGAATTCTGTCCATTCCCTGAGTTAGGGATAGCACAGGTGCCCCTCAGAATGAAGGGGCAGAGATTAAGCTCTTGCCCTGCACCTTCTCTCCCTTCCCCTCAGGTCTGAGCAGGTGCTTGCAATGCCCAGATCCATCACCCTAAACCTGTGCTCATCCCAGAATTTCCTACAGGAAGGGGAGGATATATTTCCTGCCTGCAAAGAGAGGTGGGAGAGGCTGTGGGGTTCAGGTCAGCCTGTGCTTCCTTAGTTCCAAGTGTGGGATTCAGGCCTTCCTGGCTTATTGGAGAACTTGGAATTGGATTCTGGAACAATGGGTGAGTTCAGTCCTTTTTTTACTGAAAGTGAAAGGTTTTGTCAAAGGTGTGTAAAATTTCTTCATGCTCTGGGGATGTGTTCTGGGGTTTGTGTTTGATTGTAAAGACTCCAGCTTCCTTTCGTGTCCTATATATATTGAAATGTGTGTTTAAAGTAGATTACTTGAAAGCAAATATGCACTGACAAGCAATCACTGATTTAAAACCTGGTTAGAGGTAAATTGTTCCTGATGTGAAAAATGTCACTTTAGGGAAAAAAATAAATTAAAAAAAGCCAAGAGAAAACACCACCCAATAACAAAAAGGCTGCTGGAAACAGCTCTGATGTGCCACCAGTGTGATGTGCTCTGCTGCTTGAGTTAGCTTCTTGTCAGGATCATCTGCTGTAGGATTTGTGGCTAATGGGCAAGCAACTTAAATTTTAAAGCATAAGTTATTTTTAGGAAGTGTTATGGTTTGGGTTTGTTTCAGTGGAATGGGTTTTGCACACATAACCGGGATTTTGAGGTGTTTAAAAAACAAAGCAAAAGTTAATTCAAGAGCAACAACAGTATTTGCTTCAGCATTGACTTGGTCTTGGTCTCCCTACATCAAACCTGGATGAATTTCTTGTCATTTAGGGGAGGTTGTTGAAGAATTGAGACGTGGGCTTTGCCTAAGTACAGAGAAACTTGCTTGTAAATTAGAAGCAATTGAGGTTTTGATTAGATCTGTTCATTTCCCTGTGGTCCTGGTTCCTGAGCATTTGCGTAAGTGGAGTTCAAAGAAATGGCCATGAGCAGTAATTTTTTTTTTTTTTAATTTTTAAAGCCTTTCAGAAAGATGCAGAATTCATTGATGATGAATAAATTTATGATGTAGAACTTTAGTACCATTGAAATCACTTGGGGCTCTGCCTTTGTGTTTCACCCTGGATTTTTATTTGTCGGCTAGATTAAATTAATACATTCAAAAATATTGTGCGTGGAGCAACTTTTTTTTGCCTTTTGCAGCACAGAATAAGCTTGAATTCATGAAGGCCACTGGAAATGTTGTTGGTTTTATATTGGATGCACTAGTGGATGGCATCACTGAAAACTATGAAAGTTTATTTGCAGTGAAGGGAGATTTTGTTTCCTGTTCAGAGAAGCAAAGACCTGTGATTTACCAGTAAATATCACAATTCAGCCATGAACTTTTAAATTGCTTGGTACTTGTCATGGACCCTATGAGGAGTAACTAACGTAGTGTATCAGCCAGCAAGTTTATTGGAAGACCTGTAATTAAATAATAATTGTTAAAATCTATGATGTGCACATAGATATCCCACAAAAAGGGGAGTTAAATGCAAATATATTCTTTATACCAGTTTTACTAATTATTTTAACGTCTTGAAGAACCAAGCACTCTCTATATCTAGGAATTACTCCAAATCTGTCAGCTGCTAGGGAACATGAGTTGCCACTGTCTTGCAACTTGAATGCTTTCTTGACAATCATTCTTGATTTCCTGGTGATCATCTCTGAATAAAATGAGGGCCCAGCTGTGAAAGTTTCCTGCAAGCTTAATTGTTATAACAACACATGGAATACCCACTAAATAATCTCCCCATCTTCTAATGACTGGAAACAACAGCAAAAGGTTAGGTGATTCTTCTTGTTTTCTCATTTTGGCAAGCTCCTGGATATCATTTAATGAAATTTCCTATGCCTGTGAGAGATTGATGCAATGATGCAGGAAAGCAGCCGGTGAGTAATGTAGCATTTGTAGGAGCTCAACTCTCTGCTGGTGGGCTGCAGACAAACTTCCAGGCAGCTTTCAGGAGGAGAGAATGCAACCCCTTAGTGGAGGGTCTCAAAGAGCTCGGAGCAGACCCCAAAATGTGGGCAGCACATCAGGCACATGGGGATTTGTCGAGCCCCTGATGGAGCTGACAGCATCCCAGTGGCGCCTCTCAGCCTGTGAACCTCTCCACACTTGGATTTCCCAGGGTGCACAGGACCACAAAATAAACCCTACAATTATTCTCTGTATCTTTTGGTTTTGAGCAATTATCATATGAATGTGTGAACTCTGTGCACAGAATGGGAAAGCTGAGTGCTGGTCTGTGGTCATCAAAATAGTTATGAACTTTGTGTTCCAAAAGGGTGATTTCGCTTCTTGCCCGTTATAGGGAGATTTTTTTTTCCTTGTGATTCTTACAGATTTTTTAAAATTATTATTTGCATTGCTAGTAATGAACAATTTAGCCATCTACTCTACTCTCATTTCACATAAAAGCAATTTCTGGCAATTCAGTGAAGGTCAATGAATAATACCCAATGCTTTGATATGAAACACTTAAGGACATCAGTAACTTGACCCCAGAACTTTTTGCAGATTCAGGCTGTAAGTGCTCGAGTAGTGTTCCCATGACACTTGGACTCTGTCAGAAAAACACAACTATACTTTGGATTAGTTGTATCATTTTTTTTGGGAAGATGTGCGATCAAAAGGGATTGAAATTAAAACTTTGCAAAAGTTGTTAGCAAAATGACATTTAATTTTGATAGAGAGGCAATGAGGCAGAACATTTTGCATGTTTGCAAAATAAGTTTCATTTTGATGCGTTTGGCATTACTGATTATATTAATTAACTTAACAGCAAGTGTGAAGATTATTTATGATGCATTAAAAATGATTGGATCTTAATTGCTTCCCTGTAAGAACAAGGAAGTTGAATTTCAGGTTGTGGAGAGCTCCATGGTTAGCCTTCTCAGTGACTTTTAGCTGGTGTGCTTTAAAAGCAAAGTAACTGGAATAAAACTAACCCACTATTGAAAGTGGTAACTTTGTGCTCGAGCAGTTTAGGCTGATGACAGTAATCTGGTTTGTTCTGCTAAATCTCTGACTTCATTAAGACCTCACTTTTTAAAGATCCACACCTGATTTCCAGAATTATTTGAGTGGGGAAGATCTTGTAATCAAAGTCAAGAAACTGGTTCTTTCAGGGGGATGAGTTACCCCATGAGTGCACCACTCAGTTACCAGCAGTGAATGTAATTTGTGGGAATTCGACTCTGTTTCAAAATGTTAATGAACTCAGTTTCTGTAATAGTGTGTTTACCTTTACATAATAAACTTTTGTGTAAGATGCAGCTTTTCTGTGTTCTGTTATAGCATCTGCTACATCAAGGTGGAAGTGCTCCCTTTCTACACATTAAAAATTACTTAATTTTCTTTTCTGCTCTTTTAATGAAAATTTACTTCTTCACCTGACATGAAGCAGATGCTGTCTCAGACTTAAAGTGACAGAGATCAGTATCCAAAGCAGTGGCTTGACACACAGAGGTGCTTCAGATGGTGATTATTATAACCAAAAAAAAGCAGGTTTGTTGATACCTTTTTATCCTTAATATATTTAAAATTGCATAGTTGATAGGATAGTTGCTATGAGAGCATGTGTAATATCTGTTTGATAAGTGTCTTCTCACACCCTGAGGTCTTTTATAGGCAATTTGCATTCCACAATGAGAGAAATCAGCTGGAGAGGGTTTATTGTTTTGTATAATAGAAAGGAGTGTGAAAATATTCCAGCCTTGCAGATGGTGTTGCTCGTTAGCCCTGAACATACACATGCAGAAATATTGTTTCCCCTTAAAAAATAGGGTCTCCTCATCTTTCTTTCTTACAATGTATTTATAAAGGAGACTTCATAGTTTGGTTGTATTGGGATCATTAATTGATCTTGAAAGGAAAAGCGATGGGATAAAGTCTTTCTTTGAACTTTGATGTGCTGGGTGGTTTAGAGATGACAGAAAGCAAATGCTTCTTTTCTTCTCTGTTGTCTGAATAGAGAGTCCTAGATCTTGCTATAGACATCTGCTTTTCTAAAAAGTGAAAGGATAAATCTCAACTTTTTCCCATAGCAGCAAAGGAAATCTGATTTGAGAAAACTTTGAACATATAGACAGAGGCGGATTGATGAAACTGTTTAAAATTTGGTGAATATAAAACTTGCAAGGATGCCATAAAGTTGAAAATGGTGAATGTCTTGCAAGAGAGTCAAAGACCACATGAACTCTCTCTGGTGTTCTCAGGGTTTGTGAGGTGGAAGGGTTCCTTTTGGCTTCCATGCCATTTTAGATCCTAAAAATTGTATTTTGCTGAAGTTGGAGCCTGAAATATGACTTTCACTGCTCTTGCAGCAGCAGCCATGAAAAAACATGGGACGTGCTTTGCTTTATCAGGGGAGGATGCTGTACTGGGGAAAGACTCCTGTGTTCAAAGCCATATGAACCCAAGATTACAACTCTTGGCACTCATGCCTCAACTATAGAAGAAAAAAGTGTGCAGCCTCCTAAGTTGTTAGGGCCAGCTGTAAGGTGTTTCAGCTGTTCTAGAGGAATTTCACTTGAAAGTTTTACATAAATCCAAATACTCTGGTGTTGCAGGAAGCTGCGGCCAAAGGGGACTTTAATTTTCTGGTGCTTTCTATTTTGAATGGCACTTGAAATACTGCAAGGCCAGTTGCTTTCACATACTGTACCAATGCTTAAGATTCTTGCCCACGGTATTAATTATTCCTGGACATTGCACATGGCAAAACAGTCACATAAAATGAGAAAAACTGAGGATGTTTGATTAAATTACTCCCAGTTACGCGGTTGTTTTCATATTGTTATGATAATTGATGGTATTCAGAACTTAACCCAGGTTCACAGTACTGTCATTTGCAAATCTGGTCCCAAGTCTGTGTTCATAAAAAGTGTCCTGGGGAATCTCTCCAGGACTGAGAATGGCCATAATCTCTTTATGCTGCTGTATCTCTGACCCTTTCTCCTTACTCAATGAAAAGGAATTTTTGCAGATATGGGTGCACATATCTGTAAATTCCACCCCGAGTAATTGGAGGGGGACAGATATGGTAGGAATAAGCATAATAAAAGAACTGAGAGAGAGAATCTTCCTTTCTTCGTGGCCCTCCAGGTCTAAAGTGTGCTCTGTTGAATATCACCTACTTGTCACAACCTGCCATAACACAAGGAATTAAAAGGAATCTGTCTTGCAGTATGTGCAAATTGAAATGAGATACAGATTTCTAAAGGAGGTAAGTAGAGGGGAAACTCCAAATGGTGGTGCCCTTATTAAATTTAGACATCGAAGAAACAATATTACAAAAATATAGCCACTCAGTATTAATTGCATTATAACGTTGTCTGAAATACAGACTTATTTTGAAAACAGTGGCAAGAAGTACCATATGTGACTCCCAGATACATCCCGGAATTGTGCATATAGTTATCTAATTGGTCTCTTTTATAAAACTTCATTTGATGGGTGGTGCTGTGAATTGTTTATGTCAATTAAGTGCAGCTTGCCAGAAGACTTGAGTGTAGAGGGCATCAAGCACTTACATTGTAGAAATAAAAAATTCTGCTCTTGTGAGAGGCTTTTGGCCTTTGTTTAGAACTACCAAACCATTTCTTTTCTTATTTCCAGTGCTTTACATGATGCCCATAGCCTTATGCAAGGCACAGGGTCTCGTGGAAGGTGCTCTGCCCATGGTAAGGGAGTTGGAATCAGATGATCTTTAAGGTCCCTTTCAACCCCAGTCATTCAGGGATTCTATGAATTCCACATCCTTTCTAAAGCTCAGCTTTCTATATTTTGGAATTGCTTTTTGTAGTGTCCATATCCATCCCCTTTCCCTGTTTTACCCATGCTTTTATTTGGCTTTATCCATGGGCAAATCTCTTCTGGATGGCTGGTTTTGGGCGTGATAAGTTAGTGTTATTTCCTGGAGTTTTAGCATATTGAGTAAGCATTTGTTGATTACTGCTTCAGAAGTAACTCTGTAGTTGAAAGAGCCTCTGTATAAATTCAATTTCTGTTCCGTCTGTTGACACTTTGAATAAAAGCACTGTAGGAAAATATGGGAAACTGTAAGTACCTAATACTTGTAAAATTTTTAACTCTGCAGAAAGCCTTAAAGTCTTCATAGTTCAGGTCTGAGGTGACAATGCAGTGTGGGAGAAATTACTCCATTTCATGGTACTGTGTGCATGGCTTTCCTATAGATATCTGCCTTATTTCAGTGGAGGAAGCAGGAGGTGGAGCAAGGAGGGCTTAAATCTGTTCTCAAATAGCTGCTCCAGTTGTATATTCCTACAGAAAAGTCATTCTGCTTAATAACCTCCATTGGCTGGTGGTTCATCAAGATATTGATTTTAAAGCTCTATTGATTGTTTATAAAACACTGCACAGCCACTTTCCAAGCTATTTAAGTGATTTGTTTGTCCCATATATTTTACAATGATGAGACTATTGGAAATCCCTGTGCAGATTCGCTCAGACCATTACACATTATTAGTTTTCTCTTGCAGAATTGCCCCTCCTCCAGGGATTCTGAATGTGAAGCACCTTGCTCTTGCAAGGTCTTCTACGGGGTGTTTGTTTTATATATGCTCATAACAGGATAATTATATTGCTACCTGAAACACTTTGGCGTGTGTGCAGGAAGAGGCTCTGTGTAATAGTGATTGATAGTTTGAGCTTAAAAATTGTTATGGTGCATTAAAAGTATACTAATGTTTATTACTTTTTACAAGGCTACAGACATTTAGATTACAGGCCAGGCTTCCAGAGCTATGTCAGGTCTTCAGATTGAAGCAAATTGAATAGGTGCTCTTCCTCTTACCACGTATTTTCGTATTTTTTTACTGCATGGAATGCCCAATTTAAGAGGCAGCTTTTTTTTTCTTTTTTTTCTTTTTTCTTTTTTTTTTGGATAGCCAGCACTAAGTTAAAAGCAAAAAAAATACAGGAAGGAAGTCTCCACAGAACAAGTTCTAAAAATAATTGTATAGGGATTTTTAAAACTTTCCAAATCTCAGCGTTCAAAGCGATTAGGCAGCTTTGGAAGCCTGTGAGTCAGGATTCCTCCCTCCCCCGATGCTGGCATCAAAAGCAGGACAGACTTTAGTTTTCCACAGTTGCTTTTGGCATTTTGTTTTAGGGTTGTTTTTAGATTTTTTGATATATTCAGGTCATCCTTCAAAACTTTTTTCTTCTGTAATTCTGAATGACAGCTGACGTGCTACTCTATTCAGATGACAAAAAGTTTTGAGAGTAGGTGGTGCTGGGCACATGTGTGCCCACGGAATTGCAGAGCCTCCTATGGATCCTGGAATAATGAATTAAGCTAATGAACCCAGCTGATGACTGATTGATTGTGTGAAAATGACATCAGATATTGAAGCAAATGAAATAAGTTCTTTTGCAGTAAGTAGGTAAACTCTTCTTTACACAAAGTAATCCCTTTCTGTCACTATTGTGTATAGATTCCACATTCCTCCTCGGCCTGATCGTGTTCCACAGAATAGTTCAAAAGGCGATTTTTATTTTTTTTACTGTGCTCTTTCATTTTAATAAAACCCAATGTCTGTCTGGTGAAAACAGAATAATTTCCTTGCAGACTTTCAGCAACTAATGCGATGTATGTGGCACTTTGTAATACTTCCCCATTCCACAGTCCTCACTATCTGCAGGTGAGACCTGTGGGATACACTTCAGAAAAGTTATATAAACAACTCTGAACCCTCAGCTGAGAAAATGTATACTTTGAACATGTTGAAACTATCCATATTAAGTCAGTTTAGCACTTTGATTAAAGAGTTTAATCAATCACCATCCTAAGCTGTTTATTAATCACTTTATCAAGCAGTTGATGCATTGCTGGTTTTAATAGAATCCATTTATTTTGATTTCTACCTACTTCATCTTTCCAAAGGGCTTTCTGAATCAGCTGTGATAAAAAAAAGGAGGGGAAAAAAAAAAAAGGCTTGGTTGCATCTAAACACTGGAAGGTAAGAGCTCAGACCTCCCTTGCACATACTTCATTATCAACATTCTGCACCGACTTGGCCAATTTATTAAGGGTGAAAAAAAAACAACCCTGCTTGGAGTGAGTCTTTTGGTGAACCACACGGTTTAGCTCAGATAAACAGAGGCCATTCGTTTGCTTTCACACCTGACAACCTCATGATATACGATCCTAATAAGATTAATCTCCTCCCTCCCCCCATACACACACACACTTTTGTTTTGTTTAGTGGCCTGACTTGGTGATCTTCTCTCATTCCCCTCATTGGGCACTTTTAATGCCTTTGGTTTCGGTTGGTGGTTAGAATAAAACAAACAAACAATCAATCCCCCACCCCACTCCCCAGCCCTTTCTCATTCCAGGGGAACAAGATTAATATAACAAGAGATATAAAGTAAGCAAGGGAACACTTACAAATGTTACAAAGCAGAATGGGCATAGAACAAATTCTTCTTTTATGCAATTTGCCTTGAAAAGCATTAAACGCATGGGGAATCTGTGCCATCAAATCCACACTTTGTAAACGGTGAGGAGGGAAAACAAGCCTTGTACAAACAAAAGCGTCAAATGAGAAATCCACAACTTGGGCCACAGCTGACTTTGGGTTTGCTGCCTTTTATGAGGTTTCACTTAACTCTCTGGCCATGTCTGATCTCTGAACTTTGGAAATCTTGGGGAAAGTAATCTAAGTTTGGCCTGATTCGCCTTCAGTAACAAACACTGATGCATGGCTTTGAAATATGACATACATTAGCACCTACACAAACCTTCTATTTTGAGCATATACCAGTTTTATCAGCAATATGCTTCATGCTATATCACCAAACCCAAAAGATTTTTTTTTCTTAATTTTGTCCAGTAAAGCTGGTGGGGTTCCTTAGGAATGTGAATTCTTTGGCAGGAGTGTAAAAATACACATCTCATTTAAAGTTCCCCTGTCTCATGTCCAATACTCAATGTGATGCAGCAGAAAGATCCCACAGTCAGAACTCTAATAATACATTTTAGCATGTTAAACTCCCATGCAGATTCTGTCAGACATCCATTATTAATATACCCTAATTATGTTAATTGAAGAATATTCTTTCAGTGTGAGACCAAGCCTTCCTCCTCTGAAGGAGCTGGTAATACACACTTCATATGTGCACAGACATGATTACACAGCGGGCTGTTACTGCCCTACTTAGGAGTTGTGTTAAATATCCGAGAGGAGCAGGACTTCAGTGGGGCCAGGAAAGCAGAGCCAGTCCTGTGGAACTCAGTGGGAGCACTGCAATTATGGGACATGGGTGATTGGGAATTTGCTACTGTAATGCAGTGTAATAGGCACCGATCCATATATATTTGTTTCATGGTTAAGGTATTGCTAAAAATGTCAAAATTTAAAGACATGTCATTAACTATAAATTACCAGTGATACTCTGGAAGTTACTAGCAGAGATGTCAAAACTGACTGGTGGCAGCATCAGCTCTTTGTGCTGTTGCACCACCAGGTCTAGAGCTCAGTTGTAGCCCAGGATCCAACTGGATGTTGAGTGAGGCAGCGTGGTCACCGAGCTGCCATGCAGCACTTCCAGAAATATTAATTACGGTTGTAAACAGGGCTGCAAAATTAGGGATATTGCATCCTCCCTGGGCATTGGATCGGCAGCCCAGCTGTGAAAATCACTTCCAGTCAGCCATCAATTGAGATGGAATGGCCATACAGCTGAATTGCAGCGTTTCCAAAAATGTTAATTAAGAACGGGATGCTGCTGCGAAGCGGCAGCTTTGTGGCCCTTTTGAAGCTGTATTGCAGTTGCTGGAAGTGCTGTGGCATTGCACCACTAAAGCTAGGAGCCCTCGTCCTCCTTGCATCACCCACAAAACAGAACTCCTAGTAAAATCAGAAGACCTTCTTCAGGGCCCAAATCAGCATTTCAGATGTTTATCTTGATGCCATAAATTCCTTTTTATTTTTTTTTTTCCTTTTCTATTCCTGCTTGACTACATGCAGCTCCTACGTTGAGAGGCCTGTTTTGGATCACTGAGACTTTATACTAGGTTTGCTCTTCATTTTGCACCCCAATTCTTGAGTACAGCCCACTGATAAGTATGTCTTTAGTAGGTGACTATATTCAATTAAGGCACCCAGTTGCTGATAGTGGGGTGCAGAGGAGTAGCACAATAGTCTCAATCTTTTCTTTAATAGGAGACCATGCAAAAAAATTGTCTGTTCACACTGATATTCAGTTCTTGGGCAAGAGAGTGATTTATCTCATTGCATTTTTTAAATAGAGGCCAGTTAATAAACTAAGACATTTTTCATTGAACATGCTTACCACAGAAAACATGTACATGTGTATTCAAATGTATTTGTAAACAAATACAGATCTTTGGATAATTTATTAATGAATTTGTTGAAGTACAGATGAGACTTCTGTGTTTCAGATATGACCTGCCAAGTACAGTAACTACTCCGAAAACACTTCAGCAATTCATAAATTCCACCTAATGCACTTGAGGATATGTTAAGTCCTATTTATGGATAGACAGTATGCATACTATTTCTCACTATGTAGTCATTAAGAATATTCTAAAGATGAAAGATGATAGGAGGAAATGGTAGCTAAGGCAGGACTGCATGTCAAAGGTTTTATGCTTATATTTTTCTGGATATCATCACTTAAATATCCAAATCTTGAACTTCAGCATAGTGAGAACATTTCTCTACTGTCATCTTAACATTTTTCTACTGTCATCTTCCTAATTTTATCAGTTTGGCTCCAAAGAATTAGCACAAATATTTGACTTTCACTAAGAATCAAAATAAAAACAAGAAGGCTAAATAGCCACCAAAATCCTGTCATGAAAGGGGGGGGAACAATAAAGGACTTTTCCACCATTTATTCTGATCAGAAAAGAGCATGTCAATGAACCTTTGGGGAATGTCATTAGACGAGATTTTCCTGAAAAATTGCTGATAGTTCCAGTTGAATGCAGCCAGAATAAGCCAATTTTAAGATCTCTGGGGTGGTATAGGATTACGGATTTTTTTTTCTTTTTTGTCTTGCCCTTTTCACTTTTGGACAGACTGTACGTAAATTCTTTGCTCAAGTCTATATGCAACAGATGGTAACTGCAGAAATAACTGCGTGGTGTTAGGTTTTAAACTGGTGCTTAAATGGGTTTGTGGAAGAAAGTGTTGAAACAATGGGATAATTTTACTTAATGAGATCGTTTTTATAAGGAAGAAGTCAGTCATTTAGAGCTGAGCTGCAGGAAAATCTGCACCATCAGCGGGTCTGTGGGAACGAGGCATGGGCACACTTACAGGCTGGGGTAAATGCTAAATATTTAAACTACTTTGGGCCACGTTTCCTCAAATCGAGCCATTTTTAATTGCTCTGCATTTGTGTGGGCCCTGGAGGATGTGAGGATGTGGGGACAGTGACCACAGATCAGCCCCTGTAAGGACACGTCCTGGTGGGTCCGCCCCTCTCGCTGGTGGTGCCCCTGGTGCCTTGGTGAATATTTGGAGACATGCTGCGAAAGAAACCAAAGCTGCACAAACCAGCATTTGCAGAATATAAACAATACCTGGAGAAATAAACCGAAACCTCTGAGAAGGAAAGGAGACAAACAAGAAATCTTTATTGTCTTCCCTTTGTTTTGTTTCAATGATTAAGAAAAAAGGCAGCATTAGCGACTCATTTGAGAGTGGCAGAAGAGGAATTGGTGTGCATGTCCTGGAGCTTAAAAACTTAGTGGTGTCATATTTTCAATTCTTCCCTTGTTTTTCACACCAGTGCATGCTGGCACATCCTGAAGAGAGCCCATGAGGTGATGGCAAAGCCTGAGCTTTGGTACACAAATTAATTCCCTTCCCAGTAGCTGATGCAGATGAAATTCAAGTTGCAAGTAGGACAAGGCAGATAATAGATTTTCAGATAAAGTTTCAGTAAACGCCATGGTCACAAAAGAAGTGGTGGTGACGGTTCACTGGTGGTCTACAGAGACAACCACTTGCTTTGAAAAAATTGTTTCGAAAAACAGTTTATGTTGCAAGTGGCAAAATACGGCCTTAAATACAGCTTCTCTTATGTGTATGTGCTTTTGCACATTCAGAATCCGTGTGTCATATTTTGCTCCATGTATAGTGAGAATTGCACAAATCACACCCACGTACCTTCCAAAGAGAAATGAAAGCTTGTGGCTATAACAATACAGGTAATTTTCTTCTTAAATACCAGCTTGTTCTGAAATAACACTTGGTTCACAAAGAAGTTTCAGCATGGAGAGTATTTTTCAGTGCTAACTATTGTTGATAATTATTCCATTCATCGCTAATTATTGGCTGTATTATTATTAGAGATTGCTTGTAATTATTATATTAGATAGAATCAGTGAGAAGGCAATGTACATCAAAAAGTTTACCATCCTGAACAAGTGACTTGTTTGGCTTCAAGTGGTTACTTGTCTTTATTCCTGTTGTTAATTCTGTTTTTGAATTAATAAGTGTAGAAGATGATTGGAGCAAAAATGAAGAATTATTCTTGGCTTGGGGAAAAAAAAAGACTCCAAACAAAATGCAACTCCAGACCCTGAGGAAGGAGAAGAGTATAGTTGTGTAGCCACAATCTGAAAGAGTTCGTAATCATAAAAGACAAATTCAGAATAAAACTAGTCAAAAGATAATTTGGAAGGATAGTTTTGTTTTTTAATCCCCAAATTTGCAAATTCTTTGACTTTTTTTTTTGAAGTGTATACCTAAAAGGGAAAAATATAATCAAAATTTCAAAAAATTGCAGAGGGAAAGAGATCACTCTTACAGAAGTTCCACCCACATGCTTTTCTCAGCAGGGCACTACAACGTCTTAACAAGTGAAGTGCAAGATGGAAACATGACATCATTAGGACAGTCTAATTAGCCTGTAATTTGTCCCAGAAAGGTATCTGGTTACCAACTAATTGATGTAAACTGATTAACCCTTTCTCTAACATCCCATTCGCCACTTTTTTTTCACTTCCATAGAATCTGGTAAGGGTCAGGACTCTGTTGTGCTACACACTGTGCAAACACAAATCAAAAAGACAATCCACACCCCGAAGAGCTTACAACTTACGTGTTGGAGGGGAGGTGATACCTGCACATAAAAAGGATTTAGAATGAAGAGCTTAATACCAGTTAGCATGTTTGGCCGTGGTCTTATCCTAGCAGCAGCTAGGACAGTTCCCAGGGCTTTTACAGACCTCAAAAAAAAAAAAATTAAGAAGGATTTGAAGACATATAATGAGGTGCCTCTATAGATGTTTTTTCCCAGAGTGAAGGGCAGGATGTGTGACAGTGGAAAGGTGCTTGTTTGAAAAAATATAACAAGTGTGTGCTGGAAGCTGGCATTATTGGCTCCTTGGAGATGAGGTTCAGCTTCCTGACAAAGAAAAAGAGATGATTGGTACATAGGTATTATCTCTGAAGGGCCTTGAATGTGAAGACAAGTAGCTTATGTTTGATGCAGGTTGGCGGGGGAGGGCAGCGGAGGGATGGGGAGAGAGGGGTGACATAGTCAAAGCAGTGGGCTCGGAAAAAGCCCATTTATGGGAATGTTCTGAAAGGATACGAGCAGAGCAAGGTTGTGCTTGTCAAAGCTGTGGAGAAAGACGTTTTGTTGATCACGATTCCACGGTGACAAGGCTTTGGCCAGCAGGGGCAAGGCTGGGGTTTTGAGAAGTACTTTGAGCAAGGTCATCTTCAAAAGTGAAGGCTGGGGCTGAGGAACAGGCAGGTAGGGGTGATGTCCATGGTGAGTAAACAAGAGGTGGTGTTGAGGGAGCCAAGGAAGACACTCACTGCATGTTTGTTACGCTGAAGCTTGAACTGGCTTCTCATTTTTTCTGTGGAGGTACTGGAAGGGATTTAACTTGGGCACGAGGCACCTCTGGGCTAAACAGGTTTGTGAGGCATCAGTATGAAATCATTGCATTTCCTAGCTGAACTGGCCCAGAGATGAGGGTAGGAAGATAAAAATGGGTCCAAGTGAGAAGGCAAAACCTTCACAGGAAGTTGAGCAGTGTAAGGATAAGGCTAGAGGACAACGTAGAAGGTGGGTCTCAGGACAGTCAAAGAATAGGAAACTAATGAAGAACATCATGGAAAACTGTCAAAAAGACCTTGGCAAAACAAGAAGGGTATGGTTGAGGCTTTGACTCAGAAGAACTGACTGGAGACTGGTGGAAACTGTGTCAATTGAGTGTAACGGGCAGAAATTAGATTAGGAACAGTTTAGGACAAAATGGAAGGAGAACTGACAGCAGCTATAAACAGCTTGTACAATGAAGATGAGAGGAAGCAGTGATTGGAGAGACAGGAGTGGGCTAGAGTGTGTATGTTTTCGTTTTCAGACGAGAGACACTACAGCATGTCCATATTGTGGTGGGAAAGAATCAGGAGAAGAAGAGCAGTAGAAAGTCTGACAACTGTGCTGGAGTTGGAGTGCAATCTGATAGGGGAAACTCAGTGCAGCTTCAATATATCTGGCCCCTGCATTAAAATAGCTGCAGGCAGCACATGCTTCTCTGTGTGGTTTAGAACGTGCTTTGTGTAGTACAAAGAAATAAGGATAAGATTCATGGTGTGCCTTGTGCTCCCCTGGTTGCTCGAAGCAAGCATGGTCTGCTTCTGCCACCACAGCAGCAGAGGACTAAATCCTCTCCCTGTCACCCTAATTAACAGGAAATCAGTTGGATATTCCAATGCAGTTGGTAGGTGCTATACAGGTACCAGTTTTGTATTTTTGCCTAGAATTACTTTTAAAAAATTTTGCCTTTTGAGGCAGGGTTTTTTTTTTCTACAGATGAACTTCTGTCTTCCCTGGAGAAAGCTCTCTGCTCTGCCAAAATAATGTGTCATATTTTTACAGGTAATTAAAAATTTCCATTCAGAAATGTCAGGGCAGTGCTGAAACATCTTCTCTCTCATTTTCTTGCTTTTCATCACTCTTTATTTGAGTTTTAAAAGTTTTCTTTGATTCACTTCTTATTATTTTTCCAAAATGAAACACCAACTGAAACTGAAAAGTAACTGAAATGATGCTTCGATTTCTTTTCTTTTTTCCCCCTCCTTATGTACTTATTTTTATTTTTCCATGTATCTCTCCGGGCTACCTATACGCATTTCAGGTTTTCAAAGTTTTGAATAGTGATGCACAAAACACCAGCCAAAGGCTGGAGATCCATCTCCCCGAGCCAGAGGTTACATGCATAAATTCATGTCCATCACGCTCTGAATAAATTCTTTTGTTTATGCAACAGTCTGCGCAAGCACAACACACTTGCAGCTGAGCACCAGTTGGTTTACAGCTTTCTGTGCCATTCTCGCTTCTGGGTGGGGGGTTGAGTGCATTGAACCCCACAGCTGGTAAAACCAGTCCAGTGCGAGCCCATTTGCATCTGAAAAGCCCCGGCTCCAAAGGTGCTGTGACTTGCCTTGCACTTGCCTGTGGAGGTTGCTAAGCGCAGCCCCTGGTGCGCACAGTTTGGTGGGGTTTTCTTCTGTTTTGTTTTCTTTTTTTGGTAGCTTGGATGTCGTGAGTGAAAAAATTTACAGAGGGGCTCGGTACGTCCTGAAACCAAAGGGAAGGTTCCCGCCGATGTCTCTGAGCGCCAGCCGCATTCCTAAACTCCAGAGAGTTTTTCCATGTGCGTTTTCAATGCGGGTGTGCATGAATGTGGTTTTTCTGTGTTGTTGGTAGAATTTCCTGGGTCTTCTTGTAAGCAAAAATGACATTTTTTCTCATGATGAGTAAAGACAGGGTTGACAAGAGGCGCCTCAATCTCCCCTCTCTTTGTGTGGCTTCACAAGGCCTAGCCCAGTGAAGGAGTTACTGTTGCTTCTTGATTCACAGAAATAATCAGTGAGAAGCAATTCATGGTTTAAGGGAGAACATAGCTGTACCCTAATTTTGTAGAATAAGTGCTGTTTCGGTGAAATTTTTCTGATCCAGACCCGCTTTTCTCCGCTTTCAATAAACGCCAGCTCTACTTCTGCGATTTCTTAAACAAGCAAAGTTTTGGAGGATGGAAATGAGCCCTTGAGGCTGGTCTGATGCAGAAGAAGAACATTTCAGCAGAATTTAGGGGGATCTGCAGAGGGACAGGCAAAACACAGTTTTGTACTGGAGTCTGAGAGACATTGCGGTTTCCCCTGCAATCTCACCCTCCTGGCCAAAACACAAAAAGCCACAACTGAGCACATTTCATGGGCAAATACTTCATCAACTCGGCGCCATCCGAGCCATTTCACATCTCCTCCCCTTCCTCCAAACTGATATACGTGGCTCACTACATTTAAAATGAAAAGTCCTCAGACAATTCCAATCATATTGTCAGTCAGATAGTCATCTTCTGAAAGGGGATCCTTCACCTTTAAGAATGCATGTACAATAGTGATATGTAAGCAGCTCAAAGACTCAATACCCCTTTTTTCTGCAAAGCAAGGCTGGGTTAGAAAAAAATCAATATGTTAGAAGTAAAGGTCATACAAGGAAAAGTGACATGAAACAGTCTTCATGAAGGATATTGTTCCCTTAGTTCTGTTTGAAGTTTTCTTTACCCTTGTGCTAGCCTTAGAACAAATATGTTTTTGTCCTAGAATAGAAGCATATTTTCATTCACCTTTAAAAAAAAAAATCTGTATTTTAAATATTTGTCTATTAGGGCATGTTCGCATTTTAGCTTGTTTTGTTTTTGTCCTGTGGGTGAAGTAATCCTTGGAGAAAAAAATATTGTGTGTCTGCCATCCCAGTGCATTTGTTGGTCAGGGTTCCTTTAGAAATGGAAGTATATAATGCACACAAATGTATTTGCCTATCTTTTTAACAGTTCTCAATTTACTTTTCAAGTGGGCCAGATGCAATACTATAGCTCTTACAAGGGTCAGGAACATCTCCTTATTTCCCCACACTCTGTACTTATTGCTTGGGTATAGTTTTAAAGTAGTCCATGAACCCTTTTCATTCTTGCAACACATTTACCCACAATTAACAATCAAACCATCCTTCCTTCATTCAGGCTCCCATTCTCTCTCTGCCTCATTTTCCCTGCCTCTCTCTTGATCTGCCATTGTGCCGAAAGCTGTTTGTGCCATCGCAATCTGCCCTCCTTACCAGCCACACAAGGATGGGGAGGGGGAGAGAAAAAGCACACAGCATTCAGGCACTGAATAGCAAATTGCTCTTGAGTGTCCTTGCTTTCCCCAGCGCTCCCCCTTCCTTCAGAAGGACAAGGGGGCCCCTGAAAGCAACTATACATTTTGCTTAGTGCACTTGAAAACAAGCGTTTCACACCTGAAGCCTTTCACGGCAGCCCAGAAGCACCCCTTCAAACCACTTAATTGCCAATTGCTTCTGAGCTCGTTGTGAAAGTCCATTATGTCAGGCAGCTCTATGGTGAGTGACAAAGTATGGGGAATGAAAGAGTCCTCCTTGCAGGGCCAGCGCAGTCCTAAAACCCCCAGTTCATTGGTTTGCTTGCTGTTAACAGATACTGGCCATGGTCAGAGGTATGCCAAAACCCCTGTCGTCTATTATTGTTAATTTGTTACATGGAAGATGCTCCTTATGTTCTCTCTCACACGTGTCTGTATAAAAACACACAAGCAAATTACAGATGTGCCTGGGGAAGGTATCCTCACACAAACTTCACCTGTCCTTGTGGATTTCAGATTGTATCATCGCCACTATTGTTCTGCCTTTTTTTTTTTCCCCCCATTAGGTGAAGTAATAAGAAAAGAAAAAAGGGATGTGATGATTTTCAAGGTTGAAGCTGGTTTCTTGGGTATTAAGAAAAAAGGATGCAGGTACTCAAAGGAAGAAGGGAGATCATCTTGAAGAGATGCAAAATAGGTGAATTAAAAAAAAAAAGGAAAGAAAAGAAAGCCTTTGCTTTAGAATTGCTTTCCTTGTGACTGTGATTTGGTGAGGGTTGGTTAGTGCTTGAACTGAGCCAAAAATGTATAGATAAAACTTTATAGAGCAAGGCATGTGTTGCAAATATTCACCATTTTTATTTGAGTGTTTATAATTCATTTGGTTTATGAGCCAATTGGGCCTTGTGGACTCAACAGAAAATCTCCCGCCAATTCTCAAAAGTTCTTGATTTTGGACTCTCGCTGCTCACTTTTGTATCCCTACCAGAGATATTCCAGTGAAGTAGTTTACTGAGTTGTGAATGAAATTCAGGCTTGTGAGTATTTGCAAAAGTATCGGAGCTGGTTTATTCAAAAGATTGTGTGCATAGTATGAACCTGACTCTAAAAGCATCTTTGTGACCTGTGATGGAATAGGAATAACATCACATGACATGGTGTCAAGTCATGAATAACCAACACACCTCACATTCAGACTGTTAAATACAGCCAGCTGATTACGGAGGAGATGCAGATCTGAAGAAATCATTTTAATATTTTTTGAATAACAAGTTCAAGAAAAGTGCTCTCTGCATATAGACAATTCATGGGTCAGAAAAGGGGTAGCATTAATTGCTTAAACTGTTCATTATGATCTAATCACCCAGCTCTAATTAACACCTTTTAGTGGATTTTAAAGAAAAACATTACATAAACAGAATCAATGTAAACTTGACTAAATACAGCACTCTTAAAGACAAGTGAATTCTTAGAAATGGATTTTAGAGTAGCATTAAAACACGAGTATAAATATCTTCTCAGTTTACCATTACAGTAAGTAAAGTAAAGCAGAATAATCTCGAGATTGTGAAGCCATAACTGTACCTGAGACATTTTTAGAATTCAATCTTGTACTCCCCTGATGGCCCCAATAGGCTTTTAAAAAGTCTGGTCACTCTTGTCTTTTGTTTGGCTTTACAGGGATTTTTTTTCAAGTATGGTGATCTATCAGGTGCTTCAGATAGTTTAATAAGTGTATCACCAGATGTTTAAAGATAGGCTGATTTTTATTCATTATTAACAGAAACACCCCACTCTTGTCTGTGTATTGCGCTACAAAGGCAATAAATAAATTAATAATTAATTAAATAGCCTAGTGAAGTTCATTAATAAGAATGTTTTACTAAGCTAAGGCCCTCAGGTATCCCAAGTGGAGCTAGAGTTGTTAATATTCACAGAGTCTGCTGAGCTACACCTGCTGAAATTCAGGTTGCACTTTTATGACTGTGCGAGTCCTGCTTTGTCAGTTAGAGCTACACTGGTGTTAAAAAACACCCAAAAATGTCTGTTGAAGCTGACTGGTCATTTAGGAATTTCTTTTACTTTCCTAACAAGCTGGGTATCTTCTAGGCCGATTTCTTTACAAACATTAGTAGCTCCTTTCCTCTGGCAGTGGAAAATCCTGGAAATTCTGCCGTTCGCCATTTGGCACAAACATTCAGTCTCCTGTGCAGTGGATGACAGAAGCAAATGTGTAAAATGTTGGTCTAAAACATTTGGTATTTGCAAGAAAAATACTGAGGTGCACAAAGAAATAATTGAGAAACTTCTGCAGGGCTTCTCTTGGAAAAGTCCCTTCTATTTTCAAGGTGTAAATCACAGGAGGACACAAAATATGATTTATTTGAGCAGAGATGACTTCTCAGACAGCATTATCTTCCTTTGCTGCAAGACCACACATTCATCCCTCCTTTTCATCATACTCTTTACAGCAATTAGACATTTTCCTATATATTTCACACTGCTATGTAATTTCTTCTGACAGCTCATCAGCCTCTTTGACTCATGACCTGTAATGGCATCCTTGTTTTTTGAGATGTTTGTTTATTTTTTTCCCCTCACCAGAAGATGTGAGCACATATTATCATAGATGCATAAGGTCTATCAGTCATTTTTTTTTCAGGAGATATCCAGTAATAGAGCAATACTGTTCCTTCTCCACCCACTTGTGATTTTTTTTCTTACCAATTTCCCTCAAAGCCCTGAAAATAGCAGGTGCTTCTCTTCATTCACCTCCGCTTCATCCAGCCCATCTGTCTGATTCTTCTATGAGAAAGATTAATGGGACATAACTCACTTCATCTCATGGTTTTTAACAGATCAGGGCGGAGGGGTAGGTGGAAATTCTATCCAATTTTAGATAGATGTTTCATGATGAAGACCTGATGATGATATCGCAGCAGTAAATTTGGGATCTTTCAGAGTGTTGGTCTGTTTCCAAAGTATTTCACAGGCTTGTGTTTTGAATGTGACCATAAGTAAGTTGCTCTCTACCCATCCATCTCCAAAGCCATCACTACTGTACCAATTAGATGCCTTAAGTGTAGTTGTGATAATGCAGCTTTAGTTTCATAAAGCCAAATACACATCGATTCCCTCACTCACCCTGCATTGCCATGCAGGATCGGTCTTGGCAGGAATGTTTGGAGGGGTCACAGGATTTGTTTGCTTGAAACATATTTTCAAGCAGCCCTTTAAAAAAACCCTTTCCCCCATCCCGTATACCTCTGTCTGTTTTCTCTCCTATCATCAACCTTGCCATGCAAGTTGTCTGTTTTGTTGTTGCTGTTAAATTTTATGACTTTGTGTTGAGTGCTGCTCTGCTCTGATCGTAGTCCTTCAGAAATAGATGGAAGTGCAGGGTAGGAAGATGCCTCTGTGTATTCAGTGTCACATACCCTGACATCTGTCACTGCCCAGATCCACACCCAGCTTCTCCTAGAGGTCTCTACTGGTATTTTAGTCTTGGGCAATGGGCTGTTATTTTCTGTCCCACTCTAGTAGAGGCACAGAAAAAGAAACAGCTCCTCGTCCCCAGGAGCAAACTTGATTTCTACTTTTTGTGCAAGTTTGCAGCGTACCCCTGTATCAGACCTAGGTCAAATGGTTCATTCTGGAGCTGGTTCTTTGCCTTCTCTTGGGGCATCTGTGACAGCTACTGAAGGTGACAGCTTCACGTGTAAATGTGAATTCTTGCAGAGCTTTGGTTTGCCTGGAAAGGTGAACATAATGTAAACATAATGCTTTGAAAGGGTAGAGAGAGTGCAAGCACCCACCTGGAAGCTGTAATGACCAAAAGTGCATCTTGAAGACATGGCTGGTTTTCCACCCCATTGAGAACTGCACCCCAAAAATCTCCTGTGTGAGAGTTTGCAGACACAAGGTGTAATTTTCTATTCTGCACTTCCACCAGTTTGGCTTACAAAGAAGAAAATGGTCTCTATATATGCTTTACAACCTTTTGAAATCCTCTTTGCTCTTTCGAGTATTGCCCAGAGTGTAAATGAATGCGAAATTTGGCTTTAATACTTCAAATCTGTTCACATCCACGAGGCTTGTCATCTTTGTGCCACGTTGTACAAGAAAGCTGCCCTACGAGAGCATTACACAGCCTCACCAAAGAGAATCCCCAGGGTAGTTCAGTATCTGCACAGAGGCAGATGGGTTGGTTGTAGTCTGTGATGCCAAACCAGTGTCTCCAATAATTTTTTGATTTATCATAGCAAGCACTCCTCAGATGAAGGGAATAAGCAGCTACCTGAAGGCTTCCTCTCCTCCAAGACTGCTCTGCATCGTTCCTCTGAGGCTGAGATTTCTGTCTGTATCCCTGGTTCCAAGCACACATTTGTTGTTTCCTCTGAGATCTTCCAGAGGTGTTCTTAGAACTGTAGTTTTCTGTCCAAAGATGTGTTTTCCTTCAGGCTGCCAATCATGGCATAGCAGCACACTGATTTTCTTCAGTATGATGCTGCGTGATGATAAAGATTTGAGACTTTTGCTCTGCGTGGGAAGAGAAAAACTTCAGCGTAAAACTTTGTCGTTTATTAAAATATTCAGCCCCTTTGGATCCTCTGCTTTTAAAAAGTAAACAATGGGGAATGAAGCACTCTTGCAAAGAAGTAGGTGTCAGGAAAACAGGATTCACTTCGCTAAGAAGCAACTGGTGATGACAGTGTGCTATATCTGTCTTTGCAAGGCTGAAATTCTCCTTGAGCTGGCTCTTGAAGCAAAGCACATGCTGCTTACAATGTGCACAGTGCACTGCCTACTTTGATTTTTTCTCCTGTTTCTCTATTAAGAAAGAAAACAGGCACTGAATCTTGCCAATAAACACAGAACTTTGAAATTCCAGCAGCTCCCTCTTGTTACTTCTCTGTGCAATGGAGGGTGGTGCTTGCTGCTCCTGTCCAAGTGGCAGATGTGGAATTTCCTTAAAGGTGAAAGCCAACAAGCTCGAGCAGAAAAATTCGGAACATGGGACACCTAAAACATGCCAGAAATTGTCTCACGTTCAAATGTCTCAGTACCAATAATGTAAATAGAAAATACTAATTCACTAAAATACTAAATAGTAATTCTGGTACTTTGACAAGAACACAGCTTTCTTTCTTTGGTAAACCTTCTGATCTGGAGCAGGGTTAGAAACCCCCCATTTTAAATCAGTGTATCGTGATATTAGGAGACAGCAGCATGTGCTGTGCTGTTGTTGTAACCTAGACCAACTTCTTTAGGGCATAGAATGAAGCTAAGGTGCCAATGAAAATGTTTTCAAATTAAAAATGTATGGTTTGGGGTGATGGTTTTGCCACCAAAGCTATCTAACATTACAGGTAAACATACCTGAGTCGTATGAAATCAGTTTATTTATAGATGCAAAAAGAAAAAGAATAAGAGCATATTTCTTCATCCATTATTTAAATGGGGTTTTTAAGCATTCTCCAGTGAAAATGGTAAATGCTTGCTGTAAAGAGTTTAGTTGAACAGTTTAGTAATAGTTAAAAATTTTAACTTTTAGCAATAAAGGAAAAATAAAGATTTAGGATATTGAAGTTGTACTGGCTGATCTACTGAAGTTGGTACCAGGCCATTCTGTGGCCATAACTTGTGTTGCAACTGAAATTCTGAAACTTCTCAGTGTTAATTTCTCTATGTATAGTATATTATAAAAAATAATCCTCCAGTTTTTGTGTGGGCAGAGGTCTTGAAAGTCTCCAATGGAAATTTTTGCTCTTGAATACTGTTAGCATCAGGTGGCTCTTAATTATGAGCACAGGATTTAAAATCTCTGATTTGACAAAACACCTCCTCCAGAGATTCAATAATGCTCCAAAAAAAATACAGCAAATTCTGTGTTTGTTCCATTAGGAGAAAAGCAAGTTTAAGGTAAAAGCGAACAAATGGAGAATGTATATTCAAGTTCTATGGAAAGGAGTGCCAATGAGAACTTGTGGTTTGAAAGAAAACCTTGGCAAAACCTTGGGAAGTGGTTTTAGCCACGTTTAAAGCTCAGTGTCTCAGGATATTGTGTTCTTTCAGTCTGGTGAAATGCAGATGAATGTAAATGAGGTGTTTGGTTGTTTTCTCAGGGTAGGTGATCAGCCCGTGCTCCAAGTCGTGGTCATCTAAGACTGAATATTCCCATGAAAGTTTGCTGAAAAGTTCCTGGGAGGATTTTGCAGTGCAAGTTTGCAAGATGCAGTGACTGACTATTTAAAAAAGGTCGAGGGATGCTGGTGAGGAGAGGGGTTTTTATAGGACTGTTGCTTCTCACACTTTTAATCTGCAACAGAGAGATTTCGTTAGTACAGAAATCTTCCTGAAATTCGGGTTGAAATATTTGTTCGTTTGCTGTAATTCTCTAGTTTCATTTTAAAAGCTCCGAGTTGAACATACTAAAATTTATAACAACGAACATAAAAACCTCTCTCTTCCTGAGGAAGTATCCTGATTAACAGACTTCAGCTTAAACTTGATCTGAGATTTTTTGCTCGTTTTTTTACATCAAAGCTATTGATTCTTGTAGAAGCTTGGTCATTTGTGCCACTCAACAACATGACTTTGGTTTCCTAGGCAGCAAACTACAGGTCTGTAATTTAAACTCAGATTGTTGTCTCACATGTGTACATTAGGAAATACGGGTCTATTGCCTACGGAAGGAACAGTGAAATTCATGAAATGTTTTAAATCATCACACAGTTGGCAATTAAAATGTTGGGAAGAACTACGAGGAGCAGAGAAATCAGAGCTGAAATTGTGCAAAACTATTTAAAGCAGGGGAAGGGTGTCCAGAAAGGAGTAGAGGATGTTTTCCTGGGAATATCTGTTTTGAGCATGAAATTCCTGGTCAAGTACACATATAAATTATCTTTTTCTTCATTCTCCACCCACTTAAAAAAAAAAAAATAAAAAATCTGAGCTTGACTGCTGCAATCTGTGTTGCTCAGCATTCCTGACCTACACAGCAGCTCAGGAGTGGTGGCACAAGTTCTTAAATATTCTACGGGGAAAAATTTAATCAGAAAAAAATAATTGTCTTGCTTCCTCTCCTTCAGTGGAGAGGAAAAAAGGGGGACTCTGCATGCATGACAGAACATCCGTGGACCACCAGAAAAGCGTGGTGGGGTTGGAAGGTGTTAGGGCTCTTTTTTAGAACAATCTGATCAGAAGGCAAACGTCTAAAGGGAAAAGGAATCCGAAAAGAGTGTTGAAGTGCCAGAATGCACCAGCTAATAACTTTAAATAGTTCATTGAGTCTTCCGGAATTTTTTTTGTTCTTCTTCGGGAATAATCTGCTTACATCGTTAAGACCTCAGCTAAGCTCGGTAACACAAATTACCAGATGTTGTATCCCCTAGTTTTTTCCATCAAAAGACCAACCACCAAGCTTGTTGAAAGAGAGAGGTCATTGTCCTTCCCTGGCAATAAAACTATTTTTGCAACTCCTAAGAAATGAAATGAGAATACCTTTCAGCTGTAGAGGGGATCCTATCTCCTGCTTCTTCCAAGTTTCCCTGTTTTGCTTTGTTATTTTCTAATAATGCACTCATGTGTAAGCTAATAATGTGAACAGAGGGAAAATGAAGAGTTTAAAAAAAAAAAAAAAGACAGAATGAATTAGGGCAATTGAGGTCGCTCTCTTTCATTTTTGCTGGAAGGATTTTAGCCCTAGTTTTTACCTTATCGCTTATTACACAATTTATGATAAAATGAGATGTGATTCCATTCTTATTGTTGTGCTATAGCCTATTGAACATGCATATATAGAATTCATTTCAAATTTAAACACTATCTTAATTATAAATTGAATAAAATGGACAACCTATCAGATTCCCTAAATTGCATTCTAACAAATAATTTCATTTTCCATTACTTTTCCACCAATGATATACCGGGCATAACAATGTTGAGTATACACCCTGTTCTTCTACTTTAATTGTGGCAGAGATTTTGCCGTGTGACAACTGTTTCTCTGTGGGCATGTCTGTTGCTTGCCATTTGTTCCGTAAACTGGGGTTTTTTTAGATATTTCGGTGAGGTTATAGAGAACCTTAGAAAATACTTGTACAAATTTTATTTTGCTTCATCTTTTAAGTCTTATCCTAGCCCAGGCACAATTCACTGGTTGTAGTTTGACGTGCACGGCTTGGTTTGAACCGTGTTATTCAGTGTGAAAATGTATGTACAACCCGGATTCCGTAAGGATTTTTAAGGTATGAGGTCACAGTGCGGTCCATGGCTCATCTGGGATTTTGAAAGATAGTAGCAAAACACATCTAACAAAATAACTGATGTCTGTTCATCATTCTGCATTTTCTAACATAATTTGGATTTTAGATAATTTCCATAGTAAATCAGCGTATTATTAAAATATATATATATATTAAAAAGGCATTAAAAGGTTTACGGATGTTTTCTATTAACTTTTGAGAAGTATTTAAGAATTAGGATGTGGAAAACTTATAGTAAGGTGTAAAACCACCAAAAATGATTCCATCTGGGAACAGGACAGGAATGTGTGTTAGCAGCTTTATAAGACCCATGACTTTTTAATTCTCTATGTTAAACCTCTGTTCAGATTTTAACTCGAGTTTACCAAGAACTTCTATCACAATATCTCAAAAATTGCAGAGATAAAAAAATCAAAATGATTTGATCTCTTTTGCATCATGTTGTTTATACTTCCTTAATAAACTAATGTATAATTTAAGATTTCAAATGTATTCGAGCCAAATGTAGACTTTTTTATACCTGGCAAAACACTGATTGTATTTAAAAATAGATGAACATCTGCTTTTTTAAACATGCTGTTTAGGTTTTAGTTATGTTTCATTTGGCTTTGAAAAGCAAATGGGCCACTGAACCCTGATTTCTCAAGTGATTTCTGAAAAGTTGTTGTACTTTCCGTATTAATATTTTTATAGAATAATAATTATTATTTAAATATGAAATTCCACGTGGTTAGCAAAACTTACTTGTTACATTTCCTTGAGTCTAAATAAAGTTTCTTCTGACGGAAGAAACACAGCTGGACAATAAATATAAATAACAAATTTGGATGTTACCAATTCAGCAATTTTCTGATGTCATAAAGATTTTCTTCAAATTCCTACTCTCTTTAACTTTCTTTTCAGAGTTTTGTCTTTTTTTTAAAGTTGAATTCCTTCAGCTTTTTCACATCATAAATTGCTCACAGTTCCACGCGGTGCTTAAACCGGCAAGAATAAATAAACAAAATACTTGTTGCATCTCAAAGGATGTTTCTCCCCTTCCGAAGTTTGCAAATAGGGCATAGAATCTGACAGTGCCTGAGGAATTCTAGGAACAAGTTGAAGTATCCCAGCAATGTGGCAGTGGCTGAGCTGTGCACACAATACTGCTCCCTTTAATATTTTTGTACTTCACGAGTTTTTCTCCACGACAAAACCTGCGATTTTTTTTTTTTTTACCCATTTTCCCCCCTCGCTGAAATGATTTGCTATCTCCGCAGCTCGATCTGTTATCTCCCAAATAGTTTCAACCGTGTTAATGTGTGCGTGTACTTTTTTTTTCTTTTTTTTTTTCTTTCCTCCCCCCCACTCCTTATCAGGCTCTCGGCAGCATTTGTGATTCATAGCAGTCATCAAAGTGATAATAAACTCATTCACAATACTAACAAACATGGGGCTCCCAGTTATTTACGAGGCAAATTCACAGCGATGCCGGGCAGTGGAACAGGGGAGAATCAAGATGGTGTTGATTGATAAATTGACAGGTTAATTTACAAGTGGATAATAGGAGTTAGACCCAGAGGGAGCGCCAGCAGCCCCGGCTCTAGCTTGGTTGCACTGCCATCTGTCTTGTGCCTGGGAATCTGCAGGAGCGATCGCAGAGTTCCCGAAATTCAGGACAAAACCTCCCTGTTTGCGGCAGTTTTAATTCGCTGTGTCGCACAGCCCGGTGACCCCCGCCCCCCTCCGGCCACCTCCCCGCCGGGCAGGTGACCTGCACCTACAGAAAGGCCGCCACCCGCTCCTTACTTCAAACACTTGATTTTTTTCTAAGCTCCTGGAGTACTTTCGCTTGGCTTTTAATTGAGAAAAGATAAATATTTTTGTACGTCGTAATGGTAGATGCGGTTCTGTGCCGCTCACATTGCTTAAAAGGTGATCGTGTTGTTTTCCATTTCATATTCACCTGAAATACTTTTTTTTTCTTTGTTTTTTTTGCCAGCAAATGAAATAAAACTAACTTTTAACCTATCGTATTATTAACAACTTACTTCTCTTTCTCGAAATCTATGCATTTCGGTGTTCCATCTGGCTGGCAGGAATTTAACTTTGTAGCCAGATATTTCTTCTGTGTAGTTGGGAGCACTGAATAAGTTCTCCGAGTCACCTCATTTTTGTAATCCCTGGGAGCCATTTTTATGGCAATCAATCACTGTTTTTATGTCATTAAGCATTTAACTAAACTGGTTGTTGGCTTCCCCACAATGACCCGAAATTTCATGGAATTCAAGATCAAGGAGCAGTTGCCACCATATGTCTTTGAAGTTAATATGTTCCAGTCTTGCATTTTAGCATTATGAAAGTTTGATTGGGAAAATAAAAGGGGTGGTCAGAAATACGGTTTTCTTTTTTTTTGCACTAAGAGGAAAGCGTTTTGTTTTAAATACCTGGGATGTTTCTGCTGTGGCTGCTGATGTTCATCAGCTGCCCCGTGCCTGCAGCTCAGAGCTGGATTTCAAAATCTGGGCAATGGGATGTGCTCCTGTCATCAGCCCGAATAAACAAGCCTGTGTTAGACTTACTGCATTCCAAATCTGGGAATTTGGGTTCTGCAAATCCCAGTGAGGCTGAGAATCCTGGGATTTCAAATTCGCAGCTCAAAATCCGAGTGGGTACAAAGCCCAGCAGCTGAGTGGCTGCTGATTTTGTTTTCTCTGAAACTGTGGTGGAATTCAGGGATACCTAACACACCTCTCAGGTGTGGGATGCTCTTCCCAGTTGTCCTGGAGCCCCGGTGGAGAGGAGTAGATGCTCCGCTGGGCTTGCCCGGAATGTTGTGTCTGGTGATTGGCGATGCTCTAAATGAAGTTGTGACGGCTTTCAGGGGCAAATCCTTTCCTCCACGCTTTGCTCAGATGTGGATGCTTGGCGTGGGGGAGCTCCGTGGGGAGCAGGGGAAGGAATAAACCCCCTGACACTCACCTCTGTGGGTTTTCCTGTCTGCCACGGGTGGGTCTGCACAGTGACGGGGACCACGGCTCTCCCCATCCCGCTGTCAGCAGCGGGGACCCCTACAACCATCCCAAAAAACCTGTCCTGATAAAAACTGCAGTGAGATAATGTCATTTTCTGATGCTCTGCTGATCAGCAAAGTGGTCTCCCAGTTGCTTGAAGGCAGCTGAGCTTTTCAGGGACTGCATCCGTAGGAAAACTAAAACGCTTTAACAAAACAAAACAAAAACCCACAAAAAAATCCCCAAAAAAACCAACAAAAAAAATCCAAACAAAAAACTAAACAAACAAATAAAAAGCCACTCAGACTGCAGAAACCCAGTATTTCCTATGCACAAAACCAGCCAACCAAAGTTGTAAAAAGATAACAGAAACTCAGAAGAAGTTAGGCTCTTACAGGAAGAAACTTTAAAATCGAACCTTTTCTAGCCTTTACTGAGGAGTTAGGAAGATGTTACTGGTGTTTGTAATGAAGCACTGCAGCTGAGTTTAGCAGTCTGTCTGTCTCATCCTGGCCACCATTGCAACTGGGCAATTTTTCTTAACTAATTCGGGGTCATTTTTCTGTGCAGTCGTTGTTTGATAGAAGAAATTTGCTTTGTTGCAGAGAGCCATTTAGTTATGGGGACAAAAACCACTACCTGCCTGGGAAGACAAATACTCATTTACGTTATTCAGAATTTTTTTAATTGTTTAATGAAAGAGATTAAAAAAAATCTTTAAACATAATCTTGGGAAAGAGGAGCAAAATTTTAAAGCAGCAGGTGAGATGAGGATACAACGTGACAGGACTTTGTGAAAGTTGGTGGAAATTATTTGATCCACTCCTCTACCTGATGGGCTTTGCTGATGTTCCAACATCAATTCAGTGTCCTCTTCACCTGTTTTGTGCTGATTTGGGGCCATTTATTTTGTGGTAGCCGTCTGTTGTGGTACTGAACTGATTTAACAGGGTTTTTTTCCCCATGTCTTTGCTTTCTTCTGAGCCATCTGGACAGTGACAGGTTTGCAGACTCATAGATTACAATAGTAATTACTCTTAGAACTTAACTTAAAAACATTCTGATACAAGTTTTGTTTTTTTTTTTTTTTTTTTAAACATTGAGTGGCGTTGGGAATATAGTAGGGTGGTGTTCGGTCCCAATTTTTTATAATATAATGGGAGACCTATGGATATCTAAAAAGTGTGTGTGTGTGTATATATATACAGATGTCTAAATGTTACCAATTTTCAAATAAGTTCAGGTGGCTATTTTTTTTTTTTTTTGGATTTGTTTTGATGCTGCAACATAGGGCTACAAATAAAAAAAAAACCAAAGTGCAGATGCATTTAAACCCCTCTCTTTCCTGGCCACACATAACCATAGCAAACGACAGGTGAGTTGCAAACAGAGAATATTTAGACTCATTGATTTTCATTATTACTTCTTTCTCATTCCATATGTCACATCAAAGCATGGTGGTATTCTGTTTGGAAAGGAGATCAATGCCAGGAGATCGGACTGATCCTTGCTATTCACGAGGAGTTTCCAAATTCAGTGGGTGACACAGGATAAAAGTGACCCTGGATTTGCTGTGACTGTTTTCTTAAGTTTAGCTAGACAGACTGCACAAAGAGAGGGAGAAAAAAAAAAAAAGCCATAGATTCTGGCTTTGTACAGAAACTATTCTCTTAATTGAAGCTTATTTAAAAACTTAGATATTCTTTTCAACTACAATGCTGGAAGATTGTCTTGACTTCTCTTTATTATTCTGAATCATTTCAAGTAAAAGTGCACATCTCTCCTCAGCAAACATATTTTATGAAACAATCCATGCAAATAATGCTTTCTTCAATTGTGCACTTCCTAAAATAACATGTTGACATCAAATCATCCTGTTTTGAAGAGTTTGTAATAATAAATAATAATCAATGCTGCAGACTGAAGGATGCATCAATTATATTTATTTTACCCACAGCAGAGACTCTCTCGGTTGTATATTTTTCTCCAATAATTTTGCACATTTTATTGTAAAGTGTACTTCAGTCTAATTGGCAATGTGGCTACTGACTGCTGATTGAGACAAAATTACTCTTTGCCTGAAACAAAAAATTGAGTTCTATTATGTGAAATCTAAAATATTGCTGTAGTCTTGCAGAATAATTCTAGAATGTGGTTTAGCAGGGACAAAAGAGAATTGAAGAACAGGTAGTATAAAGAAATAGAACTTGATGTGGGGGAAAAAAAAAGAAAATGTTGCTTGAGATCGAATTCAAATCACAAAGGAAATAAATTTGGGAGATTATCAACTTTATCAAAAAAGAAGCCTAGTTTTGAGATTTTGAAAGAAACTTAAATGAAATAGCTTTTTTGGAAGCAATCCACAGGCTACTTTAGTGACCAGGGCATTTTTTTAATCTTTGGTATGAGTATGTGAGAATGAATGAAAATTTTAGGTTATTTGGTCTATAGTAATTGTAGTATTATTATTATTATATAATAATACTATATAATATATTGGAAATATAATAATAAACAACAAACAGAAGTAGTGTTTCGTGGAGTTGTTGGTTCTTGTCAGAGTTGAAGTACATATTGAGTATGGTTTTACAGAAAAGAAGGCTGCAGCTTTAATGTCTGTGTCCTCAATTACGAAGATTTCTGGGGATGTTTTGAGGGGGGGAAAGATCACAGATGTCACCAGAACTGAAAAAAAAAGTAATTCCCTTTCAGAGAGTATAAAATTCCCCTCCAGTCTCTGTCCTATTTCGAGCCTTTAAGAAGTAGTATTTGAGCCCATGGGGAGAGGCTGCTTGCTAACTTGTAATTTCATATGATTTGAAATGTGGCACCTGCTGGCCTCCTGTGTGGGATCACTTAGGAGAAACAGCAACTATCTGTAAGACTGGGTTGTCTAGCCAGTTATCTTGAGCTAAAAATCCCTTTTCACATTTGTCTTACGTAGCCTTGCATGGGTAGGGGGTTATTTTAGTATTGGCTGCCAATATGTAGATGCAATTTTGGTAAATCTGTTCTTTACTTCGGGGAAGTCAAAGTTCCCGGAGTACCTTATTCAACTAAAGCAAGTGTTAGAGATAAGTACCAGATCATAACATTATCTGCTCAGCTCTGTGGAGCACTGGGCTAAGGTAGGGAGGATGCAAAACAAGTTATCAAATCAGACAAAGGGACCTAATTAAAACATGATTGCTGAGGTCTACGAAAAATACAATTAAGTCGTAAGCTAAAGAAAATGAGGTGGCAAAGTTAATGTATTTGCCATTTATCTCGTGAGATCTCAGTTCAAAGACTCACTTTCATATCCTACAGGATCAGCTCTTTCAGATCCTACAGCAGTCCAATAGATTTAAAATTAGATTGGACTCATGCAAAGATATAATGTGTGAATGTAACAAAGCCACTCTGAAAATAAAAATAGCGTGCTGGCTGTCAGTGCTGAACATCCTCCCAGGATGCAGCATTCAGTGTTGCCTCACGTAGATGGAGTAAAATTGAAACAAGGAGATCAAGGAAATCCAAGTGCAAATCACACTTCAAGTTATTCCAGTGAAATTCTGGCGTCAGAGCCTGAACTTCCTAACTTTGTGTAAAAGAACTCCAATTTTCTTGATACAAGATATATGGCCCCAGTTTAAGTAGCCAAAAGATCAATGTTGTAGCTGGTTTAATTATATTAGTTAGCTTTGCTGTAGCCCTGGTGTATTATCTTGTTTCATCAGTATCTTCAAGATGAATTAATGTTTTTCTTTAATTTGAAAAAAAAAAAAAGCATTTATTGCTGAATTGCAGGTCAAGAAGGGAGATTGTAGTTATAGGAGGAAAAGAGTGAGATCTAAATCTCCAGATCCAAAATTCAGGTCTCTCACCATTTCCTATGTGCCAAGACATGTGACCTTCCTGTCCCTGGAGTTCTCAACTGATAAAAATGAGGATGTGATTGAACCGTGTTATCAGGGTGGTCTGAGCTGGGGACAAAAGCACCTTACTTTGTTTTTGTTTTTCAAGCAATCTTGACCACAACAACTATTTCAGCCATCTCCTGGCATCTTTCTGTGGCCAGGCTGAGCTTGGTTTGGGCTTGTGGCTGTAAAGGCACAGGGTGACACACTGGTCACCTACTGAATCATTGTGTCCAGCAGTTCACCATGGGGTGGGGGTAGGTATTTGGCAATTAATGTATTTCCCTTTTTCTGTGATTTTTGCCCTGGTGAGAAACCGGGCAGAGCATAAGGCAGAAAATATTTCTCTCAAGTGAAGGTGACCCCCCTCCCCCTCTCAAAGATCGGCCCTATTCCAGTTCTTTTATTTTATTCTTCCTATTATTTTTCGACAGTCTGTGTATGGAGATATTTCTTGCCAAGATGAAAGTCACTCTCTCGTGCTTGCAGTGCTCTGTCAGTTCTTTTTAAGCAGTTAAGTGCACTGTGAGTTAGTAGGAGCAATGAACCTCACTTGTTCTTGCAGCTGTCTGTAAAAACTTACTTAATATTGTTTTGTGGAACGAAATTAGAAGTTTTTTTGTTACCTTCCCCAATTTGTTGGCACTGTGGCAACTGGGACAATATTTAAGGCAATATATCACGAATGTGTGAAAATGAACAAATAATCCTCAGAAACCTTGGTATACCTGAGCCTCCCGTCTGTAGTAGTAAAATTGGTTGTAGATAAAAAAAAATATAGATGTCTGTCAGACCTCATGTGGGGCAGAGGTGAGAGAACCACAGGCTGTGGTGTGGTGTCCTACTTTCCCACTCCTCCAGCTCATGTTTCAATGGAAAGTAAGATTTGCATTCTTCAGCCCAGCACCGTGCAGCCCCGGTGGGGAATTCATTCCCTACCCCTGTACAACCTCCATTCCGATGCACTCAAACCTAAAAGGGAAATTTTCCTCGTGAGTGACCTTGCACTTTTGCTCCTGTTGCCTAGAGGAGATCAGTGAGCAGTGCTGGATGACACACACCACACTCCTGTTCCTCGCTGCCCCTGCACCCCAGTCGCTACAGATTGTAACTCCACATGTCCATAATCAGAGATAAAAATAAATCCAGGACCGTGAGGTGAGTAGGCTCCTTCTGTTGCCTTCAGATAGCCCCACTTTGAGATGCTGAGCAAGCAGGGGGAAAGTGCATCAGGCATCTGCAGAGGCTGCTGAAGTTGGGAGATTGGTATTTCAGCTAGGCTCTTGTCTCGGAATCCTAGTGGATATTTGTTATTCCTGCAATTTACCATGCTTGTTGTGCATGAAATAAATTAAAGCAAAGCACCATGTTATTACAGCTAGAGAGAAAAGCTGTGTGTTGAGCTAGAAAAAACACTGAACTACTCAAGGAAGGGCAAGAAGCAAAGTATGTTCTGTTGTTTCCTTTGAGGAGAGCTGAAGGCAAAGGGGAGATTTAGAAGCTGTTCCTTGTGGCACAAAATCATCCCTGATTGTTTGTAGAGCAGAGGCATGTGAGTGCCAAACAGATACTGTGCATCCACAAAGGTGTCTCCTGACCTGCCTGCCTGCTGGATGTGCATGTCATGACTGTAATTTTGTCATGGTAAAAATGTCAGAAGTCATGAAAACCTAGTGAAAATGAAAGGGGGGGAAGTCACGGGCAAGTTTTGAAGTAATTAAGTGACCTTTGCAGACCTGGATTGCTCTAACCTGATTTTCTTAAGGTCTTAAGGGGTGACTTATGCACCTCCTATTTAGGCAGTACCTAACCCTTACCTCTCAGAGCCCTGGTGTGCACTGGGGCCTTTAGGAATCTCCCTGTGCCAGGCTGTGCTGTGTGAAATGCCTGTGTTAGGGTCAGGCTGTCTTGATCCAGTTAAATTCATGGTACTGTCACAACATGCTGATCATTAGTCTATGGCCATATCTCCATGGGTGTGCTCCTAAATTGTACCTGTCTTCTAGCTGGGGGAGGTACAGGCTTGTGGATTGTTGTCTGGTTTGTTTTTCAAACAAATCTAGGAGTAATTTTTCATACTCATCCTGAGCATTTGTGGATTTTTTTTGTTTTTATTTATCATAAGGTTGTGAATCAGATCAAATGCACAATTCAAGCTATGTGGCAAAAAGGAAGCAGTGGGCTGTGACTCTCTGTGTGAAATCTCTGTATCTCCTTGTGAACCAAAGGGCTGTCTCGTGTGATGCATCCTTGATCTTCAAACGCATCCCCAAAGCCATTAGCCAGGCTAAATTACTTCTTAACTTGTAGTATATGCTATCTAAACAGGCCATTTTGGGGCTAGCACACATTCAAACCTCCCTTCCCCAGCCTTGCCTGCACCAAACTGGCCGTTTTTCAGGTTCAGATCAGATCACATCAACGTCCCCTGCAAAGGTGCCCCCAGGTCCCTTCTCCTGGTGCCCTGCAGCTCCTCCCGTGCGGGGAGATCAGGTGCTGAGCTGTCAGCACAGCCCAGCTGCTGCTCGCCTGCAAACCCACCCATTAGTTGTGCCCTGCAGAGTGAGGGGGTTTGCTGCTCACAGGGGAGCCCAGAGACTGTTTTCTGCCAGCTCTCAGACCTCAGAGGGCCGCAGGCTCTGGTGTAACTAATAGGGAGGTCTGGAAGCGATGGGAGATTTGAACGTAGAGACACGGCCTGGGGCCCGAGCCAGTGGTCTGTCACTCCTGCTCCTCCTCATCCTGCTCCTGGGAAGATCGAGTGGATTCTGCAGTTTCCTGTGCTGGAGCTGTGGCTGCAGTGGAGGCAGTAGCGAAAAGGTTGCTGATGATAAAATGTGTGTTGAAGACAAGGGAAAGGGAGAGAAAGGACAGGGGGAGAGTGACCTTGAAAACTGGGGATGGGAATGTACCAAGGGAAGGGACAAGAAGCAGGTTTTGCTGCACAAGGCTGCCCAAAAATGTGCAGTGTCTCTTGTGTGTGACACAGAAAATGACAGCAGAGCTGAAGTGTTCCCAGGCTGTCCTGTGATGGGAGGGCTAACGCCTGTTCAGTTTCCCTGAGAAGGCTCAGCTTTGCAAAGGGGGAAATGTGACCTTAGGTAGATTTTTGTACAGTTGGACAGGGCAGCCTTTCTCAGCTTTGAGCAGTCCTGTGATAAACATCTATGTGAACATCCTCTGTAGCACTGACCAGTGCCAGACCAAGCTAGTTAGAATACTGACAATCACTCTCTATTTTGCTTTTTCTCCTTAGGCATTTGTAAAACTCATCCCATCGTCTGTTCAAAATGGCTAACTGTAAAATGATAACTTGTACCAAAATGATTAACAAGCCGTTAGATGAATATTTACAGTTCACACACTGATTGAATATGAATATTCTTCTGTCATGAAAGTGTTCTCTGAGACCTGTTTGCCAATTGACTGTACCTCTGTGTCCTCTGGATAAGAAAAAATGATGGGTTTTGGGTAGTGATATTTGTATTTTGAATGTGAATGTTACATTTCTTCTTAACTTTGTCAAAACAGGAAGGAAAAGTCTAAGTAACTTTTCACTATGGCAATATTTTTTTTTTACCAGTGCAGGTAATATAATTATAGTTTAATTATCTACCTATGTGTTTTGTGCTTCACACATAGAGTTTGCTCATGATGATTATGGACTAGTTTTAAACCACCACTCAGTGGATTAACACTGATGTAAGTGAACAGAATCACAATTTTGTAATAGATTTAGTTCTGCAAATTCATTTGGTTTTGAGAACCCTTTCAAAGATCTGCTTATGTGAAGTGATTCCCATCCATTTGATTTGAAATCTGTGTATCCCTTCCTTATCCCTCTCTCTCATCTCCCCATCCCTTTCTCCCACTTCTGGTAGTTGTAAACAGGTACCTGTGACCAGCTCTGACTCTGGGGGAGTCAAAAAATGAGTCAGAAGTTCTGAGTTCTTGCTCTTTTCTCTTCTTAAGTAACTTTTCCCCCTGCAGAAAGTTGATTTCATTGTTGTGTAGGAACCTTCTGTTCAAACAGAAGGACGTCAGCTCTGCATTTTTGCACTTTTCCCTAATTGTTAGTCTGAGTTACAGCTGCAAGTGGTTTGTGTGCCAAGGAAAAGGGACTGATCCAGTCCCTGGTATTTCCTGCTCTTCTTCTTGCACACCACTCTGTCCCTTATGCTCCTGTGGTAATCCCTACAAGCTGGAAAACTTCACCAGCTGAGTCCAGGTAAATCCCTGTCAAGGAGGACTTGGATAATGCTGCCAGGGTGCTGGAGCGAGCAGAGCTCAGGCAGACTGAAAGCAATGCCAGTTTGAACAAGACTGGGAGGTTAAAATGGGCTTTCATATTCCACCTGTTGCTTGTCACAGTGTAAAAGGTTCTGCCCATGTTCTATTACCAATATCATTGAAAAATGGTAAATATGTATGAGTGCATGGATAAATGCATCTTCAAATATGAATTGCACACTTGAGATACTTGTTTGGTCTAAAATACAAATTCACACCCCAGAAGATAAAAATAATAGATGAAACCCTATCAAAACCATTTGATGGCAAGACCTTCTTTCTAGTCTTTGAATAAAGAGCCTCAGGGGGTGAAAGCATCACATTGGTAAAGGTAATCCCTAGTTCTAGACATTTTCTACTGGAAACCTGTCCATCTGTCTACTGAAGACAGTGACACTCGAAGTGACTTCTCAAAATCTGCACTTATTAAGAGAAACATTTATGTAAATGGATCTTTTAATACAAGAATAACTTCTTTCTCTTTTTCATTATTAAATCATAAGTGATGAGACTCTTTCAGTGCAAGAGAAATTTATGTGACTACCCTGTTGAATTAGAGAGAAAATTAGGTTTCATGTGAAGGAATTTTGAATGCTTTTGGTATTTTTTGCCATTTGTGGACAGGTTTTGCCTCAAGCAGGGGACATGAAGGATTTGTGGCATGTGCTTCTATTCATAGTGATGCTTTTTCTTGGTCCAAATTTTGCCAGAACAGGTCCCAGATTTGCAGATCTTCAGTACAGTGAGTTCTGGGTTGCATTTATCTAATATTTGGATTTGATCCACCGAGAGGCAGAGTCTCACCCCTTAAGTACCAGGACATCACTGTCCTTGTGAGCTCAAGACTTTGTAGGATTAGACAGAACCTGCCTGAAGAACCTCTGGTCTGTGACCTGTGGTCTCAGGCACCACTGCAATGCACATCATAATACCAGTTCAGTGAAAGTACTTGAAGATGATTATATTTTTTTCCCCTGACTAAAGCTCTTCAATTAGTAGGTAAGTAATTTCTGCTGAAATAAATGCTAAATGGCTTGACTTCGTATTTTGTAGTTGGTGTGTGTTGAAGTCCAGAGGAGACCTATTTCTGTGCAGAATATGTCAGTTTCCCAATAATGATCTCCTGAAAGTCTCCATTTATACAGGAAAATTATTTTACTGCTTTTAAAGGAAGCTGTTGCATTTATGGATTCTGGCAACTTAAATCCACCATTAGTGGGAGAGAAGAAGCAATAGTCAGATTAATACACTTTTTCCTCTGTGCATTATGCTGTTTACCTAATCACAAGTTCATGGAGGAAGATAATTCAGAAGAAAATGTATCACATGAATTTTGGATGACAGCCTGACTTCCCATAACTGGCTAACTAACATTAACTCTGAAAATGTATTTCTTGATGGGAAAAGTCTGAAAAAAAAAAAAGAAAAAGAAAAGAGTACATATGATAAAGGCATTGCTTGTTATGGTCTAACAAACACCTTTCTGCAGATGCTGGCGGGGTAATCACAGGCAGTTGGCAGTAATGGGGTAAGGCTGGAAGGGGCAGCGTGCCCCAGCTCTGTGGCTGCTAATGAGTCACACGCCTCGTCCTCGTTCCTGCTTCCTGCTAAAGGTGTGAGCAGATCACAGCCACCCCATGGAATATTGCATGGAACAAACCTTTGCTTGTGGGAAGAGCTCCGCTGACTTGTGAGACTTGACTTGTCTTGCTGGTATAAATAATGGCTTCAGGACTGGGGTGATGTTTGCAAGACACATCACCTCCTAGTTCTCCAAGTTTGTGGTATAGCAGTTTGCCCGTTTAAAGGAAAAGATCTTTCCTTCTTTTCCTCCCTGAAAATTAATTGTTTCCTAAAGCAGCTTAAAATTGTGCCATTTAGATCACTGAGTGTTGTCTCATGTCTCATATCAGGGAACTGTCTCAGTATATTTTGATTCACTTGATTTTCATTGATGCCTCCTCAGAAAGTTTTAATGCTGTGGCTAAAGGGGACTGTACAAAGGACAGGACAGGACCCTTTTGACAAACTCAAGTGAAAGTGGGTTGCACCTGACACTTTGGTTGTACTGGTCCTCAAAACAAATGGTTGATGAGAAATAATTTCTGTGCACAAGTGGATTCTTCTTGCCTAATAAACCAGGCTTCCCTATGCTTGTGTGTACATGTGAGTGCTCTGTTGTTTAAATATCATCTAAAATATGATAAGCAGTGAATAAATTAAGAATCTGTTTGTTAAACTATGCATATATTTAAACACAAAATTAAGTTGTGTATATTTGGTTGAGATTAAACATGGCAATGTTTTTATCAAGTACACATAGGCTTCTCCATTCCCCCACCCCTGCTCAGTGTGATCTTTCTAATGCTGATTTTTTTTTTTTCTTTTTGCCCTTCATTGACATTTCTTTCAGAAAAAACATGGATACTTGTCCATGCCTCTGCTCCTTGTCATGCACCTTCATTTCTGGGTTCTGTTCAGCTTCTTACCTATAGCCCCAGGCATTGCTGTCTGCTCAATAGTTTCCAACCCCTGTAAAGAAGAAACAAGATGACGTATTACTTTTTAAACATAAACCACACATGACTAAGACCCAATAATTCACTCGCTCCTGCTAGGATGCTGAATGATTAAGTCTGACATCAGTCAGTGCCAGTAGTGTATTTTTGATAAACCATAGTTGTCTGCTGCTTACTCCAACATCTGTATTTTTCACACCAGAGGCATCTGTCTTGTTCAAGAAAATGAGAGACATGTAGCACACTGCTCGTGCAAGTAGTAAAGCTGATAGAAACTGTACCAGTTATCATTCTCCATAGAGCTCCTTTCCTAAGTGATAGCAAATGACATATTTGGACCACTTTTTATAGAAACCATTTCTGGGAACATACTTTAGTGACCTACTGGGAAACTTGTGGAGATCCCTTCTCATGCAACAGCATCTACAAGTGGCGAAAAAAAAAAGGCCCCCAAGAATTAATTAAGCTTGTCACTGATATTTATTATTAGATTAAGATTTTCTTCTTCACACACCAATATATTTAGATATCTTTAGAAGTTTGATCTACTGAAGGAGGTCTCAGAAGTCCATGTTCCTTGGAAACCACAAACATGTATTTAGTGTATGGCATAAGTTGTCTGTATTTGAAATAAATATGGAAAATAGTAAATTTGATCCTGCCTCTTTATGAGTGATGCAAGAAGAACTGCAATTATTTATTTCAGAAATGAAGCTGAGCTAACATTCTTTGTGAAAATCATCATTCTACTCATGCTGATTTTGTTCATGTTTTCTGTCTCCATATCATAAGTCATGGATCACAGACCAGTGAAGTTTTTATTGATTTTTGTGTCTGCAAGCACAGAGTTCCAGTAGTCAGAAGTCAGGTATCTCCTTCTCTCAATATCCTTCCTGTGCACACTAGCATTATCTTTTTATCAAGCAATCTCATTGCTATTTCATATTTATTAAAAAAAAGTCAGTATTTAATATTCCTAATCCATCTTAATTTAAAATACACTTCCAAATCTGACCTCCTGGAACAAAGGTGAGAGGGAAGAGGTGCTAATCTGACACTTTAGTGTTGGCGAAACCAGAACGACAGCAAAAAGAATCCCATTTCTTATATTAAAATTAAAAATCATAAAGTCATAATGCTGTGACTTAGCAGTGTTTACCTCTGGCAGTGCATTTGCAGCTGGTATTTAGCAGCGTCAGCACTCTGTGTGCAAAGGAGATTGTGGGAAGCAGTCTTTTTCAGGTTTTACTGGGAAGGAAATGCTTGACTTTGATCACGGTTAAAATGACGGCATAGCCGGTAGACGAAATACTGCAGATAGTTAGAAAAGGCAACTGCTTTGGAGTGTGTCCTTTAAACTCTAATGGATCAGTTAATTCTCCAGAATATTTACTGGGAGAAGTCCTAAAAGGGTTAAGAAGCTGCTGTAAGAAAGGCTAAAAATGATGGACTGGAAGAGAAAGAGGTAGTAAAAATTGAAGGATATAAAAAAGCAGAGGAATGTGGCTGGGGAATAATAAAATAAGAGAGAGAAGTTAAACCAGTGACCCTTGTCGGCAGTGAAAAGCGGGAGATTAGAAAATGTTTCATGCTAATTTCCATGGAGATTTCTTTAATTTATCGAAAATTACTTTCTTCTGCTTTGATTTGTCCAAGTGCCTGCCCCCTCGCAGCTTTTTCGGGGTGGTCCTACCCGTCACGCCGTGCTGAGCCTGGGCCTCGTTTGCCCCCACACTGGGCCAAAGCGTCGTGAGATTACTGAAGCGTCTCTGACGTCTCTATCAGCCTGTGCCACCACAATGCCCTTATTCCCTTTTTTTCTTTTTTTTCCCCCCCTCTCTCTTTCTCTCCCTCTCTCGCCTCTCCCCTCTGTAGCAGAGTCTTAGGATTCCTGTCACATGATGGCTTCATCGGGGGCCCCCTTGCTGGAGCGTTTTCACTTTCCTCCTGATCCGTTCAGCTTGGTTCTCTCTGCTGCTTGCCTGGCATATCAAAGGAGATTTGTGGGTCATTGAGCCATGGACGCAGAATATGAAGTTATCAGCCTGCCTTGGCAGCATCAAAACAACAAGCCCGCCCCCCACCCCAGCCATCACTTGCCATCTTCATCCTTCGAGTGGCAGGAAATTGTTAGTCTCTCTTACAGATGTATATTGAAGGCATTTAATTTCTAAAGGATAATCAGGATGTAGAGGTACCGGCTAAAAGACCTTAAATATTACATCTCCTAATAGGGCACTTCAGATTATGGCATGATGTAGTAAGATGAAGAAGCTGCTTATAATTCCAATTTTAAAGACACAGGCTAATACTAATGACAAACCGGTATTTTTGCAGAATAATAAAGTAATTTGCCTAACGTTTCCAACCTTGTCACAGATAATAAATGGATATATTTGATTACAAGCATTCTGGGCCAGTGGAAATTGATATCACTTCCTCAGTCTAGCCTAGCTGAGGACTTGATCCAGACTATTTATTTGGGGATTCAAAGAAAGATTCATTACAATAATGTTTCTAAATGTGGCCATTACCGTAGTTTGAATCATCCCCGTCCAGTTCCTTTCTGAGCACTGGGACTATTTTGCTATAAAGTGAGTGGTCCTGGTAGGAATGCCAAGATTCAGTCTGGATTGCACTGAATGCCCAAAAGGATATGGGGAAAGATGGCACCAAGTACCTGCAAGGGATGAGGACTTCAGTACAGCAGCAGGGTTAGAAATATCTGTCTTGTGATGTCCATTGTAGCTCAATTAGAAACAGGTTCTTTTGATGTGGTTTGGAAATGTTGTGGGGGCTCTGAGCACCTTTTAAAATGAGTCCTCATTAGTCCTCTTCAAAATCAGTCTTTAAACAGTGGCCTTAACTGTCTCCCTCAGTTCCCCCTGGACAGTGAACTTGCATATTAAAGACCTTCTTTGCCCTGTAGCTAAGCCTGCCGAGTGCCAAGCTCGGGGCTCTGCCTGCGAGGTGACTCCTCACCTGATCCATGGATACACCCCGGGTACCAAGCTCTGGGGCAGCAGAGACAGCTCTGCCTGCCTGGGGCACACGCTGCAGACCTCTGTAAGGTCCTAGGGACAGAATCCTGAGGGAAGGTGGGTGATGGATGGTGCCACAAACGTTGGAGGAAAAGTCAGTGTGATACCAGGGGCTCGTGAGGACTGGTGAACAAATTCTGACAAACTACAGATGTTGTGACCCCTCTAACCATAGTTTTGTATGTGCTTGACAGGCAGGAATATGGGCATTTCTCCCCAAATCCCAGAGCAGGGATTAAAAACATTGTCCAAACCCACAAAACCTGTGCTGAATTCAGTGCTGTTGTGGTGTATCACCTACTATTTTAATATTTTTAATGCTCAGCACATCTCAAATCTGTTCATTGCTTGTGTCTTCTTCTCTGATGCAGCAAAGTCTCCTAAAATATAACTCTGCATATTTCCTATATAAGTAAAGTGCCTTTTTGGCTTTTTAAATATATATGTATATTTATCAACATCCCTTCTCATGAGTAAATTATGTCTTTATTGGCTTTCTTTTTTCTGTGTAGCTTGGCCTGCACTTAATGTATTCATTCTCCCCTTTCTAACCATCACCATCTCTGTTTCTTCTCGTACTTAAATCTAGGCTACATAAATTATTTTAAATTCCCTCATGATCAAACATGATCATGCAGAGCTTGAAGTCAGAGAGAATGTTAAGTGTTCTCTAATTAATTGCATAAATGTGGAATGCAAAAATTAAGTGTTCTCTGGTAATTGCTGTGTGCAGTAGGCTTCCTCAATATGTGCTGGATTATAATACCTCACATGTGCTTGGGGTGCAGCCCGTTAACAATACATATGACACTCATTTTCCAAGGGTGGTCATGGTTCTATTTTCCTTTAGTGATTCTAAAGTTTTCTAGTGCATGAATGGAGGGGTATCTAGAACACAATTTTGTTGTGCCTGTTGTGTAGATGCTTAACCTTTTCCCCTTAGTTCTGTGTGCACGCACATGTATAAATGTGCACCTCTGTGTACTGTATCATGTTCACATATGACTGAGAAAGAAACAACATTTACACAGCTACGGTGCTATGCTTCGTTACTTAATTAATTCCAAATATAAGTGACATACTTTTTAGAACAGTTTACAACTGGGCACACCTTTCTCTTTCAAAACTGATCAATTACAGCGACTGCTCTGTTTGATTTTTAAGAGGCAAACCTTTGTAGTGCGTGCCATTTTGTTACTTATGTTAGAAAGGAATGCTTTAATCCCCTTAGAAGTTAACCTTAAAAAGGAAACATCTACCTTATTGTGGTATTGACCTTGTTCTGGTAAATTGCCATGTTTTCCTTTACCTACATCTCGCTATCAGTGCAAGATGTTTACATCAAGGATAAGGTTAAATGTTTCTTTTTTGAGGTCACTTAACTCCAGTTCTTTCTATGTATATCTCTGAAAAAAAGGGAGCAATCAGCCTGGCTAACAAAGCAACCTGCACGAGCTGCACCAAATCCATCAATTCTTTTGTGTGAAACTTACCCTCACTTTGACGTTCTTGTCTGGGCAACACTCAAAATGCAAAGGAAGTTGTGGATAAATCCAGTAAGGTTTTCAAAGAAGCTTAGGAAAACTTCTATTTCTCATGGTGTCCACGTGTGAAAGTTTAAACTGCCCAGGTCGGTCTTAAATCTTCATCCATTGTAGAGATTTTATTCATTTTAGAATCTTTATTCATTTTAGAGGCTCCTGAAATCTCAGGCATGTTGGGGTTTTTTTTATTTGGTTGGCTTTTTAACTGAAATCTCCAGAAATATTAACTTTGCACTATTTTCTCTTTGATGGAAAAGCAGTTCATATTCTTTCTGGAAACTAAAGGAAGCAGAAATTAGAATAAAAGTTGATTTGGGTCTTTTTTGGTGAAAATTTTGAGTATCAGAAAATAGTGAAAGAGGTTTGCAATTGCTTTGATTCCTCCAGAACCCAGAATTTCATATTTTCTATGTCAGATTCAGTGCAGACTTAAAAATGAAACAGAAAAAAAATGTTTAGGGATCTCTTCATGTTACTAATTTGTTGCCCTTGAAATGAAATTTTATATGGAAAGTATGCTAAAGGATTTTTTTTAGTAAGATATTTCAGTATTTACAATGGAGAAGAAATCAGACTAGATAAGTTTGCATTGAAATTCAGTTTTCTAGAACAGTGCTGAGTGTTCAGATTTCAATTTTCATATGACAACTGTGCACAAATAGAGAAAATTTCAGCTTTTTTTTCCAGTGCTTGTCATTACAGAAGACTTAAGATACAGCTGAATTAATTTGTGGTAAACTTTGTAGGAACAGAAAACCAAAAAGACATAACTAGAAATCAAAAAGCCTGTTCACACCAATTAATCTGGATTTCTTCCAGATAAGTTTTAGATTTCTCTGTAGTGTTCAGTAGTCCTTATTTTTTCCCAGAACATGAAACCAAATTGTAAGACCAAGAATTCAGTTAAAGGCAGCTTAACATCGTAACAGGAAACTATTTTCATATGCGTTATTTTTACTGAATTGAATATTTCTTATTCACATATTCTGCATTATTGTGTTAATACTTACACGGGGTGGCTGACTTAGCTTGATGAAGAAGAAAAGCACTTAAGAAAATGTAAAATTTCATACCTGTCTTTACCTTACCCGTTTTGATCAGTTCTAATTATTTTGAAGATATGGCCCCAATAAAGATCATAGAGTGGTGCAGTCAGCATTTGATGAACCTGTAACTTTAATGAAATGTAGTACTGTATTATCCCTACAGCTAAGCTGAAATCTCCTAGGAAAATACTGCTGGCTGATTTTATTCTCTGAAATACGATCTAAAAAAACCCAAAGCACTGCAAGTGGTGTATGAAGACTCCTGCAGCATAACTATGCCAGCCTCTCTTTCCCTGCATGTATTGTGGGCTAACATAAACACAATTAAATGAAGTATTTCCTTCCTTTGGGATCTTAGGATAGCAGCAGTTAATAATAGAGCACTGCATTTCATTACAGTTTCGGGTCTGAGGCTGCAGAACTCAGATATGGAGAATATCAAATGGAATAGCCAGGAGAAATAGTCAGCAGAACTGATTACCTAGAGGAGTGCCTCCGTGTGTTTTATGCATAATCATTTCACCAATTATTCCTAATTTAGTTGATGAGTTGACTTTATTTTTTTTTTTTCCTTCTGAAAACAGAGCATCAAGTGTTGTTCTGTACTTCTGCTTATATATGTTCCACTTCCAGGTCGAGATTGTTTGCTGTGGAGAAGAACATTGTCTCCTTGTCCCTTGTTCTCTGGGACTTGTGTGTGTGAAATGTGGGGGAGAAGGGATGTGGGGCTTCCTGACCCCCAAGGCACTGCTTCCTAAGGATGTGGTTGATCCTGGCTTAGGAAGGCAAGGGAAATTCAGGAAAGCAGCTGCTGGTGCTCCAGGTAACTTGTGTGGTGGAGTTGGAAGGGTTGTGGCAGTGCAAGGATGTCAGTGATAACCAAAGAATCTGTTTGCTGGAGAGAAAAAAGTGTTCTCACCTCATGGCCTGGCGAGGGAAAAGGATTCTTACCTCACAGTCTCTCTGCAAGGAGCCTGTTTTTCACTGGAGTTGTATCAAAGGGAAGTGAGGTAGGACAGCACGGTGGTGGGCATGAATATTCTGCTGAAAATACCATGTCAGCAAGAGGTTGGATTCTCAAACAATTGGCAGCTTTTCCTGTCACACTGATGTGGCCAGATCTGCCCATGGCAAGGAGTATGTGTTCATATTTTGTCCCTGTCACTGCAGCATCACCCAGGGAGCCACAGCTGGGGGGACAATTGGCGTTGGGCTTCATAAACCAAACCCACCCAAACACCTGATGTCTTGTGTTTGATTTTCAACTCCACACAAACCATTTCTGTGAAAGTCAAGAAGTCAAAGTTTAGAGCGTCCTTAAGTGGGCTTTCCTGGGTTTGTTTTATTTAACTCCATCAAAAACATTGGAAAATAAGTTTATCTGCCTTATTTGCAGGGAAGTCAATTAGGCCAAATATGGTCCTGGATTTGGCAGAGGCATTCTTAATTAAACAAACAACAGAAAAAGTGATGTCTCAGAAAACTCAGTTTTAGGATTGTGTTACCAAGATGATGTGCAGTGTAGCCCAGTGTGATAGTTGTGGAAATTCTTATTATTTGTGTCCTAATGTGTATGTTAGGTAGCTCTCACTTTTCTCTCTCTAAATTAGAATTTAGGAAATGGTTGAAAAGTGCAAGTCAGTAGCTGATTACTGTGAGAATGTACAGAATATCTGATGTTTTTAACAGCAGTGAGGTAGATGAGTGAAGCAAGAAAATTAATGAATTTGAACCCTTTGAAAAATTTATTCTGTGTGTTTTTTCACTGATTTTGAGAAAAAAAAGAGTAAGACTGTGGTCATGCTGGTGTAAGTCTGAAGTAATTGCACTAAAAGAACAACTTCCAGATGATTTAAATTAAGTCTAAAAAGAGTGAGTTACAATCTAGTCCCATATTATTTGGGAAGATTTCAATTAGTGTGTTTCCTTTGTCAGCTTGAATCTTCAAATCATTACGTTTTATTTTTTCTCTTTTTCAGCTCTTGTGATTTTTTTTTTTTTAGTTACATGCAGTAAAATATTATTCTTTGCATATCTAAACGTGAAGAATAAAAATAAAAACATAGTTGTTTTGACTCTGGAGAACTTTTTTTAAAACCAGCCCGAAGAATATGACATAGCTGGCAAATCTGAAGCTCCACAAGGGGAGAAAAAAAAATTGAAGTTACTCCAGCTGCAAAGGCTGATCCCAGAAAACTAGGGCAGTATATTCCTTAAGCTCCACTCTTGGAGTGACCAAGAGAAACTTGAGATTTATTGCTTTGAACTTTCTCACTCCTGGGCTGGTTCTCTGTGTCCCTGCCTAGGTGAGGGGAGGCCGTGTCCGTAAATGTGACCTTGCTCAGGGGATGCAGCGTGTCCCAAACCTTTCCCTGCGCAGCAGAGACTTCTGTCCTGGCGCTGCCTTCCCCAGAGGAGCCTCAGTGGGGATTGCCTGTGTGTAAACAAGGAAATTTGGCAGGAGCTCAATCCCTTTCAGCAAAGTTTTCATGATATATTATTACCCATAAGGGAACTTCGCTTCCTTTGCTAGAACAGTGCAGCATCTCATTTTATTCAGTTCTTGTCTTCCCTCTGTCCCCTCTCTCTCTCTCTCTCTCTTATCATTTTCATATGCTGTTGTCTATCAGCTTTCATGGGAAGATTGCTGTTTCAGAAGATTAAGATGAATCTAATTTTATGTTTCAAATCCACATAAAACACGGATAGTTATGGAAGCTTGGACTCATTGTGACAGCAAATTCAGCCTCGAATGCCCTGCAGGGAATTATGTCTTAACATGTTGTATCTCTTTTTCAATGCCTGCAAGGCTATTTCTTCATCACCATGTAAACTGCATGGTGGGGAATGCCAACAAAAAATAAGATGCAGTGGAAGATAAAAATTCAGTGTAAATAAGGTGTAAGATAGACAGTAAGCTACAAATGGCTTGTTCTATTTAAACCTACTGGGTGGAAAACAGAAACGAGGGGCACATTTCTGATTATCTCACAAACTAAAAAAAAATAATAATAAAAAAATCTATTTAATATTTGTTGACAGTATCAGTAATATGCATTGGAATTCAGCTCACTGGCATCTGATGCAGTTAAAAAACACACCAAAAAAAAAATACACGACATAAACCAGCATTATATTTGTATGTGATGGTAAATGTTTGTTTCTAGCACAATTCCCTTTGGGAGAGCTGGGGGATGGGGGGTGGTATGTGATTCTGCTTTTTCATTTGCAGCAATCACTAATTTCAGATGAGTTGTTAGACCACACGTGAGTAATTTTCCTAAACAATGGCTTCAATTAGCGGTCAGATCCAGCTTGTTGGTGTTTTACCCTGGCCTGTACAATAGACATTTTGCAGATGTCATGCAGTGTTCTTCCAACAGCTGTGCGAGATTTCCTCCTGAAGAAAGTGTTCGGCAGAGGGAAGTTGGGGGGCCCATTTGCAGAGATGCAGGCCTGTGTTTGAATGTTTAATTACAGAGATTGCAGGCAGGGCTGCTGCTGCCTGCCACCACTTAGCACTTACGGAGGGCTGAGTGAGGAGTGGGGTGATGTATTTGAGAACATGTTAGTTAAGACCAACTTGTAATTCATTTTGGCTGTCATTATTCATAAAGATGGATGGGATTCTTCCCCACATGCGCACCAAAGAAGAAAAAAGGAGTTTTCATCCCCGAAAGAAAAAGAAAAAATATCTTTTGACTTTAGTGAAAGCAGTTGTTTTTAAAAATATATAGTAAGAAGATATTGTTAAGTATTTTGACCAAAACTAACTATATAAAATCATCTTTTTCACAGATTTTTTACAGTTGAGTATTGACTTCATTGGGAAAAAGTAAAGATCACTTCAGTCAGAACTTCAGCACAGAACAGTGCAAATCTAGGGAATGTGAAAACATTTAGGTCGGATCCCTAATGAATGAATGGGGGAGGTGTGGCTTATTAATATGGATCTATGTATTTATGCTTGAATTAGTGTATCTGAGAGAACAAATGACTTTGTGCTGGACAGGCTGTATACACAAAATTACTTCTCTTGTGACAAGAGAAAATGGAACATAAAATCTAATAGACAATAAATCTGGTTTATATCTTCCTGTCTCTTTAATCAGGAAAGAATCTGGCTATTTTTAACTATAGGGTCCAATTATAAAGTGAAATGTAATGTTCTTTCTTTATCAAAAGTGTCAGGAAAATATTTTAAGGGTCAAATCCTTAGCCAGTATAAATGAGGAGGGTGCGCTGATTTTTACCAGCTGAAAATCTGACTTTACATGTCCTTAAATGTTCAGATTTATCTAGCTCCTGAAATGTGTGTGTGCACACTCATCTCTCAAAAACACTTGTTTTTTCTGATTAGCAGCTTATTGTTTGGAGGCAGTAGATTGTAAAATATACTTCCAAAATCTCTCCTGGATGCGTTTTGTCAAATTTATTGATATCAGTAGTGTTGAAAATGATCTTAAAACTCATGGGTCTAGAGATGTTAATAGAGCTATTGATTAACTAAGTGTAATTTTAAAAATAGCTTGGCAACTTGGTTACTGGATCATGGAAAAGTAGTGAGGAGAGACTTTTAGGAGGGGGACATGGCATGGGAAGAAAGACCCAAGCAGGTCCATTCTGCTTGCTCTACGTGCTTTGGTTGTCACTGGCCCTTGGGTAGCAAGGAAAAAATAGAAAAAAGGAAAAAATGGTTAAGCATTCTTTTAGTTAGTAAAGATTTAAGGCAAGCAGTTGAGTCTGCTAAGTGGGGTGTGCATTAATAATAATTTTAAAAAGTTGTTAAAAAGTACGTAGATATCAAACTTCAAATATCTCCTTCCTCTGTAGCCTTATCACAGCGTGCTGCAATCGGAGGTGTCAGATATTATGGTCTGAGCAGCACTAATAAGCTCAGTTCTTCAATGGGAAATGTCCAAAAACACAGAAGAGAGAACAGAAGCTTGGTTGAGTCACTTGGTAGTGCTTTCCTTTGCCTCAGCACTAGGCCGAAACACAGGATGACTGTTTGCAGCTGGAGGCCCTTTTATTCTAAGATGAAATGCCTCTGTGCTGGTGGATATTAATGAATCCCCGACACTCTTCCTGAGAGCCTTAGCACCATCCCTGTTCCACCAGGTAACCTGTGCTCCTCTGGAAAGCTCCCCCTGCCTTCCTGGGGGCAGAGCTTTGCAGATGCTGGAACCAGGGCAATCTCATTAGCAGGCCCACGCCTTTGAAATTGGCTCCCTGTGTACCTACACTTAAGTGTGAATCTCATCATCAGCCGTGCTCTGGGAGCTGGGTCTCCCTGCAGCCAGGATCAGGAGGGCTGGTTGTGCTTTCCATCTCCTGAGGACAATGACAATTCGGGTTCCAGTCAAGGCAGCTCGGTGCCACAGTGATCAGTGCCCTGCATTTAGCCGTCATTGTAATAACAGCAATTGTTTTCATTATGTTTTCGTTATTTTCTTCTGGATGTTCAGTCATAAAAAGAGCTGGAACATTTCAAGACCGACCCCGTTCTCGTGGTTTCCTGACCACGTGTCTTTGGGGCAGGCCCAGCTGAGGTCCTGCCACCCCTGAAAATTTGCCTCGTTAATTAACAGGGTTCAAAACAGTTGGCTGGTGTTCTGGTGCTTTGTTTAAGGAGGTAAGAACTGGGAGGAAAAGAATGTTTTTTGCTACTGGAAAAATTTGCTATGCCCTTCCAGTGTTGTTGAAGGGCATAATTCAAAGGACTGGCAGAAATCCTTTGTTCCAGTTACTACTCTATGACAACAATATAACTTTCTATAAGGATTTGCAGAAGTACAGGTACACCCTTTGTAGAAGTCTGCGGGTTATAAGGAATTTTTCCAAATGAGATGAAAAATAATAATAAAAAAATTCGAGTAATTTCGTCTGCAAAGACAAGTTAATTTACAGTTGAGCCTATTTTATAATTCAGTTGGCCCACCCATAATGTCAGCTACGTTTTTGTAGGAATTTTTTAGAAATGAGCTCTCCTCTGAAAAATACTCCCATTTTTCCTAGCCCAGCCTACACACACACTCACAGAACACCATTAGTAGTGTTGTTCTATATATGCAAAGACAGGATATGGGTTTTTTCCATACTTTTAGCTAGTGCCACTTAAAGTTTTGTAGATGGAGCCGGAGCCATGGTGTCTAGGAGGCCAAGCATTCTGACAGGCTTGCTTTAAGTGCAGCAATTCAAGTTTCATAACTAGCTACCCAAGGGGACTGTGTACTAACAGCATCCTCCTATATTGGTTCTGTGTGTTGGGAAAGTCACAGGAAGTCGAAATGAAATCGCCAAATACCCCCGGGCCTCAGACCTAAATGGTGGCATCACTGCTGAAAAATAATAAAAATGATGCTAAAACATACTATCCCCGGTGAACCAAATAGTCAATAAAGGGCAGGATCTGTGCAGAATTGATTGTATTCACAGTGAGATTTTGGCTGCTTGTTAGAGTTGTATTAATAGGTACAATTCTGACTTTATGCTGGCATTAATTTTAATGATGAAGGTTATCAGTCAAAAAGTAAAGCAAAGATATTTGCTGTAATGGTTTCATAGTCTGGACCTTATATAAGTTAACACAATGCAGTCTTTTGAATGGATTGTCTGCTGAGAAACAAACCTGCAGTTTGTTTCAGAGCCTGTAAGTCACTTTTTAAACAACAGAAGTTACCAAGACGTTGTGGTGACTCTGGTCCATACTTCTCTGGGCAGGAATGGGCTGTTCCTTCCTTTGAAACTGCTGTTGTTTGCATGTAAAACAGCATAAACAAGGTCTTACAGATACAGATGTGTGTGTGTCTGTGTTGGAAAGGGCAGGTGTAAACTTTGCTGGAGAAAAGGTGGGTGCATGGGGGTATCAGACTTAATGCAGGAGCATTGCAATGCTCTTGGATTAACTGTCTGTGGAAGCCAAATCTATATACACTTAACAGATTGAAACAAAGGATGTGCTGTGTGTAGGGAAGGTTCCTCACTAAATCAGTGCTGGCTCTGGTCTACAATCTGTTGTGCTATGTCCTAAAAGGCTCTAAAGAACCCGTCCAGTGGTTCCTCTGTGGCATCAAGAGCGTGACCAGATGGACTCCAGACCACACCCACTCAGGCCACACCTGCACAGTGGACCTTCACCTACACAAACTATGTAGGAGAAGGGCAGGAATAAGTTGCACTGCCTCTCTGTGACACAGATTACTTCCTCTGAAGAGCTGGGGTAGTTTTATTGACCTTGGCTGCATGATTGGAAAAAGAGTCGATGATGGAGTTTGTCCTTATGTGAGCAGACTAGCAGTATGCTTTTGGCTAGGTTTTTTTTTTTTTTTTATATTCAGTGAGGAAGCTGTGAGTTTGTGAACTTTTAAAATTGATGCATGATAAATTCTCAGCTGAAAATGGTCTTTAAAAAAAAATAAATTGAAGTGCATTAGGACACGGCTGCCAGCTCCCCTCCCAATGAGCTCCCATAAAAAAGCCTCTGCTTGAACCCTCTGCACGGGGTTTTTCAAGCCAGATATTATGACAGAAGAAAACAGGAGGTTATTTTAATGAAATGGGAATAGAAGAGAATGGAGTTTGGTTTCAGATGTTGTATGTATTGTGAGTCATCCCAATGCTTTTATGTTAGATTCCTGAGTTACACCAATCAATGAAATTGGCCTGTGCTTTTCTCTCCCTTTCTTCATTTAAATGTCAAAGTGAAATTCAAAGGCTTGTGCAGAACTACTTGAGTTATTCAGAAGATCACTGCCCCACTGGGGATTCTCTTTGTTTCAGCACTTGAACACTATTGGTTTTATTATCTCCATTCAGGTTTTGTGATTATTCTCATCCATAGCCTCCTAACAGCCATTAGAGATGCAGACAGAGAAAGAGTTCTGCCTTTGCATTGCATGAATAAATATAAATACTATTTTGTGACTTGTCAACAATATCTGCTAGTGATGCAAAGTTGTAGCGTATTCTGGGTACTAACAGCCCCATTTGTGAGATATTCAGGCCCCTTCATTCCTCTTGGATTCACTAGTATTAACAGTTCCCAAGGCCAGATGGTTTTTCACTACACTGGAAGATGCAGAGGAACAATAATAACGATGATCACTGAAGTTACAAAGTATTTTAGCTCAGCTCCACAACAGGCACTAATTACTTCAGCTGTAAAATAGCTCAAGGTGAGGTTCCACCTTACAAATCTTTTGATGATTCTAGTCACTGTTGGTCTTTTCTGGATGAGTTTATGTCTTTATGAACCAGTGCATAGCAGGAAGAACAGCAGGGAGAGCAGGAGAATGGGGTAGAATTCTCTTAAACCAGCTCTTCCACTGAAGCATTCTTAGCAAGAAAATGGAGAAGAAATTCAGTGCCTAATTAGAGAGGCCTTGAGGGTTGCTGAATGCACTTAAAGTGCAATTTTTTTATGGTTGGGGTTGGTTTTGTTTTTGTTTTTCTTTTTAATGGTACAAAGTTGGAATTGCACACATATCATAGACTGTGATATCTTCTCATTACAACCTGATTTACAGTCTGCTGAAGTTATGCAGAAGTTGCTCCTTGCCTACATTATGGGCTCTGAAGGAACTGCATAGCCTGTTGAAAAGGAATGAAGAGCTCGTTATGCCAGTGATAAGGCCCCACAACTCAAAGCAAATTAAAATATCACTGCAATTTTTCATAAAATTAAGGCAATATTTTTAATGATGAGATAGATGCGTGTGCAAGTCTGAGCCTCTTCAGCTGCTGCTGGTGGTTTCTGGTTGTGGTTTATGTGGAAGAAGGTGGGGAGGAATGAAAGACTGTTTTGTGCTCAGAATGTAAACCAGCCTTGCTTCTGGTTCTGCTCTGGCTCTGGTGTGACATTGCCTGGATGGTCTTCCCCTTGTTCATCCCTGTCCTATCAGATCACCTGCAAGAGAAATCTTTTAATTAGTTTGCAGTTATGTTTGGGACAGATGAGCTTGGCAGGAGAAAACCCAGGCAACGGTGCTGGGTTTTGAATTTGCCTCTGAGAATACGTGTTATGTCTTTCCTGAAGTGAAACCTGGTTCTCAGATCCCACCTGGAGCTGCTGGGAAAACCCTGTCTCCTGCACATTCAGCCTGCAGTTAAAAAAAGCTTCAGTAGAACATAGAAGTTGTGAGTAGGATGGAAATTATCAAGTCAATGGGGAAAGTGTGGCGCAGGAACAGAAAACAGACTGCTGAGCTGACTTAGACATATCATGTGTCAGTTAAACAGATAGCTCTGGTTTCGAACTCAGTCTGTTTCAGACAGGATTTAATTTTGTCCAGACTAGATAAGTAGAGGTGGTGTTTAGTTGTAGGCAGTGGAGTCGCAACCTGTGGCTTCAGTTTATGTTTTTGCTGAGGGGTAGTCTCTGGTTTTGTTCTGTCAGGGAGAACAGACATTGCAGGGCAGGTCTGGAACTGGGAAAGATGTTCCCTTTGCTCCTGGCAAGGAATGGAATAACAAAGTTAATGTTCCACCCCGCTTCTAAATCCTGTTTTCTATGATATAGCTGAACTGTAGACAGAGATTTGCCTCTCTCTCAATGTGTTGTGATGTGAATAAAAGCCTTATGGATTCTGAGCAACAATGAGAGCTTTGGAAGGAAACAGCACTTAGGAATAGTGAAAATTCCAGTTTTATGTTGCAGTGTGTGTGCAGTTTTTTAACCCAGTATGTTGTAGTCCATTCAGTGTTAACCTAAATGGAGAAAAGTGCTGCAGCAGATACAGCTCTCACTTATTTTGGTATTTCCACTTGAAATTTGCTTGGTAATATCAATCTGCAATACAACAGTCATTAACCCTCATTAACCCTATAGAAGTATGATCAAGACAGGTGTTCCCAATAGGACAAATAGAAGAGAGGTCTTATGCAGTAGGCCATGAAGTAAGTTGAAAATTATCTCCAAATAAATCTTAAAGATGAAACTAAATGAAAAAGCACAACAAAGTAAGGAAAGCATGGTAGTGCTGAGACAAGCAGTAATTTATTAATGTTTGTCTGCAGAAAAGTAAAGAAACTCTGCATATCTGTTTTGCTTAATTATCTGGTTGACCTCAGTGAAAAGAAAAGCTGAAGTTAAATGCATAACATTCCTCTTTACAGTGTTTTTTTCTCAGTTCCTTTCTTATGAGTACCCATGTGGTTTCTCTGCTTCTAAGCAGAGTGATAGCTCCAGTCATTTTAATAACCTCTGAGAAAGTGCTTCAGGACATATTTGCAGAGCTGAGGTTGCCATGCCACAGCCTTGTCTCCTTACCATGCTCCAGATATTGAACCTTCCCGTAACTACAATTACAACATAAACCACAAAATGTAGATTTACAGATTGTTTTCAACAACACCCATTCAAATTTACTTATATTTACACTAGAAAAATTAGGGTAAGTGCTATTGTGACCAGAGACAGAGACCGAGATCAATAACCAACCAATTCTTGGCTAATAAAGCACTTCTCTAAGGTCTATGGTTGCTTTATTCTGACTTTGAGGTTGGCCTCTAATGTCTTATCCATTGACTTTTCCCGTAAATATGTCTAATAGAGACCAAGCTGAACCCTGAGACAAAAAGATACACTCTGTTTGGTAAGAATTGCTAATTAACTTGGTATGTAAAATCTGTAGCTACTCTCTGCTTTTAGCTGGTCTTTAGTGGCAAATATGAATCTGTAACACAGGTACAAAAGTCAAAAATTAATTCTAAATATATAGGCAGGGGTTTCCTAAGGTTGCAAGAAGTTCAAATCTACTTATTTCTTATCTTTTCAGTGTGAGTCTCTGGTGCAGTAAAGGAAAATGACTGCTGCAGAACACATTTGAGGTGGTGTAACAGGATATCTTTGTCATGGACTCTGGTCATATATATTTTACATACATCGATTAAAAGATAAAAGGGTTTTGTTTTGCTTTGTTTATGGCAAGAGAAACGAGTTAGCATTGCCTTGCTTGTGCTAATCCATAGGAGCTATTAAATGAAAATGTAGGGCCTGGGTGCTCTTTGCTGTGCTGCTCCAAGCCCCATCCAACCTGGCCTTGGACACTTCCAGGGATGGGGCAGCCACAGCTTCTCTGGGCACCCAGGGCCTCAGCACCCTCACAGGGAAGACTTTCTTCTTGATATCTGATCTGAATCTACTCTTTTTTCAGTTTAAGGCCATTCCAGCCATGTGGAATGTGTTCCTTGGAGCTTTTGGAGTAAAGAAAGGACAACCTCCAATTGTTATTCTTGCTTTTGGTCAGGAAACAGTGGAAGAAAGACCAAAGGTTATGACCAGAAGTGTGCAAATTTCTGTGGAACAGCCTAGTCTGATGGGATACTTCATCTGAAGTAGCCTACACGTTAAGTGATAGTGGGTTTTGCAGCAGAAAACAGCCAAAAACCCCTCAGAAAGGTGTGTGGTGACACCCTGTGAGTGGGTGAAGCTGTTGAGGTTCTATTAGCAACACTGATGTCATGGTGGGTTACAGCAGCAAATCATCTTCCTCTCACTGAAAATGTTTAATGGCACAGAAGCAATATTCTTGTATTGTCGGTTCAAAATGTTCTAGTGATGCCTTAAATTTTAGCTTTCATATTTTCCAGATTCTGTACTGCATTGGTATGTAACACTGAACTTCATATAAAGTATTAGCAAGTTCTCTTTGCAGCTTAGATAGACAAAACAACTCTTTTCTAGCCCAAGAACCAAGGACACCACTGCAGCTTCAGGCCCAAAAAGTATAAACAACAGAGAATTGAGGAGAGCAATCTGGGAGGATGGGACTTCATAGCCTGAAGCTGTAATTTGAAAATTAACCCAAATACATAAATGAACCAAAACTTATAAAAATCTGAAAACTCATGACCTGTCACCCATCTTGGGTCCATCTTGGCCAGGCTCTTGTACTGCCCTAGGTGAATCCTTTGAAGGCCTTTTTAATGAATACCTGTTTTATTCCTTTAACAATGTCCAGCCTCTGTTCCAGGTCACCTCTTTAGGCATCACTAGTTCAGATTCTCAGGATCTGCTGTGAGTACGTTTGAGCATCTCTAAACCCTCCTAGAGCTAGGAGAATGTATCTATCCAGCCTGCTTCCACACCTCTGTGTGGCTGGCAGATGAATTAAGACATGCTGCTGTGGTTGTTTAAACCTGGCACACACTGCATTTCTTGTCTTGCTCATCTGCATTGCTTTGCAGACTCCTCAGGTGGCAGGGCAGGGGTCACACCTTCGGTGCGGCAGGTGTGTGACGGAGTGGATGCAAGTCCTGTTTTCAGAGCACTGCTCCTCAGCTTCAGAGACTGAAAATGGAAGTGGAAAATGAAAATGGAAAGCTTGGTGCCTTGCTGATCTGGACAAGAGAGCCTGGTAAACTCAGCTGTGTAAGGGAAAAGGGTAACTTTGTGAGGTTAAACCACTGGTTATACTTTAATCCTTGTCTGGAAGGTGAGAATATCACAAAAGATAAATCATGCTGCTTGTCAAGTACAGACTTTTTGTAGGGTGAGCTAGAAGGGTGGTTTTCTTTGGTGGTTCCTCATGGTGCACATGATGTGACAGCACTTTCAGGGATGGTTATACTCCCCCCTATGCTCAGGGCAGGGCTGTGCCTGGTACTTCAAAACCTCACATCTCTGTGTGTCTGCCTCTGGGGCATTTAAAGTGTGGACAAGGCCAGACAAAGAATGCTGATCCTTAGGTCTGATGGAGGTTGGAAGCTGTTAAGAGAGAGTCAAACCTGAAGTCAGAGAAGATTGCACAACTCAGATTTGTGGGTCTGACCCGGCTGTCTTGGTTGTTGCTACTTTATCCCGGTGGATTCCACAGAGGAGGAACAGCTGCTGGATGTTGCCTTCCAGGTGACAACATTCTATTCAAACAACCCACATTAACCCCTGAGAAGTGGTGCTTCATTCTTGCCATTTTCACTTGGGGTGTCACACACTTTCCAAGTGATGTGAGTCTGTCAGAATTAGTCGTGCTTGCATGAGGAGATCTCCGTATTGTTACAGTGAACAAAGCAATTAATATGTCTTTAATTTACACCTAACAAAACAAAAAGCATGCATTTATTCCGTATGACACGTAGACAAATTTTTCTTTAAAAACAAAGTTTCACGCTGTGACTACAATTAGTGTAATTGTCAGCTCTTCTCTAAAAACAAATATGTATTAAGAGAAAAGCCAGTATTGTGCCCTCCTCTGGTGTGAAAATGAGACAATCAAAATCTATTGTAATTACCTCAGTGATATTATAATTAGCAACGATTAAGTTATTCCATGCTGTTTTATTCCTCTTGGCTACAATTAAAAAAGTATATATCTTTCTGTTGCACATTACCACTGATCATTTTACCTCCATACATGTCTTGTAAGTGGATAAATTAGAAGTAATTTTAAAGCACAACTCCGTTAAAACATATATCTTTCTATTTAACTGCTTTAACCCTTTGCAAGATCCCTACATCTTTTAACAGCTGTGAAAAATAGCCTTGTTTGTTTGTTTTTAATACTCTGTGGGCCATTAAACCAAAGCCATAAAAATGTGGAGAGTACTCTACTTACTGGTAATAAATGATCTAGGTTTTCAAAAGTCACTATCCTAAGTGACAAACGAGTGATGCCAGAGATGTTTTGTGAGCAGGGACTCAGCATCACACAAAATCCCTTTAGGATCTACATCTGTACCCCCAGTGGGTTTCTGGTTGGGAGACATGATTTGGGCAGCCCAAGGTCACATTTTTCAAATGTAGTGATTTGCATTACTTTCAGGAAGGAGAAGGAAATGCTAGAAGGAGTGTATCTCTACCTGATAGACCAGGTATTATTAGTCCTTAAACATCTGCTGCTGCAGAAACCTCAGGTTTAGCTTCATTTTGTTCCTGAGAGCTGGTGGGTCCATGAGCTGTCCTTATGCAAGGATTGAAGTACTCCCAACCCTTCTTTTTATATATCTTTTTCCTAAAAGAATCTGTTTCACCTTGTGAAAACGATCATGGATTAAGAAGGGGAAAGGCTGACTTTGGCCACCTTAGTGTTTCAAGCCTTCAGGTGTAACAGAGGAGAGCAGTGTTGTCAAAAGGTAGTTTCTGTATTTTACCCTAAAAGATTACAAGATAATCCACGAGCATCTGTGTCCCAATCATCAAAGCAAAGGCACTCACAACTCAAAGATGAATACAACTAATTTCAGAACTGCTGCAAAATATCCAAATTCTGTGCCCAAGAAGTTGAGAGCAGATGCTTCAATCAGACAGGTAGGAAAAAGTATCAGCCAGTTTTACGACAGGTATTAAAAACCCCAAAATGAATCCCCCAAAATTCAGCCGCAGTCAGTTTCCCTAAATGAATGATTGCATTGCTGACCAAAAAGAAGCAGCAAAGCAGTTGAAGAATTGTATGATCCACAGATCTAATGTATCAGCTCCAGGAGGAAATTCTCTGTTCTTTTGAAACTCCCTGTCCTGATACTCTCCAGTATCTTACAATAGTTAGTTTTCAATCCTGATGCTATCAGACTTGAAATCTCCTTCTCTCCCTGATCATCCCGTCCAGCAACGCTTATTTTGGCACCACTCCAGGACTAAACATGGCAAGTCCCGGACCTTGGACCAGTGTAATTTTCATTCCCTGCTAAGTGCCTACATTTTTAACCACACAGAGGCAGAGCTCTGAGCCTCAGGCTTCCTTTGTGTGCATGTCAGTGATGTTAATAATGTCTCTATTGGTATCTTGTCTCTGAAGTGAACTCCTAAGGCTTTCATTTTGTGAGTGGAAATCCTTTCTAAAAACGATTCCATCTCTGCCTCTGTGTGGGGTGCTGCAATCTAGTCTCATTAGAGGCAGAGAAAGCTCTTAGGCCAGCAATGGAAAGACGACAGGAAACTTTATTTCATCCAACTTTACCCCCAAAATTAATCTATGATTCGCTTTTTTATTTTAGTCATTAAGTGTCTGGGTTTCCGATCTCATACTAAAAGGTCCCTGTCCTGAGGTTCAAACTCCTTCTTTTATGGGAGTTAATGATGTTCTTCACCTTGCAGGTTGATAGTGCTACAAGTGCTATTCTGAATATGTTGGGGAGCTGCTACTAAATTCCAAAGTACCACTAATTCCTCCTTTTCACATTGGTGAGGGGAAGTGTGTCCTGAAGGGGAGCTTCTGGCTGAGCCTGGGGGAAGCATTTGCTCTGTGCATTAAACCTGTGTGAGCATAGGATGCAGTTTGGCTCCTGCTGCAGCTGACTGATTCTTCTTTTAGCCTGCAACTCATTCTTTCATCTCTGCACTTGCTATTCAGAATAGTCGGGGATATTTTTAGAAATCTGTGTGGACCATATATAGGGGAAGACACAAGTAGGCAAAATAGAATAGAGAGTAGATCTCTTCAGTGGTGGAGCATGTGTGTTATATTGATGATATTTATTTATGTCAAATGGTGGCTGAAAGTCTCTTCCTGTAAGTGACCAGCCTAAGATGTGGCATGTGGGAGTTGGAAAGCACCTGGATGCTGTAGGGAGCCTGTCAATGCCCTCATCTGTGTTGCATTTCCCTCCCCAATATGCTTATGCTTCACTAGGTTTGAATGCCTTTTCTTCAAGGCATTCCTGCCCCCTCAGATGCTCCTCAGACACTTCTGTATTGGTGTGATTTTGAGTTTTAAGTGCTACTTACTTGTTTACATACTGACCACTCATTCAAGACCAAGCATTGTGCAGGAGAAGAAACCATAGCTCTGGAGTCTCAACGTTCCCGATTCTGAGAGGTTTTAAAGGCTCTTCTCTGCGTGCAGCCAGATGTGCATGTGCTGGGCAGAGTTATTTATACGCCCCATGGAGTAGCAATGCTTCATTACTGGCCTTATGAAGATTGCGTCGTAAAAGAGCTTGGCAATGGGGTTATCAAAGTTAATGCCACATGAAAAATAGCAATTCCTGCGAGTCTGCTGCGGGTGGGATGTGTCCTCGTGTTGCCTGCTGTGTGTGGCTGAGATTTTCATTCCTGCCTTTTGGGTTTGCCTGACCTTGGGAGCGCCACCACCCCCGTTTGCAGTGAGGGGCTGGTTCACCAGCACCAAGACTTCTCCCTGCCACTGCATAAACAGATCTAACAGGTGTCAGTGGTGGTTATCTCACGAATTTCAGGTTGGGAATGTGCTGCACAGATGCAGGGGCATCTGACTCAGTGATGTCACACTGATGTTGACGTACAGAGCTGGCCGGATTTTCGGAGCTCGTGGAAAGTCCTCATCCTTATATCCTCTAAGGATTCTCTTTTCCCTTTAATGTGGAGGGCTGAGTCTCTGCCATCTTGCTGACAGTAATACAGAATTAGTAAGCTAATCCTGTTCCTCACTGATGATCAAAGGTAGGGCTTTGTAAAATGAGAAAAGAAAAATGCACAGAACCAGAGTGACAAAAATAAACTGGGAATAACTCAGTTATTGTTCCTGTTGCTGGTGAAGTGCTCAGTGCCACGCTGACAATGAGGAGCAAAGCCAGAATGAGCACTTCCCTGTTAGCATGAATGTAGCCCATGTCGTTAGAGTACGGAAATGATTTTAAGTAGATGGAGCTGTGCTGCCTTTTGTACACAAGAAAGGCTAATCCCATTAAAAGTAATGGTCTGAGATTGCTCACTCCAAGTACTGTTAATGAGTTAAGTTTGCTCGGTGTGTAATGAGTGCTCCGTGTTCTTTATGTCCTCCTTGCTGATGAAGCGCATAGCAGGAGCTGTCAGAAGCTTAATTATGAAAATTTCCATGAGTGAAAATATCATTTTAAGGAGCAGAGGTAAATAAATGGCATTTGTGGGCATCACTGGGTAGAGCACAGAGGGCACTACTCTGCTCTCCTCATTTTTTCTGGTAGTTTTTGGAGAGCTCAAATTTAGGCCTGAGCTACTTAAATTTTCATAATGCCACACCTAAAAAGCCATGTGAAAAATTGCATTTCCAGTAGGTGCAACTGCACAAACTCAGTGGAGGTTTCTTCAACAGCACAACCTTATTTTCTCTTAGCCTGTAAAGGATTTTGAAACCTGTGAGATTATTAACATCTGCTTTCTCCTTTCTTCCCTACCTGTTTGTGAGCTTCCATGAGCCAAACTGCAGAAGTCCCAAATCGTGTTCCTATCGCTATTTAAATCCAGTAGATTTTGGCTTGGATGTAAACATCACTTGCACATCCATTTGGTTATCATGGCCACAGGGATCAAACTGGGAAAATTTTTCACATGAGGCATTTGGCCAGCCCAGGGAAGATGCAGGACACTCTTGCCACAGCATTTCATATGTGTGGGCAACCAGTGAGTGTTTGGAGAACCAGGTCCCAACTTAAACTGAGTCATTATGCAATATTTTTTCACCTCATGAAAATAATTATATTGATTAAGGCACCTTGGAAGGGACAGAAAAGCATCTTATGCATATGCAGGAGGGTAACAGTTTAGAGTTTTCTATCTTTTTGCTATTGAACAGGAGTGTTTGATCAGCGATACAAATGCTGCTTGGCAAGGAACGTTGACTGTATCAGACAACATATGGTTCTAGAGTACACATTTGCAAATTAAGTGGTATCTGGTCACAAAATGTGTTCACTTTTTATTTTAAAACACAACTCGCCTCCCCCCATTTTCAGCCACAGCCCATTTAATTCGGTGAGTAGATTATTCAATAAAAAACACTCTTGGATATAAGACAGATCGGATTCAATATTAAAAAAAAAAATCTTAACAGTGACATTAATAACCTCAGTTCCAAGCTCAGAACTTGTTAGCCAGATCAGCCTCCAGCACAGTATTAATGTATCCATGAAAAGGAGGAAAAAAATTGTAGGTGCTTTTATTTTACATCCATATCTAAGCTCCTTTGCTGGTGACAGCCACTTTAAAGCCGTCAGCACTTGGGAACTGGGTTGTTTTTGTTTTTTAATAACGAGGTTTTCAAGCCATGATGGCTGTTCTGTTAATTGGGATGCCATTTGTAAGACCTTGAGACCTGGCTCTGATCATGAAAAAAAGATCAGATCTCGTGGACAGAGATACTAGGTTGAAACCTGCATATTTAGGGAAAAGCCTGAGTCCGAATTTTGCCAACGTTGTCTAATTTGCTTTAAAAGAACAAAACTCCAAAACCTACTTGCAAAATTATCCTAAGCCTCAGGCACATGAAGCAAGTCCTGAATCTCATTACTAAATTGTCTTCTGCTGTTCACTTAGGCCTGTGTCTGAAAAGACTTTTATGTAACTAAACTCCAATGGAACTTTATAGGAGTTTAAACTCTCAAAGAGAATGTAGGATCTGGCCTGTTGTATAAATCCATGATAGCCTGACTGTAAAGCACCATTTTAAATAGTACTACTGCATGTATAAATAAAATCAGGCCTGTTAGATAGAGTTTACTTTCACTGGGTTGAGACTGTTCTGCTGTGTGACATTTATGAGATGACAAAATTAGCCTGTGCCACCTGGTATTGCTCTGTTGGAACTCTTCCTTTGTATTGCAATTAATTTCCTACCAAGGCTGCAGCAGAGCAGTATTAGTGCTTTGATTTTCAGCAATCTTGTGAGACAAAGTTCTGGGCTCTCTTAAAGTTCCTGTTAATTCAGCTACTGTGCAAAATAAAAAGAGGACAGCAGTTCCTTATAATGTATGGAGTGGCAGACCTCAAAATAGCCCACTGCAGCCAAAGCAAGCTTTGCTTGCAGGGATAATCAAGTAACTGAAGCTTTCATAGGGTTAAAGGTGTTTCTGTCATGACCCCTGCTCTCAGGAATGCAAAACTTGGTGGCTCCTACTGCTTATTTCTTGTAAATTCTCATTAATTTCTTTTAAATTCAAAAGGCTGATAGCCATGAAGTAAGGAGGCGTGGATGCTGAAAGGTCTCTGAGCAATAGATGTTGAACAAGTTGTTAAACAAGAGAATTGGATGTCTTTTTTCATCGTTCTGTATGTAGTATTGATTGATTGGAGTTTGAATAGGTATTGGTTTTAGATAAGCAAGACAAAGTGAAAGATCAACAGCAGCCAGAGAGGATGAACACTGAAAAGGACTGTGAAGATGGTATCTTGTGGGGATCTGGCTAGACACAGTTCTGCTCTCTTTTGTGCTGCCTTAAATCTAAAGTCACTTTGTAGAACCAGCAGACCTAATGGACTGACTTCAAGAAGATTAATTCAAGAGAGAAACTCAGTTTAGGGTGGTTGAAAGGCCAAAGCTCAACAGTTCGACCTATCAAGGATATTATGTCAGTGGGTATATTTTGATTGCACACCCTAATTTTCTGGTAGGCACTAATAAATGTGTGGAAAATAGGTGGGAGATGGTCAATTCTCACTTGAGGGTGGTGGCAGTGAGGGAAAGCTTTGGGTGAGAGAGGGATTGGTGAGAGCTCTAAAATAGGGAATGCAGATCTAGGCCTCGCTTGATCACATATACACCACAAAAATTTGTGCCAATTAAACCAGACTTCTCAAGCTCTGTTTTTTAATTTTTTTTTCCTGTCCTGTTCTTTATTAGCAGTTTCTAATAGTGCCTAGCTGAAGGGACTCTCGACTTCAAGTGGAGCAATATACATTTGTTCTGTAATTAAGAAATCAAATTAGCAGGAGTGCGGATGTCATCCATCCACTTCATGCCTTTAGGACATGAAAGTAATAAATTGACAGTCTCTGTGAGCCGAGTGAGATGCAGAGATGGGTGTAGAAGACCTTGCAAGGATAATTGCACAAGCTGCCCATGGAGAAGGAAGTGAGTTTGTGGGTGCAGTGCTGCACTGTAGAACTGACAGCAAGGCCTGCCATGCTCTGAGAATAATCAGTTTGTGATGGGGAGCCTGCCTGTTTACAGTAGAATTGGAGAATAGTTTAGCTCTGGAGATCCTTTTCTCTTGAGAAACAGGGAATCTCTGTTAAAATCATTCCAAGCTAAGTACTGAGGGTGGTCGTGACTACCAGCACAGAACAAATATCCTGAGTCTGACTTTTCCTGGGCTTGTAAACTTAAAAAAACACCCCGTAGGAAGCACTGGAGGTACCAGTGTACTGTGGTTACTGCTGTGTGAGCAATGCCAGCCCATCTTCCTCAGCCTCACCAGCCTTTTGTTTTTCTTTTTGCTGAGATTAAGAAAGTAGAGCATTAAACTTTGACTGTGCAGTCCTTTGCTGCGTGTCACAACCTCTAATGTTAGAAAAGCTACCCCTTTTACTTAAGCACTTAATTCAATTTTTATTGTGCAAATTACGCTTACCCAAGCAGTACTGTTTAATTGATTAATAAATTACCATTGACTGTCAATGTTCTTGGATTTCCTCTCTGTGCTATTGGAAGCACTGCTGACAGTAATTAAATAATCATTTCATCACCAGTGATGATTGAGTTTATCTAATTCAGTAGCTCTCTTATGTACCTAGTGTTAAGTTTGGACTCTTATAGGATTATATTGATTGATGGAGGAAGAGCAGAAAAATAGCTATCATGGGTTCTTCCTTGCATTCAGAAGAGGAGGTAAGAATTTTCCTGATGGGTTATTTGATGCTTTTTAAAAAAAAAAACCTTAATACCCGTAGTGCTGTAGCATGGCTCATTTAAAGTTCAGCTTGTAGAACTCACTAATTGGTGTTTTCACTAATGTAGAAAAAATATCTAATAAAATGATTGNAAAAAAAAAAAAAAAAAAAAAAGAAAAGAGGAAAAATCCAACTTAATTACATTACCTTAAGTAAACCTTTAAAAATAATAGCATATATATCCACATGCAATATGTCTAAAAAATGTATCCTCTCTGTCTCATCAAGTAAATCACTCAATTAACACTTTCCATTTCATGCACTTCTTAAGTAGCACCTTGTAGCTCGCCCAGGGAACACCAGCAACACCAGGTAAAGTGTCTCCCAGTCAGAACAGATATTTGGGTTCGACAAAAATATAACTGAGATAATTGTATTGAGGGAGAATGATGAAATGTGACAAGCAACAGAAAGAGCTCATGGAATTTTTCCTCAGAAGAGTTGTCAGGGCACAATTCAAGCCCAATTGATCAGGGATGGCTTTAGAAAAATGAAATTAATTCTACCATCATAACAGAAGCAGATTAAATGAAAGGACAGAAGCTCAACTACTCGGTGATTAGTATTGCAAGTTCTCCTGGAGGCAAAAGTGGCATTTCCAGCCAAAAGTCAACCTTTTGCCATTTGAAGATGAGTGCATAGTATCAGGATCTCTAATCTCGGTGTAAAGAAATGCTGTGGAGAATTGTGGGTTATCCCCAGCTTCAACATTGCTAATTTTTGTTGAGTTTGGGATTAAACTTCCGCTGTAAATTCTGCCATAAGTAAGTGTGATTGTTGGGAAAATGGTAAAATCTGAAATTAAACATGCAAAAGTAGTGAGTGGCTGACAAAAGATGACCTCAGGGACACGTGTTTTTAGAGGAGCACAGCAGGCTTTGTGTCTGATCACGGAAGGAATGTCTTTTGAGGATCCTGTATTGTAATCAAGGGAAATTTCTCTACCACATGCATTGCACGTGACATTTAAAATGAAGGCCCAAGTCATGTAGAGAAAGTTCCTCATTCATAAGTACCAGGTGGTTTTGAGTCTAAATTTAATGAGAGCGAACAGCAAAATGCCCTGAAAGGGAGCAGAGGAAGCACTCATGCAGCTTTTCTGACAGTGACAAACTATCCAAGCTCTGCACTTTTTGCTTTATGATGCTTCTGTCACCTCCTCAATGAAAATGCCATCTTATTATGTACAGTGGGTGTACATTATTCTATATCTATTCTAAATCATTTGACTATTTTGGCTCTCCATTAATGGCAAATTAGAGTAAAACTCTAAAGGAAATGTCTGTGATGACTCTGAACACTGAAAGAATTAATTATGATTGATTTTGTTAATTAAGTTCAGTGGCTAATGTCTTTACAGTAATGGGATGCTTAAAAGACAGAGGCAGTGTTAAGTGTGGCACCTATAGCTGAGTTGAAGAGGTTCATTGCAAGGTGGGTATCCATCTCCATGGACAGGACAGGCTGTCAGGGAGTCACTTTTTTACTGTAGGCTCGTGTGGTTGAGATGAAATTTGTGGTAAATAATTATCCTTGTTTATGTGGCACTGAATATACTGCACTAAAATGATATTTCTGCCAGTTGTGTTTTCATACTAGGTCTAAGGGCTTGAGAATGATTCTGATCCAGGCTTTATTTTTGCTCGTGTCCAGTTGTGTTCAATCACCTGTCTAGAGACTCAGTCTTTCCCGTTCAACACTGGCTTCCCAGAATTTGCTTTCATGAAATATTTATTAGTGAATCCTCATGGAAGGTGTCTTTGCCCTCTGGCAATTGCCTTCACTCCTCATTCCCTCTATTGTTCCTGTGTCCCCTTGTTGAATTTAGAAGAATAAAAACAAGACTGAATCCACCCTGTGAACATGTTCTGTCTGTATGAATATATGCACATATGTGCGCTCCTGTGGAGTTAGAAGCAGCAGAAGAAAAAGATTTGTAATTGATACATAGTTTGCTTCAAAAATGCAAAACCCCCAGTTTGGCACTGACAGGATCGTGCAGCTGGGTGGCAAAAGCTGACTTTGTCCTCGTGACAAACATGCTTCAGATAAAAAGCCTCCACGCAGATCCTTCTGAGGCATTGTGTATTATCTTGAACAGGCACCATAATGCCCAGTGCAGATTTGGCCTTGAAAATTATTTCTGTAGCTGGGTATATGTTGCTTTAAAAGAAAGCTGCCACTTTCTATCCCTGCACCCTTGCAGAAGCTTGCCAAAAAAGGTTTCCCTCTTTTCTCCCGCAGAATTATTTGTTTTTCCTGACACAAAGGAGAGTGCTTTGTCATTGTTTTCTGTATAACATTGATGGATTTCATGTTGAATGGGTATTGGGTTTTAGTTAAACATGACAGGGGGAGAGATTTATAGGCAGCGGCCGCAGAGGTTGTTTGAAAGGCCCAATAATGCTTCACTGCACAGATGTGTTTTCAGTGTTCTCTGATGGTAAAGAACCCACTGGCTCATATACACTCCACCCTCATTACGGAGCAATCCTTGAAAAGCCGAGTGTTAACAACTATATAGGTTTCTTTCTTTGGAGTTTCAAAGTAAACAGGATTCAAGGAGCGGCCTTATGTCAGGAATGCTGTACTAATGAGGACAAATTATATTCTAATCAGGTTTCTCCATTATTAATTCCCTGTTATTCTGCTCTCTTTTTTTCCCCCTCCTCTCCTCCTCTTTGTGTCCAATTTAAAGTTGCAGAAGAAACATGGGGTGGAGTGTTTTTCTTCTGGTGCTTGTTATTCATATTAAGTAGTCTATTCTGCCTTTGGTGTGATGGTGGGTGTTAAGAATTTAAATCCCCCCTAATGCATTGATAGGATAATATGAATCACCACCCAGAAAAAAATCCTATATGGATCTCAGCAGCTAAGGGATACTGGTGTGGTGTGTTATTTCTACCCACTAAACATAACTCATTTTGGTTCATTACATAATTTAAGGATTTTCTTAGAGGCATTTTTGTATTTTGGTTCTGTGGGGAAATTCGAAGAAGCCAGTAGAAATATATAATACATTATTATAACTGCATTGCTCTTTTTTTGTTCTACTCTAACTTTTACACACGTTCTTAAAGCAAATTCTACAACAAAATTAAAATACTATTAAAATAGAAGTATGAATAAATAAATCCTATTTGCAAGTATTGCATCTTGTTTATTTTGCCTGTGTCCCTTAGTTTGGCTCATGTTTATTAAATATTCCATCAGGAAGCACATGCCAGCTTGGCTTTCATGCAGGGCAGGTGGTGAACCATGTGAACCACCAGCTCACAGAGTGTGTGCTCTCTGTGAACAATCATAACGCATTTGGGTCCAGATTCTGAGACTCCTGCAGTTTCCACCACAGTCATGAATCCTTACCTCACAATCTTGAGCAGATTTGAACCACTCAGGGCCTCTTCAGCATCTTCCAAGGAGCTGGAGAGCTGCAGGTAGCCCAGGAACATCTTAGTGGAAGGAAGGGCTACGAAGTCCAGTCCTCTGTCACTGCAGGCTACCTCATCATAGAATTCCTTTCATCAAATGATTAAGCTCCATCCTAAAAGTCACTTGCTCATTTAACACTGCTTAAATTGTTAGAAATATCCTCCTCATTCTCTTGCCCACCAACACCCTTTTTTTCTCATCCTAGCACTGTCCATAGTTTTTTTATTTGTTTTTTATTTACCTGCCCCAGTCTCACTTCGTGTTCATCCTCCAGCAATCATCTCCCTCTCATTCTGCAAGGCCAAATGGACCAAGCCTGTTTAATCATCTCTTGAAAGATTGGCTCATTTCTTCCCACCAGTAGGTCCTTCTTTCCAATTTGAAATACTTTCTTGGACATCGGTGTTCAAATATCTGCAACATAAGCTGGGTAAGGACTCAGAAGGAACTGGTATCATGGAATTAGCACATCCTCACCTTCACTGGAGAAATCTAACCCAATTAATAGAATAGAATTCCTTTGCAGATGGATATATTATGTTGATTCCCAGCAGGAACACCGACTTCTTTCTCCTTACTCATTCCCAGCTGCTGAGAATGAATTTCCAGCAGAGATTCTTGTTAGTTCCCACAAAGCCTTGCACTTGGAAATTTTTAATTGAGCCCCCTTTCCTCCCAGAGGTCATCAAATACTAGTAGGATCCTCCACTGTCTTGATGCTGAGGCATTCATCTCTTGAAGAACATACCCCAAAAGTAGCCCAAACTTGTCCCAAAACTCAAGGAGTTCACTGTATGATGTTGCTTGTACCTCTGTCTTCTTCCAGAGCTAGAACTTAATTTCTCATTGGGAAAGCTCACCTGGTTGAAAACACACAGTAAAGAAAACTCTTACAGTAATTGGAGACTCATAATGCCTTTGGGTCTAAATTTTGGAATGAGATGGATAGAGCTGAATGCTGTATTTGTGTGCATGTTAATAACAGGCACAATTGCTCATAGAGATAATTGGGTACACCAGTTTACCTTCAATCTCTGGATGCCATTCCAGAAGCACAACTGTCGTCAAGATAATTCTTCTACATCTTCTCTCATAAAACCAATTATAAACTACTTTTGGGATAAATTGATGTCCTACTGCCTTTGTCATCTCTGTCCTGAGCCTTTGAGATATTTGCATATTCTATAATACCGAATGACCCTTCTGGAGTTTGGTTTATTCTTACAATAGTATTTAATAGTTTCTAATCCCAGAAGTAATTTCCTTCAGTCTTGTCTTGTACTTGGGTTTAGGGCATCTTGAAAAGAGAAAAGATCCTGACAAATTAATGCAAGGCTCCTCAACTTCCTGAAGAAGGCCTCTCATGCAAGGCAAATAGAGGTGACAGTCAACATGGAGCTCACTCCGAGATGGGGGCCTGGTTTTGAGATAGAAATATCCCCAACTGTGTCTGCCTTTAGTTCTTAGATCTCCATCCTGAATCTGTGGTCATCATTGTTATAAATATTTAAGTATTTATATTCCTATTAATGTTTTATAATGTTATTTATTAAATACTAGCGTTTAGAGCAATTTGTCATCTGAATAAAGAGTGCATTTCATTTAAAGTCAGGCTTGTGCTGCAAAGTATCAATGTAATACAATGTGTTCAAGATGGTCTTTTAATGCTTATTTTCCCCCTCAAATTGGATGCTGGCTTTCAATTTGAATATTGAGCTACCTTAACTGAATTATTTATCAACTTTAATTGGATTTGCAGACAAGTCATTTTTGAGCATCTTTTCTAGGAAAAAATGGAATTCTTTCTGGAAACTTTCAAAAAGCATCAGATTGAGGACATACAGTTAATTAACTTCACATTTCCTGTCAAAATCTCTTCCTTCTTTCCTTCTTTCCTTCTTTCCTTCTTTCCTTCTTTCCTTCTTTCCTTCTTTCCTTCTTTCCTTCTTTCCTTCTTTCCTTCTTTCCTTCTTTCCTTCTTTCCTTCTTTCCTTCTTTCCTTCTTTCCTTCTTTCCTTCTTTCCTTCTTTCCTTCTTTCCTTCTTTCCTTCTTTCCTTCTTTCCTTCTTTCCTTCTTTCCTTCTTTCCTTCTTTCCTTCTTTCCTTCTTTCCTTCTTTCCTTCTTTCCTTCTTTCCTTCTTTCCTTCTTTCCTTCTTTCCTTCTTTCCTTCTTTCCTTCTTTCCTTCTTTCCTTCTTTCCTTCTTTCCTTCTTTCCTTCTTTCCTTCTTTCCTTCTTTCCTTCTTTCCTTCTTTCCTTCTTTCCTTCTTTCCTTCTTTCCTTCTTTCCTTCTTTCCTTCTTTCCTTCTTTCCTTCTTTCCTTCTTTCCTTCTTTCCTTCTTTCCTTCTTTCCTTCTTTCCTTCTTTCCTTCTTTCCTTCTTTCCTTCTTTCCTTCTTTCCTTCTTTCCTTCTTTCCTTCTTTCCTTCTTTCCTTCTTTCCTTCTTTCCTTCTTTCCTTCTTTCCTTCTTTCCTTCTTTCCTTCTTTCCTTCTTTCCTTCTTTCCTTCTTTCCTTCTTTCCTTCTTTCCTTCTTTCCTTCTTTCCTTCTTTCCTTCTTTCCTTCTTTCCTTCTTTCCTTCTTTCCTTCTTTCCTTCTTTCCTTCTTTCCTTCTTTCCTTCTTTCCTTCTTTCCTGTTTTTTCTGGCTAGAAAACAAAAATGTGGGAAATGATGTTGTCGCTCACTGATTGTAAGCTAAAAGATGTTACAGCACACATCTGAAATGTAAAGTTAGGGAGTTTTTAATAATGATGATTAATTATTTGTATTTCTACCTTACCTTAATTCTTCAGCTGAGGGGTGAGTCCTGTTTTGTTTAGCACAGCATGAACACAGATTTAAAATCCATTTCTGAATGAGAAAGCTTATTTTGGTCACAACAGAGTATCAAGCCTGAATCATGCTATTCACTCTAAATTATATCTGTGTGATTTTTATGAGCACGTTTCCCATATTTCTCATTCTTCCAGTAAGCTCTGCAGCCACAGTTGAAAAAAACCCACTTCTGAGTGGAATCTGTGGTGTGACACCATGGAAGCTACTGGGAAATTTGAGAGTTTTGTCTTAGCCCATAGGGTGTCCTTCATCGCTTGTAATGTGAGGACTGAGTCTTAAATGTTACGTTGAGGCATGGGAGATTCCTAGTAATGTCCAAATATAGTCCACACAATTTGTGATTTTTTTAAAAATAGTGTTAATATGTTAATCAAAAAGAACATAAATTTTATACAGTTACTCATAACTTTATACAATGATTACATGTAACTACACTGTTATTGCAGTCTCAAAATTACAGTATAATTATATTTAGTTAATTCCAAAAGCAATTGCTGCGTGGCCAGAATTCATTTATATAAACCTAGACTAAGCACTGAATTGACTAGGAAAGTGAGGTAAATCTAATTGAGATAGATTGAGCAAACCTAATCAGCAGGGATATTTAATGGCAAAGAGAACAAAGAATTAAATAAAGCAATGCAAAGGCTATTCAGAAGAGTGGATATATGAGATAATAGGCCTCTCCATCTCTGATGTCATGTCTGATTCAGTGAGTCATTCCCCAGTATTTTGTTAGTTGGCTGCCAGTTTGCATTATGTGTGTGTATATATATATGTATTTATATATGGAGGACACATTTTGCCTTTTTTTTCTTTTAATCCAGTATTTTCTCCTGGTGTAACACATCCCACTTCCAAATGCTGTTGCTTTGCAAAATCAGAAGGGTGATTAAAGCCTTGTATGCTGTCCCACCTCATTTATCATTAACTGTTAATGATTCTGTGATTCTGGTGAGCCAGAGCTCAAATTCCAGTTGTCTAAGGGGAACTTGTAGAGGTGCTGTGGGGTACTCAAAACCTGAATGGGGCTGGAAAATGCAATGTGGAACCTATGGCAATTACACACTCCTCTCATAGGAAGAGAAGTCACATGTGAAGGCCAGATGTGAAATCCAGAGCTCCTTCAAATATCATTAGGTGGTTGCACTTGGAATTTGAATCAAACCAGAGGCTGTGGTGCCCTGAGAGCTGAAAAGGAGACCCAAGACCATTTCTGTGTTTCCCACTCCAGGTGCAATCTCCAAGGAACTGCTGGGGAGCCTGAGAGTTGTATTTAGATGAATGTTAGTATTTCAGCTGATAATTTCCAGCAGAACAGAGGCTGGTTCTGACCTCATCCCTTGATTGCATCCTTTGATTGCCTCCCTTGAACCAGCTACAGAGAAGATGGGAGGCACACAGCAGCTCCCCATCAAAGAGGCTCTGCGTAGCAGGATATTGAAAGGGTATTAAGATGGTTTTAATGTAGGGGAGGATTTGAAGTAAATAACATATAATGATTTTTTTAAAAGAAGGAAATCTGAAAAATCATCTTGTAGGTTCCTGTAGGTTACTTTCACTCTTAAAAGCTGTAAGTTCATATTGATCTTCCTGTTAGCACACACACCAGGTTTATTGCCTTACAGTTCTCTATACTTGTGTGTTTTCGTTTGATTTGGTTTGTTTTCGTTTGTTTGTTTGTTTGTTTTTGGGGTTTTTTGTTGCTTGGGGGTTTTTTGTATGTTGATCTGTCATTTACTCCTCTAAAACATCTAATTTAACCAATTTTCCATGTCAATCTCAGATAATATTTTGGTGCTTGGATTTCAGTTACCTGTGCGAACGCTGGTTCATATTTCTAAAACTTAAAAACAAAACTTGTTTTTTATAACAGCATTTTGCAGCTGATGAACTCAAACACCTTATTTTAGAAAAGGATAAAACAACATTGTTAAACTGTGCTAAAACACGAGGAGAGAACATGCATGGAGGAATTTCCATCCACAGATGAGCTGTTGAGAGGCAGAGGCAGAAAGAAATGGAAATCCTATTTTTGATGGTAGCAGCTGCAGAACTGAAGTGATGAATCTAAGAAACAAGAGGCAGATGGGTTGTGTGCATATCCTGGAAATTTGACCTCTTCTGCATGTATAGAGAGAGCAGTGGCAGCTTAAAAAGTTGTATTGATGTTTAGGGGATTATTTCTTCTATACGAACACTGATCAATGAATCCACATGTTACAGTTCAAAAGGTTGCTTTTTCAGTAAAACAAGAACCCAAATATTGTGTATGTGGTAAAGTATTTACAGAGATACACAGCAAAATAATCTTTAACCTTAGAGGACTAGTTGGTAGAAGATAGAGCAGGGCTTCCTCTGGGGATTCAGGTTTTCTCTAAAGTACTCATACCATTGTGGATGCTTATGTTTAAAAGTTTGTTTGAACTTTCCTTTGGTTTCTTTCATGGTATTTGTCTTAACAGAGCAAGAAAGGATGGTACTACCACACACGTTTGTGTTGGAATTAACTTGTTAAGGGGTCATAACCCAGAGTTTACTAGAACCACTTCAATAAATTTGTTGACTTCACGTACCCACCTCCAGTCTACTCACTGGAGTTTGAGAAGGAGCTGAAAACAAAGGCTTTAGGGGCTTTGCATATGTGTGATGCATTTCTCAAGTGTGGAACGTGAATTCAAACCAGGTGCTTGAAAAACCCAAGTGGCGCGTTCTGTTGTATCAATGCTTTTAATATCCCGATCGTTGACCTCATACATTTATGGTGTATGTGGTCAAACAGTAGAGCAGAGAGCTGATTGGAATGACTGATAATTCCAGAGGAGTCATTACAACATAATGGTGTCAACATGTACTGCTAGGAGACTCTTAATCCTTGGAACATCAATTTACACTCCATGTAACCATTGCATGTCAGCGCAGACCACAAACCGCGTGCGAGGCTCGGTCCTGCCACCAAAAGACACAAGGTTGGGATAATTTCCAAGTTATCATCCTAATGTTTTGGTATTCCCTGGCTAATATTAAATCCCATTTAGACAGAGAGAAATGGTAACAGCACATGCACAATTAGCTGAGAAGTTGGGTGTGAAACTCCGCAGCGCTGATAAGCTTTTACACAAGTCACCCACTGAACACACTGGAATAATTTGTGCAAGCAGTGGTTCCAAAAGGAACTGGGTTAGATAATAGCTGGAAATACCAAATGTTGGGCTGTGCTACCAACCCCCCCCAATGCATTACAAACTTTTACAGTATCTCTGCATCTGTACACAGATGGTACAGAGAATTCAGAGAATTATGTCAGATCTGACACCACACAGGGCAAGAATGCCTAAATGACATTTTAAAAGGTCCCCAAAACTCCCGTTTGTCATCCATGTGAGAAACAAAAGACCTTTAAATCCTGACCCAGCCATGCTGGTGGGCTCTGGGCACATGCAGTGGTAGATGCTGGAATGCAGATTTATGGCCCGTGTGTGAGGTGCTCCCCCAGAGCTGGAGTCAGCCCCTCAACAGCCCTGCATTGCCACAGAACTGGGGGAACAAAGATGCACAACTGCAGCTCTGGCTCTCAGGACTTCTCTGCTGAAGCCCCAAACACCCACAGCTACTGCTGCTTTGGAGTAGTTTTGGGGTGCACAACACAGATATAAATCAGGCACTTCTTGTGATTATTTTCTACAGCTCTCTCTTGTGGTACCACGGGGGTAAACCTGAAGTAATTCCAGCAGGTTTGGTGTAGTTGCTTTAGATTTATACCCACATAAACAGGAGCCCTATTTATCCATTGTTTCTAAAAATATGAGGTTTCTCTTTCATATCCAGTGACTTATTTTATATTCTCTTACATCACATTTTATCACAGATGATCCAGGAATATTGTTTCTCTAAGTAATAAAATTGTTCTTCAGTGCGTGACCAGAGTAAGGGATATTGTGTCTTTTAGACATCACGTATAGACAAGAAGATATAAATGAGAGTTAATAACCATCAAATGTGTCTATTTCCTTTTCCTATAAATTAGAGCAAGCTTTCCTACTGAATTTTGCAAGAAGGAAAACAGACTCCCTCCTGCTGATGTGGGGAAGCAATGCTAAATCTCCCTAAAGATTCACTCTGGCTTCTTACAGCTGTATGTTAGTACCTTTTTATATGCAATTTTACTTCATTTAGTCTTTAAGGTTGTGCCTGAGGTTAGTTTAAAAGGTTAGTTAAATGTTAATGGATGTTAATGCTGCAATTAAATTGTTAAATCAATTGAAAACTGTGGCTCCATCTCTATCTGTGTTAGTGCCGGCCTGAGTTGCATTGGCGTATAAATTAAAAGCTGTAAATCTAGTGAAGTCTAATTAGAGACCAAATTTCTCATTTATCTTATTTTCACAGGACTGTAAGCACTGATAGATAATCAACGAAGGGCTAAAACTTTTTAACATTAAAAAACTATTTTATCTATTTCAGGACTCAGGTGACTGATTATAATTCAGATCCAATTACTGTAAAAGGTCATATGTGAAATGAAGTTCTTACAGACACTACAAGTTTTATTTTACAAGTTTGCATACACTGCTGCACCATCTACATCCCAAAAAGCAAAAGTAAATACACTGTACGAGATTATATAAAAAGGCTCTTCAATTAGCCTCCCTCATGTAACCCTTTGAAGTTTGTGATTTTAGTACACGAGCACATCCAGGCTTCCATCCTACAGCACATCTTTAAGCTTGCCAGCTTATACATGTGCATGAGAATCCTGTTGGTTCTTGCCTTCTGTAAGTAAAAGTAATTAGCAAGACGCTTAAATACATTTGCCATAGATACAGAGACGCAAGTTCTTGAATTTGTGAGAATGATTATTTCCATTGTTACGTTTAAATTAGCTGCTGGCGACCTGCCATTTAGGAAAAAGAAAGGGGGAAGAAAAAAGAAAAAAGCCCAGGCTATTTTATCTAGCAAGGTCTTGAGGAAAAGGAAATGCTGATCTTAATCCAACTTGCAGTGCCCCAGTTTTGAGGGTGTTTTCATGCATTAAAAACACATGGTACTTAATGTTAGTTCCTCAGAAGTTAAAAGTGAAATTTAATCATGCTGCTTCTGTTGGCTTATTTTTCCAACACCCCCTGTGATTCTCCAAAGTGTAGATCTTAAAGCTGCAAAAAGGCCAACAACAGATTGCAGCATGAGCATAGGGAGCAGCATCAAGACTCATTAGTTTACAAATAAACCACAAGACAAATGTTTAAAATGTTTGTAGGTTCCAAATCACAGTTCTAAAATTGCATCCTTTTGGTCATGTAGGAGTGTTAGAAATGTTACAGTTTTACATGTTAATTTCATTTTTAGTGACTGTTCTTGGAGCACTTGGGGAAACAAGTTTTGCTTTGGGAAATAAATTTAAAAAAAAAATCCTCTGTCCTAACCAATTAAGACTTCACGGAAAGAAGTCATGAGCTCAGATTCTGCTAGAAGGCCTTCTTGCAAGGAGGCATCAGCTCATGTCCTTTCAAGTGACTTCAGCCAAATTTCATTAAAACACAAAATGAGATTAAATCTGAAAATGAATTGCCAAGTGACTTGAATGCTCTGAACTTTTCTCTCTCCAAATTTTGTCACAAATTCAGATCTGCTGAAAAACATGTTGATCACAGACTCTGCAGGAAAAAAAATGCCATGTTGTGGCATGTTCCCTACAGCAAATGAAAGGATATTCTGGTTTTATTCTGAAAGGTGTACAAATTTCCTGACAACATTTTCTTTCATATTTGCATCATTTTCAGTGTTCACAGATGTGATTTACCAAATTTTGTCCCCCCCAAAATGTTCTACATAAATGATGAACATTCAGATATCTACAGGAGTAGGAAGACCTGTTGTGTACTATTTTGTTAAATAGTGCTCTTCCAATTATTTTGGTTAATCTTTACAATAATTATTTATCTTTTTTTTGTATCATAGGTGTTCTGTATCTTCATAAGATATGAATAGGACTGTTACTAACAGGGGTCATAAATCACTTCTGATAAAATTACTCTCTTTAAAATTGTAACTTTCTTTCCTTTCACTTCCTTGGTACCATAAGACAGCAAAGAATGATAATTCTTGATACTAAGTGCTCAGAGTAGTAAATAGTTGCCTTATAGCAAGACATGGTGTCATAAAATAGGATATAAAAATAATAATAGTTAATCATTAAATAGCATGTTTCATCCCTAGAAAATGGAGCTCTTAGCAAAGATGACTAAATAGCCCTATCCATTTCCTTAATACATCTCCTTCCTTTAATAGAGATCTGATAAATAGAAGCCAACTTTATCTCACCTTGAAAATAATAGCCTAGTTGCACCAAACTTTCTCTACTACTTCCTGAAAATCAGCTTTTGACAAAAACAGTGCTTGTTTCGGATGGACATTTGAGAGAAAGTCACAGTCCTTCCTTTGAAGGAAGAATCAACACAGATACAACCAAATTCATGGTTGAGTCAGTGACTGAAAGCATTGTGAGAGAGAAACTGAAGTTAACAAAAGTGTTGGAGAGATCCAAGTATTTCCAATGAGACCTGTGGGCTGTTGAATTCATGGGGAATACTCTCAATCTTCTAAGGTCTTGTAGGCTGGGTAATTTCTTTGCAGGCCAGTTGGGAGGCTTTAACTGTGGGTAAAATGCTGGCTGGCTTTGAGAATGGGTTTCTTGAGTGGCACATGGAAGGAAGAGATACTTCCTTGGAAAGTTGATTGAGAGGGGTGGGCTGATGTCAAGCATTTGTCTTTTGAGGTGCTCATGAAATTGAGAATGTAGGATGAATTCTACTTACAAATTTGCCCTGCCGGCTTCTGCTGTGCATGTTTGATGGTAGATTTTCCATGAAATCTCATGAAAACTCACTCTGGTGTGCATTTCTAAAGAACATGAATGTTCTCCACAAACGAAAGAACACGTTCTTCTTCCATTGTTTTCGCCTTGTTGACTTTCATTGGTGTTTTTGCTTGTGTTTTGGGGAGCACAGGGGTTCCCATCTTACTTCATGTGCCTTTGCTATCTATATACCCTGTCATTTCTTGACATAAGAAAGGAAGCATCATACTGTGGACCCAGTGGAAAAGCAAGATTTGGAGCATTTGCAAAAAGGACCCGCCATGTTCATTATTCCAAACTTTAGTTTTCTAATTGTGTTCTGATCGAGTACTAAGATTTGCCCAGGAAACCTTTTCTTTCATTTCTCTTTGTTTTAGCATTCAGCTTTCACGTAAATTTTGGTGAATATCTAAGGAGGTGCCTTGATTTTGTGATTGGGTGAGATGTTGCTCTTGGTCTGTCAGTTTTCATGGCTATACTACATGACATTTTGGGGGACAGGTGTTAGATGCCTGTGTGACTGACATGGTTTTATCAGTTTACATTTGGCTGAGTCAGCCTGACAGTGAGCTGCTGCTTCTCCTGGGTCCTGCAGTGTTGGTTCAGGGAACTAGATGAGTGAAAATTTCTTTCTCAACTAAAGGAGAGAGAGATAACTTTCTAAATAACTTTCTGTTGGACTCCATCTTTAAGACAGTGCAAAAACAGCCATGACTCTCTGTGCAGAGAAGGGGAGTGATGGGGAGGCATCATTTCATTTGGTGGCAGTTCACTCTTCAGCTCATGCAGCAGTATCATAAACCTGTATCCCGAAGAGCAGCTTTTATATTTTGTTGTGTTTTGTTGAGTGGGTGTGTACTTACTGTTCCAAATAAAAGAATCCCGTGGCAATATCAAAGAGTTGTCTTTCAGACTGGGTTTTATCTGATAGTCACTACCCTGCCTACTGCTAACTTCAGCAGGATTTCTGTAAATAGCTTGGTGCTATTTGCTTGGCGAGCAAAAGCAACTCGAAATGTCTGGATTAGAGCACTTGTAAGAGAAAACATTTACAAGTCTAAGTTTGTTCCCCAATGGGTAATATACTGGGAGGCAGATAAAATCATCATGCAGCCTTTCATGACTGGCAGTGTCTGGTAACACAGCAGTGAGTGCTGAATGTGTAGATAAAAGAGTGAGGCACCGGAATAGCGGGGACGCTGCAGATCAGCACTGAGGTACATTGATAGAATTACTCCCTGCAAAGGGAACTTCTGCCGCCTCTGCCTGCAGATATCTGACACTCATCAACCTTGCCATTGTCTTGCTTTCCTGGGAATCAGATATTAATTTTACAAAGCCTAAAAAGCAAGCTAAAAGCAGGAGCAGATAAACACGTTTTAAGCTGTCGCATTCAGCCTTGTGATGCTCGCAGCAGTGCTGGAACCTCTCCAGGTGGGTGACTTGCTTCAGCATCTACGTGAGGATGACGAGGGACAGAATGTGTTAAGCAGAAAGCAAAAGTACAGGGAATGTTGCTCATCCACTAGGAGCTGTTAGTGGGATGGCTCTTGGGAGCGATTCCTGTCTGTGACTACCCCACCTCCAAACTGTGATGGTAAACAACAGAACCCAAGAGCAAGGCAGGTGACATTTCCTGATCCTGAAGATATCAGTTCCCCGTGAAAGTCGGTTTTATTTAGGAAGCAGTGGATCTCAGCAGCTCCCTGAGAACAGGAACGCCTTTTTCTTTTTTATTTTTTATAATTTTGGCATTTTTCTGAGGGGAGACATATTTGTGGCATGATGATGAGGAGTTCCCCTTCCCTCCAGCCCTCATTCCCCCACTGCTGTGCAGGCAGGAACCCTCCTCTCTGGCAGCAGGGGCCAAGGTGGTTGTTTGCAAGAGAGGCTCAACCATTTGTGCCATCCGGCTGTTCTCAAACACGCCAGGCTCCTGCAAGCCTTACCAGCTGTGACTAATAGTGAAGGGGAAGGGGGGAAAAAAAGAAAGCTGCTGGGGCCTGCAGGCTTCAGACAGGCAGGCTCTGGGGGAAACAAGAGAAAGCCATTAACTAACCACAGTATTATCTTGATTCTCTCAGAGAAACGAGCTAGGGACAGCTAATGAACTAGCCTTAACGTTTCAAACTGAATGCACCTCTGGGAGCTCTGCTAGAACAAACAGTGTGACAGATCAATGCCTGATGCCTATATCAAGAGAAAAGGTTATTTGCCTCTCTGAGGAATTATAGGATTAGTATATCGCTATGATACACTTTGTATCCTTCTCAAAATATGGGTTCATGTGGTGGGCTTATTTTCATTTTGTAAGTTGTAAACTCCATTAGTTTGAGCAATAAAAATGAAATCCATTCTTCTCTTCACCTCTTCCTTTATGTCTGAGAGTCTACACATGCATTATTTCCCTGTTGTCTGCACCTTGCTCAAAGACATGCTCACCTTTAGGAAGTTTAGAAAAAAAAAAATCAGTTTAGAGTGGTGTCATTTGGTTGGGACCCCATGAAAAGTCTTGGTAGGAGACGGATTCTTAATAAAAAGCACTTTGGGGAAAGTTTTACTTACTTTCCTTTGCTGCCACTGGTGTTTTCTGTGTCCTTGCACAGTTCCATGTGTCCAATCTTTAACTGCCCCCCTCTAAAATAGGACAGTGAAACTTCCTTTTTGTTACTTCTTGTCTGTCTTTGCTGTTTAGATTGAAATCTCCTGCACAGGATGTTCTTCCTATTTGTGCTCTACGTGACACACCGGCCACAAGTCCCTGGGGGGAGTTTTGGATAATTTTGTTAATTCAACAATAGCCTCAAAGTGTGACGCATTTTGTACAAGAGACGAAAAGAAATGAAAGGGAGGAAGGCGGGACCTGGAAGACCATATAAATTTTACAAATAAAATTGTATAAATCCTACGTTTACCATATAAAATTATTAGAATCGGTAGATTTTGGGGGCTAGGAAGAGGTCAGGCCAGGTTATTCTTCATCCTTGTGCCTTGTCCTTTGATGCTTGGAGTAATACCAAGCCAAAGGGGTAAACAGTCCAAGACCTCCTCAAGAGGAGGCAGAGTTATTTTTAACTGCTGTGTATGATTTCACTGTATCCTTTGATATTGGCATTTTTCTTTAAAGTCAAAGCCCTTGAAAACTATTTTGATCAATTACCTCATTCAGGAAGCTGCTGTACATATTTAACCATAGATACAAGCTTTGGTCAAGCTACCAAAGTAATTTTCATTTTTACAAATTATTGCTTTAATGGGTATTAGATGAGGAGTGAATTATTGTTTCTTAAAAAAAGTAAATCTCCAGGTGATTTGTCAAGAGATAATTGTCTGAGTATCAGCATTTAAGAAGGTCTGCATTTCCTTTTAGGAAGGAAACATGTTAAATGCTGAAATTAAGATAATATTGTAACAGAAAATGGATCAAAATTAGCATTATCTCCCCTAGTAGGACCTAAGAATTGAGTCAGGAAGTGATACAAGTATCCCAACTTAATTGCTTCTCGTCCAGTTCTGATATCTGTATTCTGGTTCAGTAGCCCTTACTTCATCTCTGCTTCTACTGATGTCAGTGGAATACACATGAAATAAAGAGTGATTCAGTGTGAGTAAAATCAGCAGAATTTGGCCTTTTGAAGTTGGTATGAACTTTCCTATTGATGCCATTGGAGATGAGAAATCGTTCTTTGATCATCTCCTGAAAACCACAGTTGAGCTTTGTAGGTTTTATACCAAGCACAGCACACTATTACTTGGTTCAGGACAGGTACTACAGAATTCTTCATTATTCTTCATAATTTCTCCTGGATGTTCCATTCTGTCACAAACCCCACTGTTAACAGGATTTTTATAAGGTAATGTTTACTTTTAGAATTCATTTTCTCATGCAGATTTCCCACAATAAGCTGAAAAAAAATCATTAATACAAAAGAAGAAAAAAGAAAATTCCCAGTTTCTGAACAGGTCTTTATTTACGTATTTTAAGTCATGCTGATCCTCCTATAGCCATTACAAATTGGGAGGATGAAAATATTATTAGGGATATCACAAGGTCTGAATTTCTTCTACATGTAAGAGGAGGAGAGTTGATTATTGCAGGGGATATGAAATATAATATTTTGTTTTCAGTCTCTTCCTGTGTGCAGTCAGGCAAAGCTCTCATTCACAACTGAGCTGGGAATTGGCCTGGTCATAATGAAATGGGAAATCTTCTGGTCACAGGAATTCAAGCAACGTGCATGTACAAAGAGAAAAAAGTCTGGATTGCTCTAAGATGTTGATGTTCTGGAAAGGGGGATGGATGAAGTAATTCTTGTTCTTCAAAGCGTTTTGAAAGCCTTGGGAAGCACAAGTGTTCCACTGCAAGACACTGAGAGAGCTGATTTTGTTATTTACGTCAGAAATGGTCTGAATCATGTTGATTTTACTGAGGTAAACTATCCCAAGGAAGCAATTAATGGTTATCCTTCTCTTGTCTTATTGACACAGTTTAGAACCAGACATAAATTTCCCAACAGTCCCCTCAGGCTTTTCACTGACAGGAGCCCATGGCTTCTCCAGACTCGGGGTAACTTACCGGTAAAGTTATTATGGCCATGAAGATATGATCAGGGCAAAGTTTGCAAGGAGATGGATCAAAGATTTTTTTGCTTCCCACAAGGTTTGCTGTAGTAACTTCAGAAGAGGAAACTGAAATGTCTCCTTTTGTCACTACACACACTGCCTTGTTAAAGATTATCCTTTTTCCCCTCCTCAAATTCTAACAAGAAGTATTTGATAGCAAACTGTTTTGGGAGCAACACTGGGCTGTTGCATCAGCCCAGCTCCTCCGCTGTGGAACCACAGAGCAGAATCATAGGAGCTTAGTTTGGAAAAGACCTCTAAGATCTTTGAGTCCAGCACTGCCACATTCACCACTAAATCGTGTCCCCAAGTGCCACATCTACATCTTTGGTGGATGCATTTGTGTTACCACATCCTGCAGCTTTCTGGTGAAACACAGATTTTGTGTGAAATCTCCCCAACTCAGTACAGTGGTCGGGGTGAGTTTCCAAATAGACTAACTGAGTAAAAATTTGGTCCAAATTTTCTACTGAAGTTAAAACTGACTTAGGTGCTTGCATGGGCTCTTGGTTTCATTTTACTTTTTTATTTTGGAATTGTCTGATGGCTCTGCACACAGCCAGGGGGCTAATTTTTAAAAAAATCCCCCATTCTCTCTTTCCAGATATTTTTGAACCTGTCTGCTAATGCAATTTTTAACAAATCTACGATTTTGCCAAGCGAAACTTCAGCGATTTATAAAATAAATAAAACCCCCGACATTTTCATTAAGCTTTGCCTTATCCCAAACATATAAAAGATCCATTTTAACGTGGAGCGAAGATTTTGTAATGCTTCAGGTGTATTAAAAGGTGTGTTTATACTTCCTGTCTCTTGGACCAAGTCGGTTCAAAAGTCCTTGTTTATACATTTTTCAATGGTCTCATCTTTCTCTGGTGTGGGTGACGCAGCTGGGGAAAGGTTACCCAGTGAGACCATTTGCTGTATGGATGAACTTGTAGACGATGGCATATCAGGGAGCTTCTAAAGGAAATATTATATGCTCCATCAAGGCAATCTCAAATTTCCTGATTGCATATATTTAAATAGGATAAGCTCCAGTTACCTAAGCACTTGTTTTGGCTGTAATGGAAAATAGGAGACTAATGTGTGCCATAATGCCTATCTCATCCCAGCCCATCAAGGTATATGAAAATAAATCTAAATATCTGTTATTAGAAGAGTGGGAATAGTGGATGAAGAATTGAAGCTACGTGGCTATAGACAGAAAAAAAAAAATTAACTGGAACTGGTTTAAGATTATACCTGCCCATTGAATACATTCATCAGTGTGTGGTTTTGTATTTCTTCTTCCTCATGATACCCCAGATAAGAAGTGGTAACTAAGTCTTAATGGTTTTAAAACTTTCTGTCTGTAACCATAAAGTGACCATTTACAAATTGGAATGCATTGTTGAGTGAGGATCCAGTTCCTTTCCCTGCCAGACCTGTCCATGCAGGTAGATCTGTGAGTTAAGAGAACAGCAGACTGTTGAAAAGTTAGCTTTTCTGTGTGTCTGTGTGTGGTTTGTTCTTTTTTTTTTTTTAGCAGTGTGCACGTTAGGAGTTTTATCAGAAGACAGCTGCTTAGAACAGCTGTCTGCTTATGTGCCCATCTTAGGAGAGAATGATTAATGAATTCACTTGGGCAGTGAGAAACTCAGTTCACTGATCCATAGTTTCAGCACAGGTATTGATGTGAAACTAATGAGAAATTTGATGCTCAAATTTGAATGTTTATTCCAATTACCAAACAACAGATCTAAATTAAAAAATAGCTTGAAACCTTAACCTTTTATTAGTAACACTGAAAGCTGAACTGTGACTCTGCATCCCGTGGAGCAATCTGAAGACTCAATGTGCTACCACCTACATTGTTTTTGGGAAGGGAGGGAGAATGGCTCCTGATTGACTCTGTTCCCACTACCTGATAATTGGAATCCTTTTCCTTCCATTCCTCCCACTCCTGCTTAATGTGTATATTTTTCCTAGGAATTAAAACATGTGCTCAGAACTGAGCTGTAGGCATCCCCTACAGCTCTATTCAAATACTGCATTCAGTAAGTTCTCTGAGCTGTGGTTTTTATCTGATCATGGTGTGGTACATGGGAGTCCCAGCTCTGACCTAAAATGCAAAGGACAGAGGGAAAAGGTAGATACAACCTCTAGTTCATTAGTAAATTAAGGTATGGAGAAATTAAATTACTTGTTGAAAGTTATATACGGAGTTTGTGGCAAAATTTGCAATCAACCATTGATTGCTTCTCTTTTAGTCCTGTGAGGAATTGCTGTTCCCCATCTAAACTTTCACAGCGTTTCAATCAGAAAGTTTCTATCTTGAAAGTTGCTAGACACTCAAGTTGTCCTGTCAGCTAATATCTGGTGATTTTGCAAAGGATAAATACTTGTAATCTTTATACAAATCAGTAGATGCAGTAACTGCATCTTGCACAATAAAATTACTTGAAAACAAAGTTCAGAGGGGAAAATTTAGCATTTTAATCCACAAGTGTTTCATGAAAGTAGTTGTGGCTGAGGAAGATTTTTTTTTTCAAGAATTTATTAACTGCACATTTAGGACTGAACTTGGATGGTCTCAATACCCTTTGCTTTAGATGTCTGCTGTGCTGGCTTTTTCCTTTTCCATGAGGTTATTCCAAAATGTGATGGCAATTCAGCTTTAATAGAAATAAACCAAGGTGCTGAAAATGTGAATTCTGCACAACCGGTCCATCAAATGCTCATAAAGGAAATAGAAGATGATCACTGTTCAAGGAAATCTGTGAGCAATTCAGATACTTTTCCAGCGCTCGGGTTCTCATGAATCATTGCTGCTGCCCAGCCTGTAAATATCCAGGCAGTGTCACCTTCATACACAGCTGCAACCACCAAGGAATGGTGGCATCTGTTGCAGCTGCTGTTGTCCCCTCCTTGTCCCCACCCCAGGCATTCTCAAAGCTGCTCCTGGCTCTGGGAGTCATGGCATACATCTTGTGGCACTTGGCCATGTGAAAATTGCAACCTGTAGGTCAGGGAAACAATGTCTTATTGCAGATTTTGGGTCAAGCCACGTGTAAAGATAAAGCAGTTGTTTGCAAAGCAAACACACAATAAAAGTTCCACGAGTTTTTGAGATAACCATGTAGATTTGGCTGAAATTAATGTTAAAAGTGAATGTGTAAGCATTATTTTTAGGTTTGTAGGACTATGAATGTGCTGTAACACTTTTCAGTTTCAGCCATCACGGAACAATGTTCCAGAAGCTGGATTAATCTTCCTTTCCAACTGAATTTTAGGAAGACACTTTGTGCAATTGTTAATGTTAGCAGCTTTTATCTTGTCAGTGGGCTAACTTTTGATGATATACACTCATTTGGGATTGGGATCAGTGAAAATCTTTGCTTCCTTAGGGAACTCCTGGCCCTGGCTGTGAATAAACTAGCTGTGAATAAACACACAGAGGATCAAGGACAGCAGACTTGGAGGGGTCCTGTGCTGGGACAGACATGGCCACCAGGTCTGCCTTCATGTATATTTGCAACCCTAAAAGAAATTTTCATGGATTGCTCAAGTTAGTGGAGAAAGTTCAAGCATTTTTGTGCATTTTTTTAAATGGTTGTGGGGCTGGACCTACACTGGCAGTACCCAAGCTCTGAATCTGCAGCTGTGTGTTCACAGGGTATGATTCTGTTCCTTTTCTCCCAAGGTCCCCATTCATTTCGTTATACAATAGCCACTGGGAGGATTAGAGCACAGTTTCCATCTTGTCCCATTAGTTATTTGTATTTCAACATCAGCTGGAGACCTTTGTCAAGAGCTAGACCTTGTTGTACTTGGTGCTTTGTATATCCATAGCAGAAGGCATTTCTTTCCCCACAGATATTACAGTTTAGAAACCTTGAGGTTTAGAGAGATCTGCTCTATGACATACGCAGTGACAAACTTCATTATTGTTTTAAGTCTAGCTAATGCCTAGAAAAATGCTGCTGGATCAGTCAGAAAAAGAGCTTTAATTCCCCTGCTGGGTTTTTCCCTGTTGTGTCATTTGTTTGTGAAAAGAAAGCGCTTCAATTTTTTTCTTTTAAAATATTATTTATTATTATTATTTTCCTCTTTTGAAACAGAAGGTTTTGGAGCTTCTCGGAATTAAAAAAAAATAAAAAATTCTTTAAGCCTTTGTAAAGCAAAGAAAACTTTGAAAACAAATGACCCAGTCCCCTCTTTGGTTCACACCTATCTGGTCAAAGGGTTCAGCTCTCCGTGGAGGCTCCCAGACCTAACAGCAGTCATGCGGAACCTGTTTGCTGCCTTTCAGGCTCGGCACTTTCCAGGGTGCCCCATCTCAACACACCTGACATTTCTGGCCTGGCAGCCAAGAAGAATAAAGCCTTTGGGGAGTACCTAAAATTAAACGACTCCTTTTGGTCAGATCAAGGTTGTTCACTTCAGTAACTCTGCTGCAGCTCTGCCCTTCTCTCATTTAGTGGCCATGGAAAAGCCTGTTCTCCCCCTTGTCTCTTGTTCCTTTAGGGGCTTTAAATACAATCCTTGAATGCCAAGACGAGGAAAATAAGCTTCATTTTATGAAGAAATTAATAAGAAAATAATCAACCCCTCGTCAATGTTCTCTTATTTTATGAAGCATTGTTTGTACATACATTCCTGTATAGATGGCAGAGAGAGTAGAGCATCCTCTTGGTTTATGTAAAGCAGTCTCTTGATCTGCCACCTTTTTAACATGAAATAAATCAGGGTCAGAAAGGTCTTGTGGTCCTTGTCCTACAGCTTTCACAAACCTCTCAGAGTCCTGTGCTCCAGGGGAGCATAGGAGATGGCAGAACATGCTTCTTCTCCCCACGAGTCTTCCACTTCGGTAGCACTTACAGCTCCCAGGCTAACACCTGCCGGTTTATCTGCCTGCTTTGGTCAAGGGCATTTTCAAAATGGTCTCTTAACTGGAGGAAAGGCCCTGCTCTGCAGCTTTGGTTCTGTAAGGTGTTTAATCTGAGCCTATCTAATTGTCTGCAGCAGGACCAATAGCTGAAAACAAGGCATGTGGTGAAATGAGTTGTTCAGGTGGTTTGAGTGACAAGAAACACGTGATGTGTGAGTGGCTGTGCTGACCACTCCTGTGCACTGGGGCACATTTCTTTACCTGAGTGTTTTCCTCTGGCCACAGCCACCATCCCTGTGCTGTTCCTTTGCCACCTGCCTTCATTTTTCACCTTTTCTTCTCTCCCCTATCTCTTCTGATCAATTCCTGCTTTCTCTTTTTATCCTTTATGGATTCTCTAGAATGGAACAGAACCCAGTAATATTTGCACAGTTTTTCAAGCCACAATTTTGTTTTGTTTGTCTTTTTTCGTTGTTTTGGGTTTGTTTTTTTTGCTTTTTAATGAGGAGGAGTTATCTTGCCCAAGCTTAGTTTTAAGCATTTGAATAAAAATTAGGGCTAAATCAAAACTAACTGAAAATCAGAATGATAAACAAAATAAAAATACTCATTAATGCCTTTCTTTAGTTGGATTTTCTGCAGCTTTCTACATTGATGCTATTCAGTATTATAAGCCAGGAATGTGAACTCCTGTAAAGATCGTGGCCCAAACTGCACTTCTATTTCAAACCAGGGTTTAAACTCTCTGATGGAGGGTCACTGGATCTGGGTTGCATTCTTGTGAGGCAGCATCACCTGGCTCTTCCTAAATTCAAAACCAGTGGAGAGTTGAGTATCTGCTGCAAATGAATCCCTCAGGATGCTGCAGGTGCCAGCCAGAGCTGCCTCTGCCTGATGCCACTTTATGTCCCTGCCCGGCTCTTGCTCTGAGTCCCAGCTGATTCCACGTTGCCATCCTGGGATATCAGTTTGCAATTCTTGGTCTGACAGAGGACTCAGCTTGGATGAGAAGCTCTTGCTGTTAATCCTTTTAGAGTCTTTGTTGCTTTCTGAAGTGAGCAACCTCTCCACTCCTGGGACAAGGGACTCAGCTGTTCTCACTGCATTCTGCCCCAGGATCCCAAAATCCTTTCACCAGGTGCTGAGCTGATGCTGCTCCCTGGATTCAAGAACTACAGGAAGTGAGTGTTTCCCTCCTGGGGAAAGCCTGAAGAGCTGCTCCACCATCACCAAAGCAGTGCCTGCTTGCCCTGATGATGCTTGGGTTGTCTTGTTCTTCAAGACATGGATTTCTGACACTCCATTCCTCTATCTAGGTGCAGTTGTGTTGATGATCCCACCCCTTTTTATCCTCCTGAAGGATAAAAAAAGAGGTTCCAGGACCTCTGCAGTTATTATTATTATTATTATTAACCCTTTCACTGAACAAACCATCTCCAGCTTACATATAGGCTAATAAATTGGACATGACAATAGTGTTGCTATGCTTTACAGATATTTTTGGATTGGAAGAAATTGTGGGATTTTTTTCTGAAGATGACGATTTTTTGTTAAACCCCCCTCCCTCTCTGCCTTGATAAAGAAATAGTCAAAAAATAAAAAAAAAAAAAGAAAAGGAAAATTTCACATTGCGTACAAAGGAAGACAAAATGAAGCTAAGAGCAATTAGGCTAGACAGATGAATAAGCTGCCTAGTGAGGTAGCTGAGTCACCATCATTAGAGGTGTTCAAAAAACAGGCCAGATAAAATCCTTGAGGGGGTCAGAGTGTATGGGAAAATCCTGCTCGATAGAGGAGGCTGACCCGGCTGACCCAGGAGGTCTCCTGCTTCTTCTGCATCTCTTTATTTAAAAACAGAGTTGAATTCAGAGAGTAACAGAGGAAAACAAAACCCAAACCAGGTGCCTGTGTCTGGTAAACAGTTTTCTTTTGTTCTCAGTGCTGGGTTGCGGGGAAAAAAAAAAAAGAAAAAGAGAAGAAACAAACTCTAAAATAAAAAATGTATGTGTGCTGTTTGCAGAAGTGATGTGATAAAAGATCTATGTCTGCTTAGCAGAAAGATGGAGCATCTTTCAGCAGACCTGACAGAGCGTGGAGGGGAAATTCTTTCAGTGTGAAGAGCTGGGGAGCGCAGGTGAGGTTATGCACCTGTGCAGCAGAGAGAGAAAACAAGAATTTGCTCTCCCAGGAGCCTTTTGGGAGCAGGCCTGTGCAGCCCACAGCAATCCTTTTGGAAATTCAGTGCCTTCACGATTTGTGAAAAATTTGACCCAGCGCCTGTGGTTCTCAGCTGTGCATAAAAACACAGAGATGGAAGCCTGGGCTCCCAGGGGCGAGGGCCAGCATCCACACACGGGGAAATCCGGAGGCTCCTGTTGTTCCTGGGGTCAAGCTGATGATCAGCACTGGCCATGAAAAGATTCAGGCTTAAGGCAATGGAAGTTCAAGGAATTCCCAGAAGCCTTCAGCACAAACACAGAAATACCCCTTAAGTAAGAACAAGCCAACAGCATCTCACAGAAGGGGGCTCAGTTCATCTTTCCTGATGGACTTCTCCAGGCAGGCCTGAGAGAGGACAGAAGTCAACTGCTGGGGACTCCACGGGACAGGTTTCTTCTTGCCCCAACACTTAGGCTTTGTAACACTTCCTAGAGCTGCCCTGAGCCACCCGTTGTGTCTGTAGTTTAACTGCCTAAAGTTTGTGGTCTCGGTTTGTCACGGCTTAAAATCTCTTCCTTCTCTGCCGGCCTGTCTCTGCTGCTTTCTAGTGTCACTGAGGATTGATGCCACCAGAAAGGGGATGCAATGCTGCCCAAGATTTTGGAAATGCAGGTGCATGATAGCTTTTTTCTCCAGGTTGCAATTACTAACTTGAGTTTTACCTCTATAGGACAGCATTGTTGCTGTTAAGGGTAGGAATGCTTTCTCTGGACTGCCCAGTTGTTACAGAATGACAAGATTTCACTGATAGGCACGAAAATAAATGAGAAGAGTGTTTTTCTGTCTTCCCACAGCATTGCAGTGAACGGCAAGAAACAGAGGAAAAACTATTTTGTTAAATGCAGAACTTTGGATTTATTTTCTGCTAGGCTCCAGCTAAGGTGAAGCCTCCTTATATATCCAGTATTTTCTGAATGCAGAATAAATAATAAAACACCCTGCATTCATCAGAAACCTCGCCATACTTGAGTGAAAAAGTGGGAGCAGTAGCTGAGCTGTCAGGCGTTACATTCTTGCCACTGGGCCAGCACTTCTTTCCTGCTGGAAATGCAGCGGGCAGTGGTGCTGCTCAGGTATTATCTGCATGACAGGAGCTGTGAGCACAACAGAGCTCTGCTGTTTTGCAACAGTTTGCTGTCAGAGCCGTGGGCTGGAGTCGGTGTTTATCACTAAGTTACTTCTCAGGAACTGGGCCAGATCAATACTGTATTCTTTCAGCCCTCTCTAAACCCAGCAGGGAAGGCAATCACAGTGGTGCAGAACTCTGCACCTTCTGGAGCAGATCAATACCCTGACAGTGCTAAGCTTTGTTCCCTCACCAGCTTTAAGATGTTCTACATGATTGCTTAACGGTTTGTTTTCTCTTCTCCCTATATGACAACACTGCTCCCTTCCTGATCTTTCCTAATAACATCACTGTAATTGCCTTGACATGAAATAGCAGCACAAACACAGATGCTTTGCTTTGAGGTGTTTTATCTCGTTATGAACGTCTGTATTGGTTGAGGGTGTTGATTTCACTTTAATATGAAATCAGAGCTTTTTTTTGGTACGTCTGATCTTATTTACATTGTTTTACTAAACTTGATTTTACCAGGCTGATTTTGGCTATGGGGATTGCATACGGGGGCTGCATTGCACAGAGTGGTAGATATAATAATATGTACTGAGGAAAAAATAGTAGCTTAAACCTTCTGTTGCAGTCCAACTCCATTCAACCATAATCTTGTCCATCTCAGAAATCCTGTGGTGCAGTTACCTTTCAGCTAGTGCTAGTTGGAATAAATCAACTTCCATATTGTCCAGCCTGGATCTAGAACTCCTGCCCCACATTTCTCTTTCCTGATTTCATCTGAAGCTGCAGAACCTGTAGTTTTTCTTCAAAACTGCATCTGTTTTTTTCTTTTGGAGAAACGATTGTGTGTTATGTAGTGTTAGCTAATGTTAAAATCAGTATTAGCCATTGCAAATGACCAGGTTTTTCTTCTAGAGCTGGGAAGTGGCTTTAATTACAGAAAATTCCCATTCTTGAAAGCGTTCTAGGCCAGGTTGGGCAGGGCTTGGAGCAACCTGGCTTAGTGGAAGGTGTTCCTGCCCATGGTCCAGGATGGTTGGAACTGGATGATTTAAGATCCATTCCAGCCCAAACCATCCTCTGATTCCATAATAAAGCATTTAGAAACTTTCCCTGCTGATACAGGGAAAAGGGAGGGTTGTCCTGAAGGATGTTCCATGTTGCACATGCCTCGAGGGCTCTGTAGTGTTTCTCTGCTACCAAAGACGGGGCTGTTCCATGTGCTGAAAATATCAAAGATTAAGGGCCATTCAGAGAAGTCTTTGCTGTTGAATTTGGACAACTGTCAGTCCAGTGGGAATTATTTGTCAAGGATCTGTGTCTTCAGAGCTGTTTCACTGAAGCACTGGGCATTATCCCTAGATGCCAGTGGAAATGGAAGTGGGATTTTGAATCAGGAGACAGCCAGTTTCTCCAGGCAGAGCTAGCTGGGAGAGCTGTGCTTCGGAGAGTGTCAGAGAGGATGATCACACCAGTCCCTCCTCCACCTCTTATCTGTAAGTTTGTAGTTGTTGTTGGACGGACGTACAAAGGGAGTTCTCCCTGAGACTTTGAACTGAATTACCACTTCACCACATGAAAACCTCCCGTCCTTAAGACCGGGCCCGCGGGAATGTTGCTGTTTGGCTTTGATAGTTGACTTCCGCTCCATTTCCCAGGTAAAGCATTAATCCCTCACAGCCCTCTCCTCATTTTGAAAGTCTTTAGCCACAGTTCTCTGTTAGGCTTTGAAAAGCGTGTTGTAAGGAGTACAAATGAGAGATATGCTGCCTTCAAAACAGCCGCTGCCCACTTCTGCATATGTGTAAAGTAGGATAAGATATGCAATTTGTAGGTACTATGATTACTGGCTTAAGGAGAAGATACAGCATTTCTCAACATTTTTGAGACATTAATACAATTCAGCCAGGCCATTTTCTGTAATGTGTGGTTCGCTGTATCTGATGTATATTTTTTTCATCTCAGACATAAAGGTAAATCCTTTTCATTTACATAAGCGGGCTCTATAAACCAGATTACCCGAATTAATCATAGATATTTAAGCATATTACATTGCTCTGTACCACAAGCTAGCATTCCTAGAAGGTGGATCAGAGATAAGGGTCCCATAAATTACCGACCAAATCCTTTAGTCCATCAGGCTTTATTTCCACTAAAATCAGTTTTCCTTGAGTAAGACCTTCTGGATTTGGCCCTGATACGCTTTTATATTCATAGACCCTTCAGATACAAAGAAAGCTCCATGAAGCAGTTGTATAATTTTTTTTTCCTAATCTAAAATTTACTGTTTCAAATAAAATATAAAAAATAAGCTGTTTTTTAGTAATGGTGCTTTTAATAACAAACAGCCGTATCTCCGTCCTGCTTGGCTTTTATTAGCCTTTTAGTTTTTATTTAACGCCTCCATTATGATATCTCCAGTAAATAGATTAAATCGTGAAAAATGTGAAAAGCTGGCTATTTTACCCTCGAGAAAATAAAGATCTGTGTACAGTTATTCCTGAATATTTTGCCTCTCTGCTTCCTAGAAGGCTCCAAGTTTCATCTGTCACTTGGAGACCAGTTGGGCTACTGGCAGCCAGCGTGCTGTTACTTGTAAAAGTATCGGGAATATTCCCCACACACGGTTCTTTTACCCTAATCAGACACTGCAGATGCATCTTGTCAAGAGGATGCACCTCATGCTCGGAAATCAAAGGAAAGTGACTTCAAGGAGGACACAGCAGCACAGCGGCAGCTGACCCCACAGCAGACCCCACAGGCAGGTCTGTCAGCAGCACGGAGGAGCAGGGCAGGGGAGATGAGCTGACACCCCGTGACACTGCTGCAGAGATTCCTCCTGGAGCTGGGCATCTGGGGCCTTCAGCTGCCAAGGTCAGCGGGGCAGCAGCTCCCAGCCCGGGCTGGTGGGAGCAGTGAGTGTCCCCACCCTCACCCAGCCAGGGCTGAGGGGCTGGCAGGGTCCCTGCCAGGGGCTGGGGACACACATTCAGACCAGGAGTGAGAGCAATGCGGTGTTTTCCTCACCAGCTTCCTGTAAATAACATTTTCCTCCTTTCTCTTTATTATTTCCTTGCTTCCTACCTCAGTCTGGTCTAGTCAAAAATGTTTCTAGCAGAGAATTTTTCTCTACTTCTAGTGCACAGATAGATGGACATATTAAAAAAGAAAAAAAAAAAGGAGTTGTTTTCATTTCAAGCTCCCTTTTAAAAAGGATTTGTCACTACCTGACACAGTCCTTACTCTGGGAGACTGCTAATGATTTCAGCAAGGTTTTTTTGTGAGAACTGCTGGCTTTTATCATATATTGTGATAGCAGTGGGGTACAGCAGCATCTTTATTTCAGCAAATCAGAACTCTGCAGTTCAGAAGAGGTTAATAGAACAAGTAGCATTAAGTATGTTTAAAAGGTAGAAGGATATGGAAAAAAAAATCTTTTTCATAATGTATTTTTTACATTAATGTATTGTGGCTTCCTTTCCTCTGTCAGAAAAGCTTCAAAAAAAGCCTAACCTAGTCCATCCTCTGGTCTCTTTCAAAGCCCTGCAACCCTTTGNTTTTTTTTTTTTTGCTATCCAAGATTCCCCCATTTATCTGTTCCTTTCCATTTTGTCCACATCCTTTATCTTCATTGCCTAATAGGAGCTGTGATTCTCAGGTGGCTCTATCCAGTGCTGTGGGATGCAGTGCAAGGACAATATGCCCAGTGTCACAAAACCACATTTCATCTTCTTTATCTCTTAATTATACACATCCATTTCATCTCTTAATTATACTCTACCCAGTGATGAAACCAGGACTGGCAGGTTGTTTGGAGCTGGCCAGTTTTCTTCTTGTTTCCCTTTTAATGGGATCTGCTTCAGTGCTGTGGTTGACCAGGTAATTGAGAGGAACACTGACCTTCTACCACACAAGCACACAACAATTCCTATAAACTCTGATCATTCTGGAAAAGGCTGTGCTGGAAAACAGGATGGGGATGGTACAATTAGTCCAGCCTGTTTCCAGTTGTTATCGTTTCTGGTGGCTGTCCTGAACCAAACAGGGAACAGGCTGGATGCCCCACTTCAGGGTAACCACAGATTTTGGGACCTTGTTGCAGCATGTCCAACAAAAAATCAGGACACTAATGTGCCAACCTCCAGGGTTTCTGTGCTTTTATAGTTCATATGCCCTTTTCAGACTCTTCTAGCAGTAGATGCCCTTCAAAATTTAAGAGTTTTTTTGTTGTTGTTCTGGTCTACAGGTTCTGCTCGCTTTTGTCTTTGCAATTAGAGGATAATAATGAATACTGAGACTAATAGTGAAGAGACACACGTTAATCTGCCAGGGAAGCTCAGCAGTTTCTGTGTTGATCTGGCAACGGAATTGTTTTGTACCAGAGGTGTCCACAAATGCTGAGGCAGATACTTTTGTCATCATTTAAACTTGGGACCTTTGATTTTAATCCAGTTTTCCAGCTGTGGCTGAGAAATATGCCTGACCATTGTCATGCTGAGCAAGGCCTCCTGAAACAGAGAGACCCGAACAAGCGCGCTCTGTTTTGGGAAGGTCCTGGAAGGCAGGATGTCTTAATTAGTGCCTCCTTTCTCATGGCTGTTTCAGCTCCTTAAAGGTAAAGAAACTCAAGGCATGGGAAATGAGTTTCAGGGGATAAATATGGAAATTGAGAGGGAGGAAGGAGTGCTTATGTTCTGTCCCGCACAGGTAAATGGAGTAAAAGCAAAACCCAAAAATGGAGGTCTTGTTTTCAAAGCCCAGCACTTCTGCTCTCTGCCTCTTCAGCTGACAGAAGGAAGGCTGGAATAGTTCAGATGCTGATAAATTAGTTTGGATAGCTCAGCGTTGTAGTTTGTGTCAGTAAGAGACTTTGAACCTAAAAACAAGTGATCAAACATTTCCTCCCTCTGCTCTGTCACCCCATTATTCTCAGTCCCACCACTGAGAAACACAGACAGTTTTTCTGACTGTTATTTTAAATTCTTTTCTCTCTATCCAGTGTTATATTCTAGCATCACTGGAGACTTTAGGGTAGTTCTGATGGACTAAGTTACCTTGCAGTATATAGGTAGGAAAAAGCAGGACCGCTTTTAGTGATGAGGATAATTTTTATGAAAACCACCAACATACAGAAAATAGTAGAGAGGAAATTGGCAGAACGTGGCCTTAACCACATGTGTTTCTCCTCATATCCATTGGCAAAAATAGAACACTGACCTGTAGGGTATTTCTAATGAAGAAGACAGAAGGACAGAGTAGCACAGCCTTAAATTTTGTGGCTGTGTGCAGTCTTACCACCAACAGGAAAGTTCAGTAATACATAATTCCCAAACGTTTCTGACCTACTGTACTTTGAATTTTATCATCTGTGTTCTTAATTTATTGGTAGTATCAAGGAATTTTTGGTGGGTCAGGTTTTCTATTAATGTAATCAGTACCAGGATTTTACTGTAAGTGATCCAGCAGAAGCCAGTACTAATTAAATCCAGTAAAATTCAGCCGTCTACAACCAGGATGGTTGCCTGGTGAGTGATCTTCTGCTGGGACTCTGCAGTCAGGTGGGAACACAAAGCTACCTTGACAGTAGCAATGGTCACTGCAAAATGAAATCTGTAGCAGTAGCTAAACTGCAGCCATTAGATGCTATCACTGGGATTTGAAATTAAATTAAGCAGCTGGAATGCCTCCTATCCTGCTAACATCATCAGCCATATCAAAGATAATCACTGCTTTTATTACTGCAAGCACAGGATGCGGCTGGAAGTAAAACTGCCGATGATCAGATCTCAGTTTAGCCAATTTTGACTTCCAGTTCAGAGATTTGAGTCGTCAAAAGGGACATTTAAAAAGAGAACAGCGCCTTTGAAGTAATAACACACAGGAGCCTGGGGGGCAGAGTCACAAAACTTCTGTACACTGGGTGGACTAAAGCCACGGAAAATGCTTCTTGTTTTATAGGGGTGTGGGGAGAATATTAAAACTGCAAAAGCTGTTCAGACTAGGATGTAGACAGTCTGATGGTGTCAAGAAAAAGCCTTATTATCACCTCTGCTTTAGTGCTGTGGTAATGTTTTTTCCAGGAACACGAGGATTCAGGGAAAGGAGAAGTTCCGATTACTAATTATCTTCATATTCACATTGCTGGACTCTACATTTAGGGCTCTGCTGTGATCTAAGATGTGTGGTTGTGAATTACCACAAGCTTTGAAATAAAGAGACCCAGACACAACCCTGCTGCTCTTGTGGTTGAGACACTCTGTGAAATATGCACTTAAATACCTGGAGCTGGAGTAGCAACGGGGGAAAGTCACTTAGCCCCCAGTTCAGTGAGGCTCTGTAACACAACCTCCACAGGACTTGGAACATTCTGGCCTTAGGACTTACAGGGCACACAAAGCCACCACCCTTTTACACTAAGGAATAATCCTGGAAGTGGAGATCTCATGGAGAAAGACTGAAGAAAGCTGAACAGAGCAGGTCATAATGTTTAACACTTCTTACATTGCTTCTCCACTGACTCTCACAGTCGGAGCAGAAGGACTCCACAATTTCTAACAGCTTTTTCAGGTTTGAGGGGTACAACAGATTGAGAAGAAAGATAACCCAAAGTGCAATGAAATGTTCGGTATTTATGATAAACTTGGTTTACTATCAGAAAAGTTGATTTCCTCTTGGTGTTAAGTTGTAGTTGCAAGAGTTTACTTGGATCCTGATGAAAATTTCTCTTTCAGAAGGAAAAAGTAATGTACCTCAGTCTAAAAACATTGTTTTGATTTGGTCAGGTGCAATCCTTTAAGGGAACAGTTGGTGGAGACTGCAAGAGAAAACAGAGTCTAATCCTTTGATCTGGAGCTGACTGTCACTTCTTACCAGGAAAAGCCTCTTAGCTTTATCAGTTTTAATCCCCCAAAAGGAATTTTTGTTTGACAAAATAACAATTGGTTCTTTGTTTTCAGTTCATGGGCACTCTGAGGTTGGCCCAGTGTAGGATGTGGTGTGAAACCTCCCAAGGTTTCCTCGCTGTGTCTGGCTGGGCAGTGAGGGACCCGCTGGGCAGGAAGGCTCAGACTGCAACAAAGCTGGCAGAGATCTTGGAAAAGAAAGGTTTAGTTCATCAGTGGCCTTCTCAGTAGCTTAGAAGGTCAGCTCTTCTCTAAATTGTGTCAGCATCCTTGGAGAGCTGGTTAAAGAAAATAGTATCATGTGCCTTTTACAGACAGAAGAGAGCAGATGCAGTGCCCTCTGAAGCTAATTCAAAGTTTCCAGTTGATACGAGCTGACACTGCCTCACGTCACTCCTGTACTGATGCTGTGCATGTATTCTGTGCTAAAACCCACATGGAAGGAATGATTGAGTTGTCTTAGAGTGCAATCCCCTTAAATGCAAAGCCCAACTGAGCAGGCTTTGTGTTTGGTAACTTAGAGGGCTCAGAGAGAGCAGAGCCCTTGCCCACTTACAGCTAATAGTTTTTCATTTTTAGTAATGACCTCAAATGTTGCTGTTTTCACCACCCCAAATAGCTTTACACTTCTCAGCAGCCAGTCTCAGGGTCCAGGCCATGAGTGCTGTGAGGAATAAATGCAAAAGAGTTGTAAGCAAGAAGAAAAATTTCTTTTCCCAGGTGCCCCATAATAGTTTTTCCCCACGCTCACCCCATTCTAAGTGGGTATTTTCTCTGCCTTAGGGCACCAGGGTTGTATCCCAGGCAACACTGGTCTGATATTTTTCCACTGTCTGTTTTTGTGGGCAGCTGAACCCCAGCAGAGATACCCTGGCTCCATCACAGCCACCCCCTTGCATGGTGGCTCTCTTAAGAAAGAAGCCAAATTTCCAGTTTGATTGTCTAATTTGTTTTTTAATAATTGAGACAGATTGCTTTTTGCCTTTGAGAATGGGTCCTTGTGTGCAGTCAGGTGAGCTGTTTGCTATCAGTGTCTGCTCTAGTATCAGATAAGTAGAAACCCCCCTCAACCTGACAATTCACTTGAGAATAATCTGATCTGGTTTGCTTTGCTGTTTCCTCTTGAAGTGGACAATGGCTTTTCCCCTGTTAAAAAGTTGACACAATGAGACAAGTGTGTGATTATTGTATCCCTTTATGTCATTTGAGTAACTTGAGATAGCCTGGTGTAATGTGAGTAATCTGTGTTCACCACCCCTTGAATCTATCTGGAGTTGATTGGCATATCTGTGCATTTTAACTTGTCTGGAAGGCTCTTATCTCCTTGCTGCACAGCATCAGTTGCAAGTTTTAAACCTTTCCCTTCAACTTTATGTTTAAGTGTGTTACTCTTCCCCTTTCCTCTTAGGGTCTTAGCAGGGAGCTGGTTTTGCTTTGTTTGGTTGCTGGGTTTGTTTGAAGTAAACCCAGTGACTCCTTTAAAACAAATGAATCAGGGGAAGCCAGGTAATGCAGCTGACAGACAGGTGATCCTGATAACACTGCCTGGTGCCTGATAGACTGCCCTTGAACATCTGAGCCATTCACACCATTTTAGGCACTTAACACTGGTTCTCCACTACTGAGCAAATCGTTACTTTCCATCCTGACCCATTAAAGCTAAGGCCTGCCGGTGCCTTTTGGGTGCAGCCTGTGGTTACGGGGTGATGCTGAGCAGAGCCACCCCCTGAGAAAGTGCTGCAGATGCTGTCCCTCAGGGCCTCCAAACGTGCATGGGAGCAGGACTGCAGTGCCAGCCCCAGGCAGTTGCCAAAGCAACCTATTTTTTTTCTTCTTCTTCTTCATTATTTTTATTTTTAACCTGTGCTTCCCTTTGAAAAGACACAGATTAAAAATGAATCTTGAGAATCACCTTTCCTTTAGTGGTGTTGCACTGTAAATGTCACTTCCTTTATTTTGAGTGAAGGTGACAGAGAAGTGTGGTCTTAAGGAACAAATGTCATGCTCCAGGGGAAGAAGAGAGGCAGTGAGATATGTTATAAAGGAAGGTAAGATGCCACTTTGATACTAAATTTGTCCCATTTATGTAAGCTCAGTTTGAAACTTCACCAGCTGCCTTGGTTTCCCCTGACAGATGCAGAATCCTGTTCAGGAATGTGCAATGATTTTGAGGGCTTAAACATACAGAACCCCCCAGCTCAATGAGAATCATAAAAAGATCTGGATTGGAAGGAGCCTTAAAGATCATCTTGTTCCAATGCCTCTGCCATGGACAGGGGCACCCTCCACTCTCCCAGATTGCTCCAAGCCCCATCCAAACTGGCTTCGGGCACCTCCAGGGATGGGGCAACTTCTGACTCTCCTCAGTGATAGGAGTCTCCGCTACCTGATCCAGGTGGCTGCTCTGGCATTTTTCTCACTGTTCTGCTATTTAATGGAAGTTTTCTCCCTTTGTGGAGCAGTGCAGGCAGATCCTTTGTCCTTTTGCTCTCTCAGCTGAGTGAGCACCAGACCATCCAGGTAGTGCCCACCGGGACTGGCTTCCAGTCTCCTGCTCCTCTGCCTCATGACCCTTGAAGGATGTGGGTTACACCTGGGATTGATGGGGCATTTAGGGTCAGCTCCCCTAAAACAACTGCCTTCCACATCCCTCCAGCAGGCATCTCTCTCTTAGAAATGTTTAATAAAATGTAAGAAACTGTGGTGGGTGAGTGACTGCAGCTCTTGCTGCTGTCAGGCAATGTGGCTGTGTAACAATTTTATGTCATAGTGCTCAGGTTAGGATGAGAAGTTAATAAACCCTCCCCTATAGAGGAGGAGGGTTGCTCTGACTCTCTGTTCTTTTACATTATACACAATGGGATCATAAGCTTGGCAAATGAGAAATAAACGAAGAATACTGTGATTAAAAATGTACAATACATAATATAACCTTGCACAACAAAATTAGTACTTTGCTAATTTAGTCCCAAAGCATATTGATTAAATGCATTTTACCACTTCAGTGTACACTGGAAAATCCAATTAATATAAAAAAAAAGAAAATGAAAACATTCAAGTCACTGAACTCTGGATCATAAATGTTAATCCATCCTGCAATATCTTTTGAATAGAACACACACTAATTTTCTCTCATTGTTACAGAACAGATTTCACAAAAAATAATGCTATAATTGTTTGGAGAAAAAAAAAGTATTTGCCATTTGGTGTTTCCATTTGCTCCTCCTTGATTGAATTCATTAAGTTCATTAAGAAAGGATTTTTTTTTCTATCCACAACAGCTTTCAGCAAAGTCTCCTTAGTTGAGAACTTTTAGTACAAAATACGTCTGCATATTTTGTGTACTAGAAAAAGAAGTCTCACACAATATTCAACCACAGGTATAGAATTTGACCAAATGTAGGAACTATTTTGGACTATGTCCATGCTAGAGATGATGGTGAAAGAAATGAGTCTTTCATAGCAGCTGGTTGCCAAGAACTCAGCTTTTCTTAGGTGAATGGGAAGAACAAACTTCTGGCCAAAGGCTTTGTGCCACCATTACCTACAGACAGTGGAAATACTGAAGTTTTTTATTTGGTACCTAAACTGGGGCAGAATGTCAATAATCCAAGGTCTATATGTGCTGCTAGAGCCAGCATAGAAATTGCCATGTCCTCAGAGACCTGATTTGTTTCCTGCTGGAATTTATAAGGTTTGAATTCAGCACATTTACTATGGTAGAAAGAATTTTACAGCCAATTCTTTCACTTTCACCAAGGCTTGGTGCAAAAAAGGCAAACTGGAACTTGGTCTCGGGAATCTCTAGTGAAGAAAGAAGCCAATGGTGCTGTTGCATCCACAATGGGGAATCTTTTCCAGGAAAGTGATGCTACCAAGGGAATGCAGCAGCTGAGTGGGGTGATGAGGAATTTAACATTTCCAGTGCTCTGGAACTCTTACCATTAGTGATCCTGTGAAAGGTTTTACCTGTGTGTTGGTGTTGGGATTGTATTTAGGGAAGCGTTTCCGCAGACTTTTATGGCTCTAGCAGCACAGAATTCGTGAGGTACCCACGGGAATGTGCTGCTGTCCAAGGGAATCTGGGTGAGGGGGCACCCCTTCTGGAGCCATGTCCGCAGGGAAACATGTGCAGATGTCTTCATTAGTCTCGTGTCCCAGTAACTCCCCCAAAGGCTGTGCTGTGTTGGGTATTGGCCATTTCACAGAGAATCCATGGAAAAGCCCATGTGCTCTTGGTGAAAAACCCTGCTGCTTGTGGGTGGTCCCAGAAGGTATTTTCCTCAGCCTTCCCCCTTCTTTCTTGTAGAAGGGTGAGTAACTGAAGCACTAAAAAAAAAATAAAACATTGCTCTCAAATTAATTCTGGCACTTTTATAAATACTTTTCATCCTCAGACAGGACGGCATTTACAAGGTTAGCCTAGTGAAAGTCCTGTGAATATTATCCCATGACTTGTTTTTATGTAAGTATGCTCAGATAAATATCACTGTATGATATATTTGGATATATCTTAGGCTTTTTTCACTAGGTTGATATTTATGTTTTTACGTGGCCAAGCTTTACTACCATTGCAATAGTATTTTGTGTACCAAAAAGCCCATTTGATTTACAGTGCTTTAAAACATAGTAAGAGTGTGAGGAACCAGGCATTTCAGACTATCCCTTTCCACTTTTAAGCATTTTATATGCATTTATACAATTTACGACATATTCGTTCATTTCTTCACCCTATCACTGTACACAGCTGAGTGTAAAGAAATAGCCTTAACATCACAATAATTTATTCTATGGAGAGTGATCATATCTTATGTTTTCTATATTTGGGTGTAATTGTGGCTAGGAAATACAATCTTTCCTAGAATGATTCAATTCCCAGTACGAATCAAGTGAGCTAAAGACAGGCTTTTCAGACTGTTCTTCATTTATTTCCTTATGCTTTTTAGTAAGATCTGATTTTCACGTCCTATACACTATGAGGAGCAGCCTCGAAATTTAATACATCTGAAGAGATAGAAACTGGAGTGATGGTGCAGAAAGAAGAGAGGAATAATCAAATTCTGCCTGTTCTGGGTAGGGGAGTTGTGATGATCCTACAAATCTTAACTTTTCTATTTCTTGATTTTTGGGACAAAATGAAGAACTCTTTTTTGGATAGGAAGGGTTCAGTTAATTTCGTCCCTTTAAGTTTAGTCTTGCTCTGCACTTTGCAGCACTGCTCCATAGGATTCTGCTAAAAGTCAGATAAATAAACTGATATTCCCTCAGCCTCATCAATGAGTTGGAAACAGGTTGTATTATGGTCTCGTCCTAACATAATATATTGCACTTACGAATTAGAAGGATAAATTCTTAGCAATTAAAAATTTGCCTCATTCAATGTGCCTTTACACAGAGATATTTAATAAAGATCAGTCTTATAGAATTTCTGGTCCCATCTGTTATAACTGTATAATTTTTTTTAATACTTTGCTTGCATTTAAGAAAAAAATAACCTCATAATATTTTTTATCTTATTTTAAGAGAAATGTGTATGTCAAATATGTGATATTAATTCCCCAGAAGATATTCATAAACACACTAACACTTTGGAAATTAAATAGATAGAAATAAAAAAAAAATTGAGATGATAATTAATCCATTCTATATTTATGGGCTTGATTAGCTGTCATACAAAAAACTATTGGTGAGGCCAAATCAGGTTATTCCAGCTTTCTTTCTTCCATCAGCATGTGCCCAAAGAGAGTTATTAGCTCATTTTGGTTGTTCATTGGCAGTCCCAGTGCGGTTCGGGAAGTGTCTGCCACCAAATGTCCTTAATATACATGGTTGGAAGGGGAAAAGAAACACCAAACCCATACATTTGCCATGTCCTGCTGAAGTGAAAATGTCTTCATGTGCCACTACTGAGATTATATATTTTTTTAAATTGGCTGTTATGTTTGCGTGTTATCTTCTTCTCCTTTGCCATCAGCACTCACAGATATCACCTACACAGGCAGGAAATTCATGTTCTTATATTAATTTCTGTGGTTTTAGGGGTTTTTTCCTGTGGGATTTAGAGTTAATTTAATACTTCAGGCTAAAAAAAAAATACGATAAAATTCTTTTTTCTCTCAAATTTTAGCCAGAGCGTATTGGATATTTTATATTTTGAAGTGCCTGTCTTTTGGAATATGTATGTGTACATGCTTGACATGCGTCTGCTAGGACATTTCAACATTATGTTTGCAAAACTAATCTGCCAGAACTAAAAGGCAAAGAAAGGGGTGATGGAGATTTCAATTTTTTTTTATTTTTTTTTTACAAAGGGAAGAAAATATTCAGGCGATTCTTTTTCCTTGCATGAAATTCCCTGCATGACAAAATAATGGCAATTAATGATATGCCTTTTTTTAGTAATTCGTTGCTTATGGAGACTTATTGTACCTTGTTAAATACCTGTTGTTTAGCAGCCCAGAGTTGTCCGCATTTTGCAGAAGCATGACAGGATTATTAACTGTACAGTTGTATTATGGGCTTTAACGAACAAATGTTTTTCAAGTATAATTTATTCTTAACCAGAGTAGTGTCAATTCATTTTGAGCTTTGCCTGGGAGGTGAGACCTCCAAAATTGTCCCAAAGGTGATAGCATACTTTTTATTTTAGTGCAATGACTTTTTAGCATGTTGCATCATTGCATACATTTATTCATCACCCTTACACCATCCCCGAAAAGCGAGATTAAGGCGCAGGGATCAATCCAGCCCACCTCTTAGGAGCTCTGCTGGTGTTTAACCACAACCCTGCACATCATCTTGGGATGAGAAGTGGAGAAAACAGCAAACATTCGAAACCACGTTAGAGGTTAAGGACGGCGGAACTTAATCGCGCGATTAAATATTAGTCGGCTTTCCTGTGGCAACAAAAAGTGGCATGGGATTTTTATTTTTTTTTTCCTAATTCCTAGAAATACTTAGTACTTGTTTCTTAGCTTATCAACAGCGTGTTGTGGCTGTGTCAGGCAGAAACATTAGCTTGTGAATTAGCCCTGAGGCACTGTCCTATATACCGCTATGGAAGCGCCTGGTGTGGGATCCACTGACTCAGAGGAAGAGTGCCTCCTGCTGATTCTGTCTTCAATCCAAACACTGACCTTGCTCCCCTGACGGGATTTGACAGGTTTACAACCCACGGGTGTGGCTGTCATAGCATCATTTTCCCCCCTTTTAGCTTCTTCTCTAATAAACTTGTTAAGCGTTTTGCATTAATAGAGAAACTTATGCAATGGGTGTCTCGCTGTCTTTGACAACTCATTCAATGTCAACCATCAACAATTTTCCTTTAATGGACATGTAACATCCCTGGTGTGATGATTTTTTTTTTTTTTAAACTTTTGGTGTCAGAATGATAAGCCTGTGAAATAGAATAGCTACACATAATGCCGCTTTATCCTCACAATTGACAGTGAGGCAGTGAAGCAGAACCTCAAGAAAAGCGACCCAGTTCTGCATGTGTAACCACACAAGAACCCAGACTGGTCCCCAGTCCCAACTAACGTCACGGCTTCATGACATCTGAGCAAATAATAGGCAAGAGAGTGTGAGTTTGTGAAAGTAATTATATAAAGCTGAAGGCAGGGGACAAAAAGAAGTGGGGTGGGGGGGAGAAAGCAAGCGGTTTCAGCGCTTTGACAATGTCCACAGCTGTGATGTCATAGGCACAAAGATGATAATAAAATTTGGCCAATGTGGTGTCAACTACACCTTGCTCCTTTTGTCTTTTCCCTCGTATAATTTTGTATCCATGTGTGAATCGGCTCATTAGTGGAGGAGAGTGAAAATTGAGGTCAGGGTATTTAAACCTGACCTGTGCAAAGGCCATGCAATGCCTAAGCCCACCGGGGGTTTCACTTCAGAGCTCTGGACCACCCTTGAAGGTGACACCAATTCAAGCCTCATTTTATAAAGGCCTTATTAATTATTGTCTTTATAAGAAGGAGAAGCCATATAAAGAAATGTGTCATTCTTAGAGTAGGAGTAGGCAGAAAAAAAAAAAGAGAGAGAGAGGGAAAGAGAGAAAGAAACAGAAGATCAAAAGAGAGCTTTTTTTTCCCTTTTGCTTTTCATGCCTCAGAACCTCAAAGGAGGTCGGGGAACAATCAGGCTTAGGGGTCTCGTGTGCTTTCTGGCAATTAGACTCAGCTGATGGGCTGAAAGGGATTGAATGGCAGGGTTCAAGGCCCTTCTCCAGAGCTTCAGACAACAGGCTTTTCCAAAGCAGCAGAGCAGCAGACACCACTGAAATAATTTCAAATGGAGACTTACAGCCAGGGATTCATTAATTCACCGGCCTAAACAATTACTGGAACATATAATGTCTCTATATACACTTTGATAAAGACTGTCATCCTAGACCTTCATTTTCCCCATTTTTATTAGAGATTTTTAATGTCAGGTTTGAAAAGAACCCTTTATTTCTTCAATTATCAAATTAAACCTTTTATTTTTTTTTCAGGGTTGGGGGGGATATAAATTCCAGAATTTTTGTTTTATGGCTACAATTGATTTGAATTACAAGAGGAGACTGAGAAAGTTTTGTAAAGCATCCTTAAACACTCAGTCATAAATAGGATGGGAGCCTCAGTAGCAAGAGATCCCATCCTCCTTCGTCTCTTTAAAGAGGGTGGTCTGGGACAAATAGATTTAAATGAGCTTGATGTGAGAGAATTAGCTAATAGGGGACATGAAGCAGAGCACTCTATACAGGCTGCATTTGCTGCTGGAATGATTTGAACTGAGAAAACTGAATTAATGTACTTTCAGTACAGTTGAAATGTTTTTAAAACAAAAGAACAATTTATTATTGCTTTTTTTTTCCTAGTGTAAGAATAGATGCACTCAGAGGTGAAAGGATGTAGTGCAGACCTGTAGTTAGTGAACTACAATAAAATAAAATGTAATAAAATGTACCCAAGTATTCCTGTGAAGATTAGAGGTAGGTAGGGAGAGGTGCCTCTAGTGCACTTTGGGAAGGGACCAGGTGTGCTTTGGTAGAGGAAACGTGGACCTAGAAAACACCTGTCCTGTGCTGAGGCAGATATAAAGTCTAATTTGGCACAGTCAAAAGTGAGGTTCAAACGGAAAATTTGATTGGTGACTAAATTAAGTTTTGTGTCTCTCTGTTCCTCAGACACTTGTTTGGTGGGGTTTTTTGTTNGGGGGAGAGACTGCAAAGGTCAGCATGTTTTAACAGAGAGATATTTCAACTGAAAATGTTTTGATTGGAAAATACCATTGTAATGGCACTTGGAAGTGCTGGTTCAGGTGCCCTCCTCAGACAGCCATCACCTCCCATGCCCTGCAGTGTGGGACACACCATCTGACCGGCTAGCTCTGGTCATAGGGCAACAGGAGGTTTTTTACATAGGATTTTGAAAGAATTCACTGGTTTGTTCACCACACTGAATGCTGTGTTAGAAGAATCCAACATCCTCTAACCACACCACAAGGGTTTGCTTGATATTGATGGGGTCCTTGCCTCATTCCTGTGCCAAAACCCTGCAGGTGTTTGAAAGTCCCAACCAGAGCATGAATATTCCCATGCAGACAGTGTCAGGAAAGAAGCCTGCCTGTTATGTGATTCCAGTCATGTCATGGTTTAACCTCAGTCAGCAGCTCAGCCCCACAGAGCCATTTTCTCACTTCCCCTCAGTGGGATGGGGGAGAGATTTAGAAAGGTAAAAGGCAGAAATCTCATTGGGTTGGGTTGAGATAAGGACAATCTAATAGGTAAAGCAAAAGGTGCGTGTGCAGAGAAAGCAAAACGAGGAATTCATTCCCCACCTCCCATGGGCAGGCCGGTGTTCAGCCATCCCCAGGAAAGCAGGGTTCCATCACACATTAACAGCGACTTGGGAAGACAAACTCCATCGTTCTCAGCATCCCTCTTCCTCTTCCTTCTGCAGCTCCATGTTCTGAGCATGGCACACAAGTGTGAGGCACTGACATATCCTCAGCATAAGCCTGTAGTAACTATGACTTATTTCATCTTGGTCCTATTCTGGAGTTTAAGAGACAAGCTAAATCAAAGCAGATAGACCCAAATGATGCACCTGGGAATTGGTGTAATTCCTGAAACCGTGGTGCCCTAGAGGGTATCCATCAACCAAGATAATGGTGATGGGGATCACTTGGATATTTACTACACACCTAATACACCTGGGAATGCTGCCTTAAGTGGGCTATTTTGGATTCCTTGGAAGGGGAGAAGGAGGGATGCAGAAAGGTGGGGTGGGTTAAAGTGAGCCACTGTGAGTCATTGTGAGTAAGAGCCCTTTCCATTACAACAAATGAGCACTGTAATGAGATTCATTGAGGGGAGTTGTAGCTCTATTGTACTCCAGGCTTACTTAATAGATGAAGCTAACAAGACTAGAGATTAGAGTTGTCTGCTCTCTGTGTCTGTATCCAGGCCAAAGAATTTCTTTCCACTGCACACCTTTGTGCGCGACTTCTGGTTTTACTTGTCTAGTTATCAGATGAAAATCATTTTTTCTGATATTTTGGAACTGGAGTCTTGGGTATTTTTTTGGCTCATTTTTTTGTCATGGGTATAACAATACTGTGCATTGTTAGCTGGCATTAAACATATTTTGAGATTGTTAATTTATAAACTGTAAAACTCTTCCACCCGGGCTAGACTATAATGACAGAGTTTCTTATGTCTTTTTGTCACTTACCTGTTGAACTTATTTTTGTGACCTCTACTTACCTTCACTGTATAGCTTTTCCCTGTGATGGATATTGTTTGAAACTCCACCGTGATCAGCGTGTCCCTCTTTTCTGAGGTATTAATGTTCTATGTTTGCTGCAAAGCTAGAGGAAGGGATCCCATATAATTGCAATTTTGTACTTCCCTATTCTCCCCTGTGGTTGCATTCTTGCATATTGCAGCCTTTTGCCATTAAAACTTGCATTTTTGATACAAAACATTATGGGTGCTGCCTCAAAACATGGGGAACATCTCTGAGAAGGGGTGCAAAATCCTGTTTAGTTACTCCTGCTTAACCACGTCAGACACCTGTCAGGACCATTCTGTCAGTGTTTGCTTCACAGTAGAGGACATGAGTGAAATCATCCCCCAGAGTGTCTCTCCCTGTGGTTTTTGAGACTATTCTTTCAACTCAACCCACCAGCCACCTTCAGCTGTGCTCTGTCCCTTCCCTGCCAGGCTGCCCTGTTCCCAAAGCAAGCCTCTTTGTCCTTGCCCACTGCCCATTTACACCATTCCCAATCAATCTTCATTGAATGCCTGGGTACATCATTAACTTGTCTTCCGGCAAGGCACTTAACCCCTTCCACCCTGGAGGAGATTCATTACCTTGCCATCCTCCCGTGCCATCCACACTTGCCTGGGGCTGTTACCGAGGCACACGATCCATCATCACCCACACGGGTGGTTCTCTGCTCCCGGCCAAATGACATTATCTGGGGCCTTTCCCAAGGAGATATCCCGAGGAAAAGGTCCTGCTCAAGGAGTTTGTCTGCAGATAAAGCTCCTGCTGACCCATGACTCCAGTGTCACCCAGCAGACACAGGAGTCACGATCCTTCTTCCTTCATTCCTTCTCCATGGCCATGGTTGCTCTTGGCATGCTCGGAACCAGGGCTGGGCTTCGTGTAGCACACATGGTGCAGACCTGTAGTTCACTGTAGTTCATTCAGATTTTGTTGTTTCTCAAATTTACATGTTTTCTATTATTTTCTGTATTATTGTCTAGACAAATTTGTAAGTCTTATGAGTGTAATGCACAGTAGTTTTGTACTTGGGTTGGTATCAGAAATCCAGAAAAACCAATCCTTCACGCTCATGAGTGGATAAATGTTAGAACTATTCTTTTTTTGTTTCATCACTCTAGGGGCCTTATTTTACTCATACTTCGCTCCTTTTATTTTTGATTTCTTCATGATAGTTTCAAAGGAAAAATTGAACAGCTGAAGTAGTTCTTTTATTGCTGAAAAGCCCCTCAATAATTCTGAGTTGATAACCCACTGCACAATCACTGATCTGACTTCGGTAATCACACGTCACATTATGATTACCAAGAAATAACTGAAGAGTGATTATGCAAATCCTGGAGTTCTAATTGGCTAATAATGACTTTAAGACAGAGTACAATGATTCATATGTTGTGTGTTTTTGAGGGGAAAAAATCCAAAGTAATTATGTAAATCATTTGCCTGTAACAACTAGTCAGATGCAAAGCTTTGTTTGGATACGGAGGGCGCTGGGTAATGCATCAAAACTGGAGCATTGCTGTGGTGCACAGAGGCAGTTCCACTTCGGATGTGCTGTACTGTGCATAGGGGCTGATTTCACTCCTTCTAGCCAACTATTATTTCTTGCACTATCCTTGAGGAAGCTAAAACAACCTCCAAGCTCACATATGTGCTTAAGGTGATTGTTTAGCCCAGGAGATAAATGGGGAAAGAAAAATTCCATTTTCTAGAGAAGGACTGTAAAGAGATAATGTAGTCCTTAGTCCTTTTTTTTCCCTTTTCTGTTTAAGATTCTGTGTCACCACCAAATTTATTCACTATTAAAGATACTCTTCATTAGTAACCTTATAATAAAAGCTTCTCTTTAGCTTTTCTCCTGCCATGCTGTTATAGGACCTCTGGGCTCTCTTTGTAAATTCTACTTGTTAGTCTTATTAACGCTGATTCAAAAAAATCATCCTTGTGTGGGTTGTAGATTTTTTTTTTTTTTTTTTTTTTTTTTTTTTTTTTTTTTTT
>VZDJ01000155.1:4268005-4307011 GCA_008694505.1 Cyanoderma ruficeps | reverse complement strand
TTTTTTTGAGATTCATTGAAGAAGTCACACTGAAGACCAATTATTGGCAGTTTGGATTTTGGTACAATTTCTGTACAAAGTATTAGGAATTGTAAATAACTTTCACAACCTTTCATTCTACTTAAAATAAGCATAGTTTGGGCGATGTGAATACAAAAAATTCACATCAGGTTTCTCTTGGGAAATGTGCTTGGAGTAGGGAGCTGGAGAGAAGATAGTGGTTTCATGATCGCCATGAAGAGATGGTTTAACCTTAAAGAGGTTTGAGCAAAGAGTCTGGTTGAGGGCACTGCTGCCCAGTCTTTGTGTGACTTACTGCTTGGATGCCCCATTGTATATATTGAATGAAAATTTAATGGAAAACCTAGCTTTAATATAGGTGTATTTTCTATCCTAGCCCTTGAAAATAGTGTGTTTCTACTGAGTTCGTTGGTGCACTGTGGGCTTGAGTCAGGGTGATGTGCTGGAATTGTTGATCTGTCAGTCCTCTGTCTGTCTCTCTAGAATGGGAGAAGCTCAGACCCACAGACAAGAGAAGAGTGAGGCAACAAAGTCACCAGAATGTTCAGAATGTCTCTTGTGCAGACATAGGCTTTGCTTTTGTACTTCTCCTAGATCACAGTTTGGGCCTCTCCTAGAACAGGAACAACTCGACTTCTGTCTACACCTTCCACAAAAGAGTTTCCACTTGCTGTAATAAATCAGACACACAGATGTGAATCCTTAGAGGAGCAGATTAGTTTATACACAGGAAACTGGGACCCTTTTAATGCTGCTGGTAGAGGGTAATGAATATGAGAAGGAGTGGAGGAAGGAAGAGAACAGAGGAACCTGTTCTCCATGAAGGACACTTGGGGGAAAAAGTGGTCTTTAAATGCCTGAGAAAAATCTTAAGAGAGAAGACAAGGAATTTAAAAAAAAAAAAAGAAGAAAAAAAAAAGGTAGGTAAGGAAAGGTGGAGACCCAGAATATTGCAAAGCCCCTGCAGGCCAGTGAAGTTTCTAGTGAATTAGTTTTGGTCTGACACACAGTGAGCAGTTGAGGGATACCCTGACACTGATGCATTTGTCTACACAACATGCAGACCCGGGAATATTGAAACATTTTGCAGGTAGGTCTGTGCTTTGCTGGACTGATTGTGGGTGGGGCTCTTGAATGTGAAAATGAATTTTATTTCAGTCTAAAATTTCCTCACTATTTTTATGTTTAGGAAAAAAGATCCAATTAATCCCATGTGACGGTTGTAAGGGATTGAGAATTTATCTACATTTTTGGGCTTCTCCATACAAAAATAATTCAGCATTTGGAAATTAAACATCCATGAAAATTTAATAGCTTTCATTTTTTACTGGAATGACACGTGTCATTTCACAGTTTAGTGGTAATGGAGAAGAGCAGGGATCTGGGAGTTTGTTGTGCAGACAGTGTACAAGCAATTTTATGCCTGTAGTATCATGATGGGGGCAGGACAGGATGTGCATGTCTCATTTTCTTCCTGTAAAGAAGGCACCTGATGCCATGAAGTCTGTAGATTCTGTGAGATTATAGCCCTGCCCTTTGTGCCTTGGCCTCAAAAAGAAAACATCACCCCTTTTTCTGCCTGAGACTTCTAAGGGAACATACTTTCCTTCAACAATTTGGGCACTGACTCCTGCTGTCCTCTGGCTTGGTATTTGTGGGTGAGGGTGGATGTGGATGTTCCAGTTGGGACTGGCAGGGCATTCTGTTCCCTTGGTGTTTGCTTTGCATAGGTATGAATAAATGTGCCAAATTTCAGATGTGGGTGATGTGCCTGGGGACTGTACTTCCACAGGTGAAGATAGTCAAAAATAAAGCAGCCATCCATTTTCTGGATGTTTTAAAGCTGGAGAAGGATGAAATGTCAGGACCCTGAAGCAAAGCAAACAGGGCGCCAGCATATCTCTAGACCATCCCACTCTGTAATCAAATTGTGCTCTTTTGATTGATCCACTCAGCCATGCCCAAGCAACTGTCTGCTGAATCAAATTCAATGCTGTGTGTGGCTCAGTCATGTGAAAATAGTGCCCTAAAAGAGATAAAGTTAAAAAATATAATGAAACCAAAGAAGAGTTTAAAAAACAGCTTTTTAAGAAAATTGATGGGGGATTTCTTTCTTCTTTTTTAACTTGTTGACCAGAATTTTGTTCTGACATAAGACTGCACTTGAGATGCAAAATGCTAGTTTATCAAAGCAGCAGCAGAGGTATTTAAATAAAGGAGTAGTTTTGGGGCATTGGTCATTAATTTGAGACATAAACAAAGGAAAAAGATGGAGATGGAAATGAGAGAAGTAGAAGAGTGGACTATTTCATTGTTGCAAAAAGGGTGAAGAGAAGATGACAGGGCTTGTGTGGAACTTGTGTGCATAAGTATTTTTTGCACTGGCATGTTCACCAAATTGGCCAGATCCCCTTCCCACGCCCTGCTTCCCAAATCTCACCCCATTCAGGCTGTGCTGCTGTGTGCCCGTTTATTGTGTTCCGCGGCGGTTATGTTTCAGTAATGCTTTATTTACGTCTCTGGCTTGGAAAAGTCTTTGGCTGAAAGTCAAAATTTCAATGACGATTTTCTTTTTTTTTCCCCCCCCACCCCCAGCTTGAAACTTAAAATATGATCAAGCATTACGGGTGAGCTACACAAAATTTTTTGTCAGCGAACATTTGAAATCAGAGCAAAACCTGATTGTTCCATCTTATTAGCCACGTCTTGTTTGATGTAGCATGTTTTTCTAACCCGGTATCACTTCCATCTGAAGCTGCACCACAGAGAACACAAAGGTTTCAGTATTGAAGTTGAAGGAGCACTGAAGGGCATCTTACAAATGCTACTTTGTCACCTAGCAGGAGTTCTTGGAAATTTTTCAATGTTTTTCTTTTCTTTTGTGAACGGACATAAAGTGCCTCTTTCAAACCCAGCTAGGGTTTCATTCCTGCTTCTGTGATTCTCTGAGGTGCATTAGTTGAGGCTGGCAAACTTTTAGACTCCAGGGAATACAAAGCAAGATAATCAGTGCAAACTCAGTCCTTGCGGCAACTCTGTTTGGGTGGCTGAGTTTCCCGACAGGGGCTGGGGTGGGGGGGAGGAAAACTCCTGCCCTAAAGATGTGGAGCGGCGACAGAATTAAAGGGAGAAGAAATCTCTCATTTGTAAAAATCAGAATAAAGGCAGAAAAGGATCCGTTCAGAGACTGGTAGGAGCTGAGAAAGACACTTATGCAGGTTTGCCTCCCAGATTTTTTGCTTCCCTCTAAACTTTTATTTATGTGCCTTTTCCTGTGCCACTTTTACCAGTGTTTCTCCACAACACATTAACTTCCCTCCCGGTACAATAATCGACTCCAATCTGCTATTATCACGGAAATAGAAGAGGTAAAGTGCCTGTAATAGGATCCAAATCAAATCACTTTCACTTCAGCCGGCTTTTGCTGTGAAGCCGAAGATTCCCCAGGGAGATTCAATACAGAGAAACACCTGCAGACACAGGCTGAGGCCCGGAGATGATATAGAACACGACAGGCCGAGCTCTGCACTAGCATTTCCTTCCCTGCAAGCCGGTCACATTGGCAGTAATAACCAGAGGCAGGACCTGATAAAGTTGTGACTCATTGGCAAAGCCAGGATCTGACTTTCAGCTGATTTGACCCATCCTGAAGCAACACATCACTTGACAATTTACTGTAGAAACAGCTATAGTTAATTTTTTTTTTTCCTGCTCCCCTGAAGCACTTGCCTTAGTCTTGAATGGTTTTGCATGAATCCCTGGTTGTGTTTAAATGCAGTCCTGCCTGAAGAGAAAAAATATATCATCCTCTCCCAGCGGCTAGGAAAGGCCAGACTAAATTGAATTTAATAAGCTTCAGGTTTAGGGGAAAATAAACCTAGAATCTTTCCTGTGGCATAGGGAACAACTTCAACAAGGGTTGAAGATGGAAATACACATTGCAGCCATGCACTGTAGGTTAGAGTCTTGATGCCTCGTTCCCTGTGAATATTAGTATATTAATTCAAGTGCTTTGCCCCCACATCTATTTTTTTGTGTAAGTACTTTTTAGGGATGCTAAGAGACTCTATGCCAGTTATATGCTGTTATTTAATTTTGTGTTTATCTTAGGAAAACACTAATATCATCTTGGCTGGATGAAAACAAATACAAATCCTCTCCGTAAGTGTCACCTAAGATTTGACAGGTTTGGCCTTATCGGAGAAATAACAATAGAGGCAAAAAACAGCAAGAAAAACAGAGAAAAGCAATTATTCCCAAATTAAAAACCTGTGGGGAAATTTTAGGGGAATGGAGTACAGCTGCCATTTTCACTTTGAAATATCTGCCGGTGACCCAAGTTGCTGCTGCAAATATTATTTAGTAGCTGACAGTACACAAAGTTCCTCATGTAGTGGCTCTGGTGAGCGCACACTGAGCCTACATAAAACACAGCCTCAGCTCCCACCCCAATATAATTGGTAGTTCAAGGACAAGAAAATTTGATAAAATTAGATTTAAACAGATTGGTATAAAACTCAAAAGGAATAGACTAAGGAGGGGGGGATTGTGATAACTGTCAGTATTTTTGAAACTGGCTTCTTCTGGAAAGTGTTGTATGGTTTTTTTGATTGTCTCTTCTTCTCTGTGGTGTTTGAGCACCTTCAGTGTATTAGGGAAAGAGAGTGAGAGACATCATGTAGAGTTTGCCCTTAGACTTCTTTTTTCTCATGAGGGGAAATTGATTTTTCACTAAAAGTACGGTTGATAAGGTTTAGTTAAAGTATTTGCTGTAAGGCTGGGATTTTTCATGGAGTGGCAAAGGAAAATAACCACTTTTACTCCTCTCCCACAGGCTTTTATTGTAATATGAAAACTATTGTTTTTGTTGTTGTTTTAGAAAAACCTTCTGAAAGAAAGGAGCGCTGTTTGGAAATGTGTTTTGACTCGGCATTACAGTCACATTAATGTGATGTATAAAAAACCCATATGTTAAAGACTAACATGGGATCAAAACTCCTGCTGTGAGAGATAGGGAAGTCACATTATCTTGTCAGCTCAAATGCACTTTCTTAATTGCTAAATATGAGCCAGAATCCCATGTCCAAACATTTGCTCACTGGAAACCAAACCTTAATTTTACAGTTCAATTGCAGCTGCAACTCTAAGGGAGTTTGGGAAGCTCTAATGGAAAGGAGCAAAGTATTTAAATTATGGGGCATCAGAATCTGAGATGATAGTTTGCAAATTCAAAACTGAAAATATAGTGCTGATGTACAGTGAGAATGTGGCAAACAGCATTGTCCAGCCTCTAATTAGATTTGGGAGCAGGTAGGGCATTTAAAACCAAAATAAAAAAATAAAAAAAAGAGAGGGGTACTTAAGTATCTGTTTGTGGAGTATTAAATGGTGAAAGATTTTTATTCTGAATAATTGAGGGTTTTTTTTGGTTCTCTGTGCAAATCAAAGGTTCATATTCAGGAGAGCAGAGGAAAGGAGAAAAGGGAGGAAGGGAGGAATTAGGTCACTCTGTCAAAACATCTTTAGCTTTCCCGAAGAAAAAGTTATATTCATTACAAAAATAATTAATTTTTTAAATATAAATCTGTATGAATTGTATGATCTGAAATAAAACACTTCCTGTAATTTTCAGGGCTTCTTTATATAGGGGAAAGAAAAAAAAGCAATAATTCAACTTCAGACTGAAAGCATCTGCCTAATTGAGTGGGATTTTGTGAGTGTTTCGGTCCATCCAAACGTGCTTTATTTGGCACAAAAAAAAATAAAAAATTCTGGTTTCATCAGCTTCTTATGGTCACTTTTTTGAGAGAGGACCTTTGGTTTGCAGCACCTTTGTAGGGGTTGCAGTCTGGCATTTCCCAGCTGTGGGAGCAGGGAGGGAGCCGTGAGGCCAAACACACCAGGGATGCTCCGGGAGCTGTGCTCTGTTCCTGGGATGCTCCGGGAGCTGTGCTCTGTTCCAGGGATGCTCCGGGAGCTGTGCTCTGTTCCAGGGATGCTCCGGGAGCTGTGCTCTGTTCCAGGGAGCTCCCTGCCACAGCACCCGCCTCAAACACGTCTTTCCCTACTTCTCTCACCACAAGTCTCGTTTTGCTGACCAAGAACAAAAAAAACCAAAACAATGGGCTGGGAAAACAACAAGAGGTGTTTTTAGTAGCCGCCATCTGTTTTTTGAAAAGCAGCCAGAGCAGTGATAGTATTACTTTTGGTCTTTTTTTAGGGGCTTAGAGGCTAAAGCCTGGAGGATTTGAAGATGTGATCTCTGACACTGCCTTCAAGAAATGCAGAGGCTTCTTTCTCGTGTGTTTCCAGGTGTAGCTGCGTCTCAGGTGTTAGTTCATCAGCTTCATTTATAGGAAGCTTCAGGGTTGAGTGTGAGGAGAATGAAAATGCCTCTTGCAGCTTGACAGAAAGTTCCTCTGCCTTTTTCTCGGACCTTACACTCAAAATAGCACCGAGCAATTTGCTTAAACATTGAGGGGAGAAAATGAATTTTCTATACTTACATGCCCAAGCAGTGGATTTCACAAAATAATAATTCGCTTGATACTGAGTAAGAAAACTGTATTTCCTTTTCCTATTTCCTCTCATCTTACAAAAGGTTTTTGAATTTCTTGTTGGAACTTCTTTTTGGACAAACAGCCAACTTTTCCTTACAGTGCGTTACCCAACGCAGCATTCGTATTATTGGAAAATTAAACCAGTGACTGAGAGATTTTTTGACTAATTAGGTTTCTTGGATAATAAGAGCTTTTTAATAAGGTACATATCACTTACAATATTGCTAATGAAATGTGAAAGCGATTCAGTACTCTGTAAGATAATGGCTAACTTGTTTTAATTGTTAACATTTTTTCTTGCCTGCAATGACACAGTCATTATTTCGCAGTCACCGCTTATCGTGAAATCCAAGAGGATTAATGGTTTCACTTATACTGGCGAAAATGTTTAAGCTGTCCCGATTATCAGTGCAGTTGGAAAGAATAATGGTTATTTGTCATTGCGTTTAGCCCTAGAATGAATTGTCCTCCAGCCAAGAGAATCATTAACCCTTTGAGTGACAGTAATAGAGTTTTACAATTAAAAATAAGGAAGCAGAGATTTACGGCTGGATATTTTTTTTTCTCTCTCCTTCTGTAGGTAGTTTATTGGCTCATGAGTCCCACTAAAACTAAATATATTTCTCCTGGAAAATAAACCACACGATATATCTTATTCTCCAGAATAGCACTTCTGCTAGTCGGAATTAGATTGCACTGAAACATTCTTTGGGTGAAGGAACAAATCTCCCAACTAGCTAAAAAAAGTAAAAAAGATTGAACATACATTCTGGAGGGAAAATAAAGGAGATTCACATTGCTTTTTTCTTACTAGACTGCTATATGTGTTTAACCACTGCATTTAAAGGAGAATTTTGTCTCTAAATCCCTATAATTCTAAACCATTTACTACATATAAGCAACTTAAAACCCACAAGATTTCATCACAAAGTAATTAATATTGTAAATTTGGTTCATCTGGGAAGAGTTTTAAATTGCATTGTGAGCGAATGAGTATTCTTTAAATTCTGTACGTGGCACTGCACTAGCTGCCAAAACTATAAAAGGCATCATAAAACAAACAATTGAGTGTTTAAAGTTTTGGGTATAAAAGGGTAGTATAAAAAAGAAAAGAGAGAGAAATAAAAGCATTGCTTGGGAAGTCATTTTAAATCAGGGGGAAATACATCCCCGGCGTGGCTGTTGGTGAGCTGGTTTGGAATACTGTGGTTCCTTCCTTCTGGGTTTATGTTGGTTTTTGTTGGGGTAATTTCCAGGAGATGGTTGTGTGGGGTTTGGTTCGACCCTGAAGCAGCATTTTGGGGTTGGTTCTGCACTGGAGCAGTGGTGATTTCCAGCAGCACAGAATGCAGCTCATGGCATGAATCTGAGGATAAGGAATGCCTGTGAAATATTCTTCCTTGGACCAATGCTGGAAGGAGTGAAAGCCTTTTTTTCTTCATGAATTGGCAGGGATGGAAGGGTGATTCGTATTTAACTGGAAATGTCCAGCTCCTTAGAAGATTAGGTCCTCTTGGAGTTTTTTCACCTAAGAAATACATTAAAGTGAGTCTCACACAATAAAAATACGTTTTAAAAAGCACAGAGCATTTCTCAGCAGCGCATTCTTGTCCAAGTGTTTGAGAACGCAACCACCAAAGACATGGAAATTTACTTGTGGAAGACCCAGGTTTATTACTTTACCTTCCTTCCAAGAAATATAAAACACAAAGAGAATAAATACTGGTGTCAGTGTGTAGCTCAGGGGCTGATCCTCAGCCTGTGGAAGGTGAGGGAAAAGGTTCTGCCCAGGCTCACATCAGTTGGGGTGCCAGACCCAGCACCTGGATGAGACATAAAATGTCATTTATTTTTTTGAGTTGGAATCTTCTCTCAGGTTTCTATGGACTGCTTTTCTAAGGAGGAAAGGACTGCGACTCCCTTCAGCTGTAATAATAAATATAAATGGACTGGAGGATGAAAAGAAAACTTGCTCATCACTAGAGAGACCACATTAATGAAGTCTGTCTGGGGAAGAACACCTCCACATAAGTAGCCAAGGTGTGAACGGAAATTATACCATCCCACAATTATTTTTTTAAAAAATATGTTACTTCAGGTGCCTCTTCAGTCTGTGTCATGAAGATCAGTGCACATGAGCTCAGAGCATGATCATTATCATTATTATGTGTGATCTGTGCACAAAAAAACCATCTTCTGTGAGATGGTAAACAACAGTTTACCAGGACTGAAACCCCCTGAGGTCTGCTGGATCCGCACACCCCAGCAGTTCTAGATGGCAGAGGTCAGAAGAAACAGCTGCCACCAGAAAAAAAGACATGGCAAACACACGTGAATAAAAGATAAAAACGCTAAAAAAAAACCCCGACCAAAAAAACCTCCACCACCATCGTCTCCAAAAACCCACATGTGCATGAAGCCATACATGAATTCCCACTGCTCCATATTGCCACATTTATAGATGCAGGAATGTAGAGCTGCAGAAGTGGATGGTGGAATTTAGCTCTGGTTTGGAATTTATGATTGACACTTTTGAGAAGCCGCTATTAGCCATGGCTTTAATGAAAATTGGCTTTGTTCCCTTTGGTTTTCCTTTTGCAGCAATCCCTGGGTGTATGGTATATGTAACTCCCTCCCCCAGCCCCAAAATGTTGATAATGGCGGCTATTTTGGGGAAGACAATCACTGATGAAAAGAACTGAATGGATTTTCCCTCCTCACTGGATGGGGGTTCAAATGCTTTTCAGAAAGCGTGAAGCAAAAATGCTGCTGCACCTCTGTGGCTGGTCAGCTGCTTGTTGTCCTTTGGCTCCAGCTGGAATTAGCTTGGAATGTCAACTCCACCCCTGCCTTTTGCATTTTAATTACAAATGAAGCAGCCTACCAGAAAAAAAAAGTAGTGTACAACTTGTAAATGGACCATTTCTTAAATGTTAACTGGAGCTCAGAGGCTTAAGATGCAAGAGATGGGAAGGAGCTGACATCCAGCGGTGAAATTGTTGGAGAAAAAAAAAGTCAGGCATTCAAAATTGGGAAGAATTCTTAATTAATTTTGAAATAATCTCCCCACTGGATCTGCAGGAATTAAGTTAGAAAGAGACAGACATATTTAATGGTAATATTTTGTTCCTAGTAGAGGGAAGCTGGCGTCTCTGATCCTTCTGTCCATGTGAACAAATGCTTGACAGGAAAAACGGAGTTCTTGGGCCTGATTCTTGGTTCCTGAGCACTGATTATTTCTGTCATTATAATTTTTTTTAAGGGACTGTGCTCAAATGCTCTCCTGTACCCACAGGAGTTCTTCTGTTGCAGGCAGGTTTTGGGGAAGGGAAGGTTCTCCTGTCTGGAACTTGTAGTTTTTAGCAATTCCTGATGAATTTTAAAAGTCTTGTGGTTTCTTTTAGTTTATTTTCATTTTTTTTTTTTTAGCACAAATGCTGTTTAAACATTGCACACAAAGAAGACATAAAAACCTTGAAAGAGTAACTGGCTGGGGTCAGTCAAGCTCTCTGAGCTGGGTAAAACACAGGAAGAAAAAAAAGTACAGAAGAGCAAGGCATTGATTGGACTTAATTTTGTTGCATAGAAATATTTTGAACCATAACTGTGGAAAAACCTTCCCCGTATTACAGAAAAGTTGTTTTACATATAGAAATAGCTTATAGCATTTTCAAAATAACTTTTCCCCCGCTATTTAACTATCATGTGATAAGGAGGTGTATATAATTATATATATAATATCTATATTATAGATAATGTATGTATAATATATAAATCAGAGGTTATATATTATATATACATTATATATCCCGAAGGGATGAAGGGATGGCAGTACTATTTTGCCTCCTATATTCTCCCTTTGTTAAAAGAAACAAGAGCAGGATAATCCCACAAATCAAAATATCGGAAAACGGAGAGTGAAATGTCTGAGTGGGGCAGCAGCAAGTAGTTCCAAATTCTGTGGGTTTGGGGTTTGTTTTGTTTCTTTTTCTTAATATTTTTTAATTGGCTTCTTTATTTCTTTAAAATTTTAGCCTCTCTTCCTATGCCAGCTGGAAACCAATATTCTGATTTTATTCCCAGTATTTAATAGCTTAGATTTCGTAGTATTTCTCCCCCTCTTCCAAAAGGCTAAAATTTTAATTGACACATTCCTGGAAATGTATTAGGTCAATTTCGAGTAAAGCATGTCATTTATGCAGTGTGTGGAGTCTTGGTTTTTGTGTAAAATACTGCTCTTAATTGATTATCATGTACATGAATTTTCTGCATCATTTACACTTACAAATGTGCATTGCACAAAAAGCTAATAAATCTCAGGGGTTTGAATATTAACAACAGTTTATCCCCCTTGTGTTATTAGCAGAGAAATCAGCACTAGAGACTGGCAAACTGTTGCTCCCATGAGAAGCCTTTCCCAACACAAGGAGCCCTTTGTCACGTAAATGGTTCAGTTGGAGAAAATGACAATATCTGACCAGTGTCGGCAGCAGAACTGGGGAGAAGCAGAGCTGCTCGTGTGTGTGCAGGCGTGGAGGTCCAGGTCAGTGTCCTGCTCTTTAGTTTGCTTCCAAGGAGCGAGAGAAAATTCCCTCTCTGTGAAGGGGGATGGAGGAATTGCCCAAACCATGCAGATAATCTCATGGTGGGATAAGGCAGCGGTGCACAAGCAGAAGAGCTGGAGACTGTCCAAAAGGCACCGTGCTGCCCCAAAAATTGTCAGTGTATGCTCAAAGGAAGGGTAGTTTTGTTACCATCCCTGAATGAGCTCAAGGCTGTGCTGCTGGGTGATTTGAGGATGTGGAAGGCTGTGGAGTTGTATCATCACTGCTTCCCAGATTTTAGCTGGAGCAGGAGGCTCTGTGGTTCTCTGAGACTCTTGCTGGTTTGGGTTGGAAGGGACTTTAATGATCATCTTGTTCCAACCCCCAAGAGAAGGGGGAATGTCATCTTAAGGGAAATGACAGATCAGGGTGTGATGCAGAGGTGATCTCCTGTGGACTCTGTTATGGCCTAGCTGGGAATACCAAGAATATCTTTTAATATCAGATCCTTGTTGGTCATATTCCAGCCCTGGTCAGATCCTTCACATGCTGTGGTGCAGTTTCTGCAGGATTTGATCACACAGTCTCAGTGTCTGAAAGTGTGGGGCTTTGCTTTACCACTTGATATTGCTGTAATCAGTGGCTGAGCACAATCTGCTGAGCACCATTTTCAGTGGTGTCCCACTCCATGGATAGCTGCATTTTATCACTGGGAATAGTAATTCCCTTTGCATATACCTGCTTTTATTTTTTTTTCTTTAAATTTGACAGTGTAATTTACTATAATTTTTTCACTGAACTGAATTACTGAAAAATAGTTGCCCTTAAAAACATGTAAAACAAAGGGAAACCAGCCTTCTCTCTTAGTTTTTCACTTAAAGGAACACAAAGGAATGGGGGCACTGCTTCGCCTGTGTGTCTGACCATCAGTCAGAAAACTCTAAGTAACCCTAATGGAAGCTGAGGATTAGACATGTTTATTGAGGGAGTAGAATTATGCCCCTTAGAAGGGATGCTAGCTCGGGATCACTGCGGTATGAATCACTGGGACTGTGGCCAAAGGTGGGAAAGAACACGGCTGACATTCGCAACCCTCCCAGCTATCAGTAAGTACAGCCAAAATAATTACCCCAAGGCATCTGGATAACCCAGCCTAATTAGCGGTGCCTGAAAACGAGTGGGTTGCATGTTTATACCTGAAGAAATCAAATTACCCTCATACATTTCACCAGGGGCTCTTCCAATTCATTGCTCTGTTGATGAAAGAGGCAGCTATTTACCATAAAGTCACAACCCCGCAGCCTGTGGCTATTCGCCACGTTGAGGAGTGTTACTGCCCTGCAGGGAAATTATTCCTTTTACTGGAGTTGAAGGCAATATTCTTTGCACTGATGAGCTCTAATACTTTTATGGTAGGTGGCGTGGACTGTGGAATATACACAAACACAGTAATATGCACTTAATTAGATTACTTGTTAATATCGTTCATTCATTTAATTTGGTCAAAACTGCTGTAGCCAAATGTTCACCCTGAGCTGCAGATCTCCGTTCCCAGATCTGAGAGCAAGATTTAGAGAGAGTTTTAACATCCTTGTGGATAATAATATCCATAATTAAAACGTTTGAGGCTAACCCATTTGGAAGGGAATGTAAAGCCTCGCATTTTAGCCAACTGAGTAAAGAGTAAAATCAAATCTTTGAGGTTGTAAGGTTACCCCAAACCATAATAATTTCTTGCATCTCCTTTTGAAATGTCTCAACCCAATGATTTGAAGAGATCACACAGCATCTGTAGCAACTATGAACCAGATCAAGTCTGGCAAATTCTTAGTTCATTAGTATATCCCAGCTTCCCTCTATTGCAATCAAATGTGAAAAATCTGAGCAGCATTACTGCACAATCCAAATGTCAATGTTAGGAAGTTGCCATTTACGAAAAATGACTAAAAAAGACCCAGATCTAGATTGTACATTAAACAAAACAAAGGTTTAGGTAGAACATTCATATATTTAAGAATGGCTTTATTTATTCCTTAATGATTATTATAAGAATTATCATGTACTTTTGTGGGTAACAAATGTAGTGATTGCCACAGTTAAAGTGCTTTGAGTGGATTTTGAGTCAATTTTAGGGAAGACACAGTGATATACAAATCTACTTTTGTCAATACTATAGAGTTTCCTCAGAAAAAATGTGGCACATCATGCCACCCCATCATGGAACTCAACCCTGAGGGATATATACCTGGCAAACTGGTTTGTACAGAAAGATCCTTCCCTGGGTGCTCTGCATCAGAATCTAGAACCAAAAATTCCCAGGGTCAGAGAAAGTTCTGAAGGGAGAGACGCAAAACTTCATCCCTTGTTCTGAATTGACTTTAAATGCAGATTTGTTCTGCTTACTTTTGATGTGTGAGTGAAGTATAAAGGAGATAGGGCTCATAAAATGGTGCCTGGGTATATTAAAGCAGCTTTTCACCTCCAAAAGGCAAGGTTCAGATTGGAGTTTAGTGGCCCCAGGCTATTCACTAGTGGGCAGTTGCCCACACTGCTAAGCATAACACAATTTAGCAGAAATCAGAACAATTGACAGTTTCTTCTCAAGAGATGCTGTAGACTCATTACTGGAATTGAAGGGGTGTTGGAGGTCAGAGCTGAAGTGCATTGGCAGATCTGTGTGGAGGAAGTTTGCGGCGCTCTGTGTGGTAGGACAGATGGTGCTGTTGCTGCCTAACTTTCATGAGCACTAAAATTCACCAAATATCCCTCTTGCCGCAAAACAAACAAACACGCGCGCTCACAGACACGCACAAGTAGTCCCACACAGTTGAGAGCAGTCAGCGTCCCTGGCATCCTTACCAACTTTCCTACTCATTTAACACCAGCACAGATTAGAGGACACGGGAACGCAACACTCCGGGCTATTTGCTGAATGTAGCTCATAATGATTGACACTCCTGTCTGTGTCCCCACTTTGAACTACATGTTGTATATTATTATTTTTTGTTATTGTCCTTTAAAATGCTCTGAGATATAACATATGGCAAGTGCCAGTGCACCACGGTGCAATGTAATTTAGTCAAATATCAGAAGCGTAGACAGTGCAAATGGAAAGCAGGAGAAATATCTGATCCAAGTGCCTACTGGTGTAATTGACTCAGTCGAGCCAGCCCGTGTCATTAGTCCTATAAAGAGTTGCATTTACAACAATAAAACTGAAAAGCATGGAAATTAAAAGCTGTTAGAATTTCCTCTTGTGTGTATTTATCTGCATAAGTGCTGTATACTCCCTGCACAATTTTGTAATCTGTTTGGTAAAGTGGCATTACAGTAACCTGTGTCAGCCCCGCACTGTATATCAAACAATATCACACTCCAAAGGAGGATTAATCAAAGTAACGGATGCGCTGGTTTAGTGCTCCATGTCTGCTGTCAATTACACACGCAGTAAGCTCACAAATTTAAGCTGCTGAACGGAATAAAATCGTGGGTCTCTTTTGCTTCTTACCCTTGTGTGCTTAAACACCCCCAGCTGACCGACCTGTGAATTTTGCCAAGGATTTCTGGGCAGGTGAAGCGACTCCAGGGCCGGGCGATGCGACAGGGACTGTTTGTGTTTGGCTGTGTCAGAGCTGAGTGGCAAAGGCAGTTGACAGACAAGTGTACCCCAACAAGGTTTCACTTATTAAAGAAGCCTTGTCAAACAAGCTGAAAGCCCTGCATATAAGTGACCTTTCTGTTCACCTTCCATTACAATGAAGATTTGAGCATTCCTTGCGAGCCTTCCAGTGTCGACATTAAAGAATCAGAGTGTCTTTCCATCTCTGCTGATGTGCCACTAGACCACTTAACAGAAAATTGAGAGAGTATATTACAGGGTGAAAGAGCAGAGTTCGGAGGTCACTATCATTCTCATTAAGAGATGTTTCTATGCAGTGCCCATAGGTGGATAAATCAATACTTTCTGTCTGAAAATGATCACGCTTGGTAAAGAGTGCTTTAATTGGGCTGTTACTGTTTATGGAGAGTGAGTATTTATGGGGTTTCATGACAATAAACAGCAGAGGGGATGATGGCTTCCATGTTCCTTTGTGGGATGTGATGTGACAAGTGGGATGACAGAAGATTTTGACATTTCAGACCTCCCTTGAGTGAGGGGAGAGCAAACTCGTAGCAATTGGCCAGGAGCTCCCAAGGTCCCAAATTGTTTGATGCACACATTGTTTGAATAGAGATGCCTTTATTTCAGATATCTTTCTAAATGTTACATATTCAAGAAACTAAACATTAAGGGTCTGATAGACAACCCTTTTTTCCCTCTTTTCTTTCTCCCCCACTTCTAATGGCACTGGGTGGGTCTGTTTAATGCACAGCATTTTCACTGTCAGAACAGAGGCTGAGAGAAACAAAGGGTACAGGGAAAAGGGGAGACTGAGATCCCTGGATCTCACAGAGAAACAATCAAACAGAAACAGGAGAACTGAAAGGCAAAAACTGTCCTGGCTGTGGAGGACAGGAACACTAAAATGAAGCGGAATCAGTCTTCAAACAAAAATCCTGAAATCCTGCCCAGCATCCTGATCTGGTGCAACCCAAAGGAAAGAGTGTGGCCATGCACACTCAAAACTGGGGGCACAGGGCGGGCTGGGATCTTCAGCCACCCTCATTCCTTCAGACAGAGGAGTGTTAAACTAACCTTCAATAAATCTCCCTGATGCAGATGTAGTGTACACATCCTGACAAGTTATTTATTTTGAACATGTTTTAGTTGAGATTCCTGGGTCTGACGGTCCCACTGCATTGTATCTCTGCTTTCCCAGTTTGAAATGTGTATATTTTGAAACTTTTTTGAAGGAAGTCCAGGCGTTTGAGGTAAGCTATATGTGGAGAAAATAAGAGAAAGTTTCAGAGAATCTAGACATGAATTAAACCAGCTGTCAGGATTTTAACCGTGACACGCAGTAGTGACTGCAATGCATTAAAATCAGCACGGTGTATTTCCAGAATTGCCCCATACTTTGAAGACTATTCAGATGAAAGCGCTGTCCCCAGTATTGGCTCCAGTCTGGCAAGAAAGGGAATTGGACCCTGAGGATGTGACCACACACTGGTCTGTGCTGTGCTGAGCAGTTTGCAGAGCTGAGGATCTGCAGTTTAGGATGCACACACACATTGAAACACGTTGTTTCTGATTATTGTTTTGCTGTTTATTTGGTATGGTGGATTTCTTTATCGCTGTGACGTTTGGCCTTTTGGCTTCTAGCTGATGTATCGAACAACTGTTAAAGGAAATTCCATTTAACCCCAGGAAAATCTTTCCTGTGAGTCTGGGCAACACTAGAACTTGTGCCCAAAGAAGCTGTGGGGCCTCTAGCATTGGAGAGAATCAAAACTCAGCTGGACAAAACTTGGGAAACCTGCTCTGCTTGAGTTGGACAGGGAAACACCAGAGGTGCCTTTCCCCAGCTTCAGCTATTTTGGCATTCTGTGATTCCATTATATTACACAGTTTTGCAGGTCAATGGGTAAAGGAGCCTAGGAAAGAAAATTCAAAGATTTCTGTGGTCCTTGTTGTCACTGAAATACTGACATTTAATGGAATTTTTGCTTCAAGGAGCGTCTGGGTTATATGTCATAATATATAATAAATATATAATATATATTGCATATTATATATTACATATTATATATATATTATATATGTGTTGTGTGTGTGTTTTGCTGGTGGGAAACTCAGACACAGAGATTACCCTTCAGAGCCCCAGGAGCATTTAGGTGACCAACTCTTCCAGGTTTCAGAAGGAGTTAAGCACTGCTGTGTCTTCATGGGTTTGTGTTCTGGTAATTTACTGTGACTTGGGGCATTTTGGCCAGGGCTCTGTGGACTGCATAATCTTCTCTCGTGTCACTGCTGAGCAGCCTAGACAGGTTTCCAACTGCTCAATCTTTTCTCTTTTTGTCTTTTAATTTATTTTAATTTTATTTTAAATATATGCTATGCATGTTTTTTAATATGTTATGTCTTTTCAAAAGCCCCAGACTTCTGCAGTGTAGAAGCTGCAGTAGAAGTTGTCTGCTAAACACATCCGGCCTTAGATAGTTTTCTTTAGCAAACAGAAATGCTAAAGTTTCCAAGTCCAAAGACTGACAATTCTGTGCGTTCAACAGAAGCGAATTACAGACTTTTGCTTTAAAAAAAGCCCATTATGAATTTAATTATATTTTCAGGGGTTGTTTGTATAGGATTGCAAATTACATATAAATGAAGGCAAAGTCTTTGTGAAAGCATGTGTTGTTAGCAGGAAAATAACAGCAACAACAAAAACCCCAGGCTCCAGTTTTGATGGGAAAATATTACTTCTGGTTATTGTTTCATCAGTAATCCATAATACCTCCAAGGGAACTGCTACAGTCTGTCATCTCATGGACAGCTTAAAAAAAAATGGCATGCTATAGAACTGGTAGGCCCTGAGGGAACTTTTGAATAGCTGATACCCTATTTGTGCAATAGATATTTTCCTTGATAACTGGAAATTAAGCTTGCCTGGAAGAAATGTAAATATCATCTCTAATTTGCGCTCTGAATTACCATTAAAAATTATGTGTGCACATAATCATATCAAACATTTCAGAGCTCAGAAACCATGATAACACTTGGCACTCTCAGCATCTTCAAAGCACTTCACAAATATTACCAGTGCATCCTTCTTTCGCCCCATATTGTTATCCCCACTTTACAGATGAGGCAAAGGGATCAGTGAGGTCCCTGAGTGCCTTGGGATCAGGCTGACTGTAAGGAACGCTGCTGGGACAGGGACTCAGGAATTTGTCTGTGATTAAGCCACTCTCGGTAGGCTGCTGGTGGTGCTAATTTACTTACAGGTTGGCAAAAATAATATATGCAGTGACTGAAGTGCGCACGATACCATTACATAGATGTTGTGCCTCCTAACCTAGTTAAGATGTAGCTGCAGGACAAAGGTTTTGTTTACATCAAAAGAATGACTGGAAATAAATGGACTTTTCCTTCATAGGTGCCAGTAAAGGGCTGGAATTAGAACCAGACTGATACATGATTTAAATGTAAACAGGCTAAATCAAAGCAAACTCATTCAGATTAGACCCTGTTCCTAACACGTAGAATTATTCCAATTGCAATTGGAGGGGGAAGAGAATTGTAAAGATATTTTTAAGTCATAAAAAATCGTAGAGACTCAGCCAAAATTGACCTTGACCATAGTTAATGCCATGCCAAGAGCAGTGAAAGCTGCTAAATCTTTTACTGTCTTGGGTTTTGGTTCTCACTGGGCAAATTCCTAGGTGTTGCATTAAATATTTGAACACAAATTTGCAATCTGGAGGGGGTTTTATAGTGATGTTCCTGCATTTGGGGTCTGGTTCTGGTCTATGGAAGCCAATAAGAAATTTTCTGATCTTGTGGTGACAAACCAGATTTGGCAGAGAGTTTCCAGCAGAATTCCCTGTTGCCTGATCTCAGCGTGCAAATCAGCACTACAAGCTCTTGCAAGTCTTCCACGAAATTCATTCTCAAGAGAAGTTGCTTTCCACGTGTCTACAAGTCAGGAAAGCTAAAAAAGTAGTTTTTGCATCATGTTCCACTTGCTTGAACTCTCCACTAGAGCCCTCTCCTCCCTGGTCTGCTGCTGAACTGGTTTTACTGGTGTTATTGGCATGTCTCTTGCTCAAACGCAAACCCTAGCCAGGGCACAGGCTGAACCTGTCTCCAAACCAGACAGAAGGGTCTCAGGTAACCTCTCAGATGCAGTGACGTGTCTTTTCTCTGTTGTTGGATCCAGATGTGACCAGCTGACACTGTTCTGCTGCTAGAAGAACACGAGATGTAGGATTCCTGAAGGGTCCTGCCTTCCTTTGTGTCCTAAAGCTGTCTGTGGCTGAGCTGTGACTCCATAAACTCCATGAAGTTTGTTTTTGCATTGCTGTGGAAGGGCCCCAGTGCTTCCTGCAGGTTGTCACTGCTGTTTTATAGCCATACCCAGCCTTTGATGGAAATTCCCCCTCCTGCCACCTCTCAGCACCACGGGGTTGTTTGGGCTGCATTTCAGGACTGTGTTCCGAGCAAAGCTTGTGCAGGCTGTGGTCAAACATATGGTACCGATTCTGTGCAGATTCTAAATCTTGGGATCATAAACTGGTAGAAGGGAGCCATAATTCCCTCTCCTTCCTAAATCATAAGATAAAAGGCAGCCTTGGCTTGGCGGACATGTCTGGATGTTTTAGGAACGACATTCCTGACGGGGGACGTTTGACGTCTTGGCAGGTAGAATTAGCAGCATTAAGAGACCCTAACACCAGCATAAAATGTGAGAAGTAATAAAGCCATCCTAAAAGATCTCGTGTGAGGAACTTAAAGCACGAGCCTAACGCTGGGCTGTGAACTGCTCAGATGCAGTCGCTGGGGATTGATGGACTCTCAGGATTCATCCTGGCTTATCCTTCTTCCTGAGGAGATGATAGCCATAATGTCACTTCCGCAGTTCAAAATGTATTGTAATTACTGTTAGAAATCCCAGATGTCCCCTCCAGATAACCCGACTTCCAAAGATTCAGCAGAAAAGCTACAGCTGCAGAGAAATGACACTCATGGTAACTTTCAAAGTTTTAGCGACACTGCAAGAAAAAACTAATTTATTTCTTTTTTGAGCCTTTCATATTCCATAATTTTGAGCCTTGTATCCGATAAATATTTTTTCCAAGATTGTCAGAAACATAATAGCATGGCTTTAGAATTCCATGTTTTCATGGCAAAATTTGCAGTGATTATGAAGGGGACGAGGATTTTCTCTCTGTTAAATGGAAAAACAATGTTGATAATTATGTAAAGTGCAGAAACATCTTATTTACAGTAGACAAACAGTACAGTGATTGAATTTGAAAGGGAAAAAAAATACCAGCCAAGGATGCGAGCTTGGATTTGGTAGTTGCAATTGACTAATCACAAAATAATTCAGTAGCGCTGAACAAAAAAGGCATTTTTATCACCATCTCCTCTCAGTTCACAGGCGGCATTGTCTGTCCTACCGTTTCATGTCAGAGAAGAAGGAATTTTACCAAATGTTTGATTTATTAGAAAGTGAATGATTCTTTGCAGCCATGTGGGGCTAGCCCATGTTTCAATAAGACAAATTGCATTGTAGCATTCCACTGGCAGCCAATGATAACTCATGATCCAGACAGAGTCGGTTATACCAGAATGGATGAAAAGCAGGAGCAAAAGGACACAGAGTAGAAGAAAAGAAAATGCTTCAAGAGCTGTTATTTAAAACAGCACAACAAAACAACAACAAAACCTAAACAATGTTGTAGCTACTATTTAAAAATCTTTCAATTAAGATTCTGTGCAGCATTGCAAGCAGAGCATGGCAGAATAAAGAGGATCGTGTTATCTCTTTCCCAGTAGTAAATTATCATATTTATACTCAAAAACATGCCACTGTCAACTTCAGTCATTTGTGTAATTGGAAAAAGGTAAATGATGTAGTAAATGAGACCCTACAGTCAGGTTTTGTTCCAAAAATGGAAAAAAAAAAAAAAAGAAGCAGTGGCAAATGGTGCAGGTTTAAAATGAGTTAATGTCAACTGCAAAAAGCAATGTCTAAGACAAACAAAATCTGACTGTTCTTGACCTTTCGTTAATATTGATAGTTTATCACTGGAGAACCCATTGATTTATTTTTTCAGTTCATATCTGATTATCACTTCAAAATAGAACTGAATATTTTAAACCAGCCCAGTCGTGCTGCCTTTCGGTTCCTGCTTTTCCAGATCCCATCTAAACGTTTCTTTATTTCCAAATGCTGCCTTTTAAACAGCAGCCAGCCCCAAGGTGATGGGTTGTTTCCTGCTCACAGAGATGCGTGTCATGAAGTGCTGCCTCTGCCCGCCGGCTTTGTTCTTGGGGATCCACGGAGCAGGAAGGGTATTGAAATATACAGGAGTCTTGTTCCCAGGGAGCTGACAGCCAGACCTAAGGGACAGTGTGGAGTGCATACCTGGTATGTCTAATTTTAGGCCTGCCAGCCCTGACAGTGGTCCTGGGGAAAAAAAAGAAAAAAAAATCTATACTAATTTCTCGGTGACATACTGCTGTAAACTGCAGCATTTTTCATTCCACTACCGAAATGTTCCTGTGCATTTTTTTTTCCCCCAGTATTATTTAAAGGAACTGTCAAGCCTTCAGCATTTAACAAGTATTTTTAAACCCTGTTTTTCAGTGTAAACCTGCCATGTACCCAAGGTATTGTTGCATGAAAAAGCATAAACTAAAGTATCATATCAGAAAAGAAATCAACATTAGATATAAAACCAACTTCATTTTATTGCTTAACACTAATATTGTTCCCCATGGGAGAAGCATTGCAGTTTGATGGGTTCTGGGGGCCCTGTGTGGGCTGGTGTAAGCCAGGAATCCCCTATGAATTTTGATGAGGCTCTGCAATTTTACATCAGCTCAGGATTTTCGACCGCCGGTTCAGTGTGCACACTGTGTTGAAATAAAGGTGCAGTCATTTTAAATATAATTGAGTAGGCTCATAAGAGGTTCCACTTAGAAGGTAAATTATGGTAACAAGTCAAGAGTGTACTCTGTGTAGTTTTCATTTCAAGTGTACGGTCTTCTGTATTCACTTAACTAGACACACAAATCTAAGCAGACAGATGAGATAGAGGCAATCAAAGAGAAAAGCTTTATTTGGAGCTTATGGGAGTATTGAAGTTTTATTTTGTAGTGTTTCCCCATGAGGCAATTTCAGAAAAAGACTGAAGAGATGGATCACAAACAGTTTAATATCTGAATTGCTGGCTGGTGATCAACAGAATTTTGGACTCCTCCCTGTATAATTCTGAAAATCTCCTACCCAGTTTGAATATTTAGCAAAAGTGCTGGGGAAGGAATCGCTCTGACGATTTTGTAATGTGCTCTCTTTCTCAGTCAGGAGGAACTGAGTTTGTGCCTTTCATGCCTGTGGATGTACAAATAATGCCATACAACGCTTTGGGTCTTGTTCTTTCCAGACAGCAGTTTTTGCTTCAAGGAATGATGAAGGTCTAGAAAAACATTCTCTTAATATGAGAGAAGTGGCAAAGGAAACATTGCAGGGCATCAGTGTAATGGCTTGTGCTAACAACATGGAATCGTTTAATGCATGTGTTGTGTTACACTTTTATAGCTTTCAAGTGCTGCTACGCAGTTTTGAGTCCAGAACAGCTCCTTTTTTAGTACTCACCTTTGTGTCAATTAATGTTTTCACACACTTCAGGTGACTTTGAGGCCAGCTGTGTCAATGTGTGCATATAAAGGTAACTGATCACTTCAACATGAGTTACCTGCAAGTACAAGCATTTGAAGGAGATAGGCCCTTAAAAAAAATCAGTGCCCCCAACCTCCTCTATACACATCCTTACTAGACCTTTAATGCCATTATGCCATCTAGTATTTTTATTTACTTTAGCCCATATAAAGTAGCTCCTTCTCATAATGAAATAAAGCTATAAATTTATTTTTATTCAAAAATTTTATTTTATTCAAATTTTCTTCTGCAGAGATTGACTAATGTCCTTTTTCTTTTTAAAAATTCGTCTTTGTTTTTTTTCTAGCTTCAGAAACTGAAAACACATAGCCATTGAATATGGCATATCTGACTGATTTATCCCATAAAATTCCAGCACTAGTGATATGGAAATGAACTGAAGTGACAGTGCTGTGTAGTGACACAAACAACAATCATCTTGTGTTTAGAACCACGGAATTGTTAAGGTTGGAAAAGACCTCTGAGATCATAAATTCCAACCACTGACCCAGCACTGCCATGTCCACCACTAAACCATGTCCCCAAGTGCCACATCCTGTTGTCCCAATACACACTGATCCATTCCTGGTACTTGGTACAGAGATTAAAAAGTGGGTGGAGAAAATGAGAGGGGATTTCTACCGAAGGAACAAGCTTCTAAAGGAAGAGTGTAATCAGTAGATTCCTATACTCCCAAAAGAAGTTCAGGGAGCATCATCCTGCTTCAGTTGCATCATCTTACTTTTGATCAAGGAAGAAGCTAGAAATAAAGCAGGCAGCAGCAGTAAGCTGGTTCAGGAAGCACTAGACTTCCATGTGTGTGTATATATATATATATATATATATATTTTATGCACATATGTTGCCTCTCCCTTCCTGAGTTACCTGTTGATAGCACCTTCCTTCCACCACCAAGAGAGAAGATGTGTCAAGGACACATCAGAGTCGATACTGCAGCCCTGCTGTGCTGTGTGTGATGCTTTCCAGTTGGCTCTGGGTGTTTCTTTTTACTCTGGAACATCTGAGCTAATTCCTGTCTCCATGAGGCTGGAAGATGTTTTGCAAAGGGGCACTGGAGAAGTTATTTTACTCTGCCAGTAAGGGCATCCTTTGCTTTTCGGAGATTTGTGAACAAAACCAAATCACAACTCCTTGGTTAAATTTGTAACTGGTCACGTTTCTAAAACGGGGGATTTTACAGCATTCAAAAATCTCCAGTACAAAAGACGAGTGGACAGGTTTGTGTAGCTTGAAGTCAGAGCTATTCAAATGCAGAAAATCTGTGTGAAAACATGTACATTAGTTTACAGCTGTACAAACCAGTCCTTGCTTTGAATGCTCCATGGACTGCAATTTCTCTGTTTTTTACCTTTGAGCCCTGTTGAATTGGAAGGTTGTAACAATGCAGGCGAGTTGGATGCAATTTCTTTGAAAATATTTCATATTGCTCTGTGTCTGATTCTACTTGTGCTTCACTAAATAAAGAGGAGACTCATCAGCATCCAGAACTTATCCCAGAAATTAGGAGGTAGACAACAGCTAAAATGGGCGTTTACACACTGAAAAGACGGGATATTCTTGATTACAGCCTGTATTCCAGGGTTTTGTGCCAGCTGAAGGGGTTATCACCAATTTCATCTATAGCTGCTGGACACTGCCCCATAGCAAAGCCAACCATGCCTGGAAAGGCTGTGCACATCCTCACCAGCAATTCAGCAGGCATTAAATCATCAGGGGAATCACTTCAGGGGAAAAACTGGTGCAAGTAGGATCAGAATGAGCAGCTATTACCTATATAAATAAATGAACTTCTACCCCTTGCAGAAATGTAACAGACCTAAAAAACATCCCTTCCCTCTACAGCTCCCGCACGTTTCTCGGTGTGCCCGTACCTGAGTCATTCACAGAGATCCTTGTCTGAGTCCTTTGCTGCACAAAAATCTACTTTCTTGGAAAATGTAGAACAAATACTCAGGCTGTGATCTCATTCCTACCAGTGCCGGAGACAGGAGTCCCACGGGCTTCACTGCAAATTAGATCCCCTGGAAAGAGACAGAGAGCCAGAACGGATCCGACCTCTGCCGTTCCTGGGAGCGAACTCCTATTCTTCCGTGCCCTCCCTGCCTTGCCTCTGACAACTTTTCCAGTAAGATTTTCCCTCCCTGCTTGTGCTGTCTTTTCCCTTTCCCTCCCACCCCCAGAAGAAGTTCAGGACAGGTATTGAACGGGCTGCCAGGCTGCCCCTGAGGCAGAGCCTCCGTGAGCTGCCCGGCAGTGTCTATTCCCATTCCCTGGGTCCTGTAGATTATTTTCCGAATAAGTGTGTTTAGGTTTAATTCTGTTTTTGTCAGCCTCTGTTCTCATAACTCTAACTCTGTCCTGTTGCTCTTTTGATCAGTTATACATCAGCTGTAACATAACTCTTGTGATTTCATTTTGGTGCCGCTTACTTCATCCAAAAAGGAACTCGCTCTTCAAAGAAAACTTTTATTTCATTGTCTGCCACATATGCAAGAATTCCCTAAGGATCGGGGTTATTTATTATTTCGCTCCCCCTCTTTGCTTTCCCCTGTTCCTCTCCAAAAGACTAACAGACACTAATCTCCTTTCATCAGGTTCCCTTCTTCCTAATTTTTTTTTCTTTTTTGCACAAAATGCTCGCCACTACCTTTAACACCTTATTGTGTCTGGAGTGATAATTACTTTCAGTTGCCGCAGCTGGTGCATGGGGAGGCGTGCGGGCCCTGTAAATTGGGAATGGGCAACCTGGGTGGGATTGCAGGAAAACACAGACTTCTGCAAAATCAGAGAACACAACTAGAGCAGGGACAGTTTTGTTTTTCTAATGATTTTCTGTATTTTTTTTTTTCACCGAACTCATCTTTGAGACATATTTCTAGTGAGTCACCTCTACGAACAATTTGTGGCTCCTTTGTTAGAGGAAAGGATCGGCTGATGCACGTGACAGAAAATAAGAAAAATATGAGTTGGTACCTGACAGACTTAGTTAAATCTCACATTTGGAAACAACACACACGGACATATTTGGATAGCGGGACACATGGGTCTGTCAACAGTTTTTAAGGTCCTCTGAGGCATTATTAATTCTTATTTTAATGTATACAGTATTTCTCTGAACTCACAGAGTCTTGATTCAATCTTTTACTTCTCTCTTCCTTTAAGTGTAGGATTGAGAAGGAAATTTGGGCTTATTGTGAAAGTGAACACAAAGGCTGGGTTATAACCTTTCAAAAATAAGATGATTTCCCAACCTATATTTCCCCTTTCCTCCTTTAGTTATTATATAAGTAGTAGGCAGAAATTATAAACAGCATTATTAGTCTATTTTTTAATGTAGGTTGCCTGTTTCAGTCCCTCACAGCGTGTTCAGCATATTGAGATGTTTTATACTCCTACTAACCACGAGGAAACTGGCACACATTGTTCACTACATAAAATTAGGTTTTTATGAGACTAGTTTATACATGTTTTCTTAGATTTCCTAAAGTAAGCGCTACTAAATTATTTAATATACAATCTGAGATGCTTTTAATAAAAGGTTTGCCATAATCAGCCCAGCTCTGGGCGCGCTGGTTTGAAGCCCTGTGTTTTGTCTGCTCTCGCGTTCTGTGCTGGAGGCTGGCAGATGTTTCCCAAGCCTACCTAAGGTTAGGAAAAAAGGTCCAGGTTTGGGGTATTTTGCAACTTTCAGACAGGTGAACAAAAAGCATGACTAATCTGTGAGTCCCTCTTTAGTTCTCAAGCTTAGTTAGGTTAGACTTAGGGTTGGGGTCAGAAGTGCTCGGTGTCACACGCTGGGGAATGTCCCAGTTTCTGGGGAGGGAGCCTGGTGTTGTCTCCTTTCAGCTGGACTGAGCCCGTGCAGTAGAAAAAAACCAGGGAGACAGCAACCAAGATGAGTGTGGGACTTTGCAAATTCCTGGAGATAAAACAAGAGCAAAGTATCATGAGCTTTGAAGGAATTATTCTTTTTGATTTGTAGGCAGGGCTGCATTCCCAGGCCTCTCTGAGCCATGGTCTGGGGCTGGGTTAAGGTTATGGTTAGGATTAGGAAGAGTTAAGGCTTTTAAATTTGACAAGCTGGGATACTTTGCTACTTCCAGAAAAGTGAATTGAGGGGAAAGTATCAATATCTTCAAATTTCTTATTCATACTTGTGGGCACTGTGGGTACCTGGGTATATTTTGACTAAGAGATACTGTCCCAGTTGGGTCAGGTATGCAGGGGATGGTACAATCAGAGTGAGGGGGTACCCACATTCCAGAGGATAAACTGAATCGGTGTTTTCAAATCATCCCTTATTTACGGGCCATTTGCACCAGGAGCTGAAAAATTAGTTGTTTTGGTATCATGGCATGCTAAACTCCTTAGGAGTATCGGGTGAGGCTGTAAGAAATGGTGCTAATTCTAGAATTGAGCTGTGACTGCTCCAGGATTGGGAATGGAGGCAATTTCTATTTCATGTCATTTGAAAAATGTAAATAGGGGTTTTTTTCAGCTTAGTCAGAAAATCTGCCTCTTCCAACACTTGCACCTCCATGAGCTGTAGGTGACTGCTGGCTTTCTACCTGTATTTGAGGAAAAAAAACTCATTTTCTAGGTGGTAACTTTATACAGAGTGTCATCTTTACTGATTTGGCCCCTTGTGAAGGGTTCTCTAGCTGATAAATTCTTACAGTGTTTCAAGGTTTCATCACTACATTTACACAAGTCCCAAGTTCAAGTGTCATTTTCAGGGTAGCGATGACATAGACCTTTCCTTTCTTTCAGAGATAAAAGCATCCACCTTTTTTCTTGTAGCAAGTTGCTCTATTATAATTCCCAAATAGGCATTGAAATTCTGAGTTGCAGTCAAAAATCTTTGCTGGAGTCGAACAAGAATCCCAGGCACTTGACCAAAGCAGTATTTCAAGAATATATTGTATTTATTTGAAAGATGATAATGCAATGCGGTCATCGTTTGCTTCACTACAGGTATAAATCCTCTAAAACCATTGCAGATGTGGCAGGGATATTGCAACCCATTAACCTAACAGAATGTAACTGTTTTTCTCTTGCAAGGCTTGTCTGACTGGGTCTTTTTCTTTTTTTGCTGCGAGCGTGGTTGTATGTGTTGGCTCTGTGTGTACATTGTGGCGTTGAGTTCCGCCGTCTAGACCACCTCCCTGTGAATTAATACTGAAATGGAGTGGCTTAAATCCCCACACCTTCCCTCCTTGTCCCTCTGTGTGCACATTAAACTCAGCCAGCTGAGATCTTACTCAGAGTCTGGCACTTTTGTGCCGCCACCCGCTTGAATGGGTATTTTTTCAAGTGTTTGTGTATAACTTAGTGTGGGTATGAATGGTAAGGTCTGTCCCTAAAAAAAAAAAAAAGTCTAAAAAAATTTTAAAATCACTATTTATTATGGCACTTTAGTGTGTATTTAAGATTCCTCCTTGTTGCCGGGTTTGTGTCCAAAATGGAATTACTAGTCTGCATCTTTGCTGATGGTGAATATGTCCACGAGGCTGAATTTCAGATGTACCCATTTATGAATCTGGCGTATATGCTGAATGCAGCATTTTGTGCAGGTCACGTGTTGTATACAAAACATCTGATAAAATGCTGCTCACAGTCTTACAGATCTTAGAAATCCTTTCCATATGTCTAATCTTAAATCCTTTCCATATGTCTCCATCTATACATGAGCACCAATTAGTCAATTAATCTGCCACCTTTATTTAATTAGATAATAAAGAAGAACTTTTTGAAGTTAAATCTTATTTCATTTTTCCAGGAATCAAAAATGACAACTAGTAGCAGCAACAAATTACAAGATAAATTTCCTAATCCACTCAGTGAATACATTAATATTACAGTATTTGCTGAGTTAAAACAAGCCCAACATTCAATATTCCCCTTCGCAAACAAAATACGTTTGCGTGAATCCAAATAATTTTTTTTTTTTGGTAAAAAAAAATGGCTCTGTGTAGCAGTCCTGGAACAATTGCGAGACATTTTGACTCTTCGGTGTCCTTATAAATTAACCCTGTGTTAATGAAAGTTCATAAGCAGGAATCCCTGTGCAATGGAAATGCTGCCATGCCCCCCTTAGGGCACCTCTCCAGCCGCTGAGCCGTGCTCCGCACGCAGGGCAGCCAGAGCCGGGGCCAAGGTGCTGCCTCAGTGTGTCCATCTCCATTGAACCTGTCTCATTAGCATGCCTCTGGGCTCCCCGAAGACATTCCATTTCATCTGAAAGCAAAATATAACAGAAACTGCATGTTTCTGGGTTTGCTGCTGGCAGCTGTTACCTTTCCGGGGGGGAGAGGGGAAAAAAAAAATTTAAAAAATTCCTCTGCCAGGTCGAGACCTAGAATAAATGAAAATAGCTACACTGAAGCCCACAGAGCAATATCACTTTGCACCTAGGGAAGGTTTGTCCCATGTATTTCTCTACTTCAGCTGCAAATAAACTCAATGTAGAGGCATTAGTATTTTTAAAAGGTGAAAGGGATGTTATTTGCCTTTTTCTCGTAGCCGTACAAGAAAATTACTTTTTTTTTTTTTTTTTTNTTTTTTTTTTTTTTGCTTTTTCTCCACAGGAAAATAGTTTTCTAATAATAACCCAGTATTAAGTGTCAGGTAGTTGCTTCATGATTTTCCGTGCTTTATTGCAGTCATCTATTGGGAATGGGGTCAGATTTCCAACTCACAGCAGAAGAGCTGCTTTTATTGGGTTGAGCATTGTTGTTTTCTGTCCATGAATTATCAGTTGCTTTGAAGACTGATCACTTCCTTTTGTGGGGATACTTGAGGAACACACAACTTTCTTTTTTGGTACCTGAAGCCTTGTTAGCACAGACCTTATTGAATATAACCCCCTTTGTTGGTAAGCGCAGAGATGACAGAATTTGAAAGTGACTTTTTTTTTCTCTGGATTTTTTTCTCTGAATCCAGAGTGAACCAAACATAAGAAAATATTAGAGGCTCTTAGGCTTTCACCTCATGTCATAAAAGAAATAACATAATCTATTTTATGTGTGTTTTAAAAAAAACTTTAAAAATTTCCAAATTAACTGTCCTTGGACGGGATTTTTATAGGGACCTGAATATGGAGAAAATCCCTCTAACTCTCAAACAACTAATATGGAAAGTAAGTTATTCCTCTGGCAAGTTTTTCAAAGTGAAAAGGAGAATTTAATTGATTCATATCCAAACATTTAGATCATGCTTTGATGCAGTAGTGGAAGTAGTTTATCTGAATCCTTCTATTTAGACAGATGAAAACAGCAGAATATGTATTTTATAAGTGAGAGAAAAGCAGGAACAGGAAGGGAAAAATGCAAACAATATTCCCAACTTGAAAATGTACTTTAAGTCTTATCACAGTGGATTTTCACGGATGTACTCTATTAGGGTTACTAACTTGAGGAGGGCTCCTTGTGATTGTAAAATAAAGCACCGAGGTTTTTTAGGATGTGGGCCTTAGAGATTTCAAAGTTGAGCAAAAGAGATTAGGATTCTATTTTTTTTTTTATCCTGCTCCTAGTTTTTCGTATTTATGTATTAAGCTGCTTGTATTAAGCTCTTTGCTAAGTAGTATTTCTGATCTGTGCTGCAATTTGTCATGACATTTCTCTAGGCAGCTATTATAAAGATGTCTGCTTCCTTTTTTTTTTCCTTAAACAAGAAAGTAGACTGCAAATAAGTCACTTGATTTTTAAATTACTGCCAATTAAGAAAATGGAGAGTCAGGGTCCAGAAAATTGATAGCTGAATTCTGATCTTGGATCTGGAAAATACTGAGCCATAAAATATNGGAAAAAAAAAAAAAAAAAGCTGATGTTATGTTCATCTGACCAACATATGTTGTTTGCGAGTGTCACTGGAGTTCCAGTTTTTAGAATATGGGGAAAAAGATAATTTGAGTGAAACAGGCAAGCGAGTGCATGATCTGATGATCACCTAAACAGGTTTTAATTTAGAAACTGTTGATACTGAAGCTGCTTTCCAAGTCTATTCAGTACAAGTCAGCGAAACTCACACTGACTTCGGCAGATCTCGTGGGGTTTTTGCCAGTCTTTTCTAGCAGCTTGTCTGTTCTGCGTCCAGCCCGGGGAGAAACAGCACCTGCCTTGCCTGGGTCCTTCGCTTGCCTCTCCTGTCACGAAATCTCGGAATGCTTTTGCGGAGAGCCGTGCCTTTCTTTCTCTTCGCCGCCCCCGGCTCGGCGGGAGGGAGCGGGGCCGGTGGCACCGGGGCCGTGTCGCGGCCACCGCGGGCACCGCCCGGGTCCCGCAGCTCCGCATCTGCCGCCACCCCTCACCCTGCTCCCCGCAGGGGTCTGGACATTCAGCACGCTCCACACCTGCCTTTCAAGGTGTGAGCCGAGCTCCTTTTGCAGCACCCTCTGAAAAAAAAAAGAGGATTTTCTTTGCCCTCACCCGGCAGCCACAGCTGCGAGCCCCAAACCCACCGCTGCTGGTGTCCCCCAGAGCGGGAGAGGGGCGGCTTTGCTGCTCGGGGTGTGCAGGGTTGTGGGAGCGGGCAGAGGAAGAGGAGTATTTAATTCGCAGGTGGTTGTGAATGGTGGAAAAAAAATCGTGGAAATCGTCAAGAGGTGACAAACATTTCTGCGGTTTAATTAAAAGTCTAATTGTGCCTTTCAGGTTCTTGCGAAAGGGAAAATGAAACAGTGAAACCCTGTCATAATAGTGGTTGTTATGAGTTTGATCGAGTCTACTGAATTTCCAGAACTTCACTACAGATTTCAACAACCTTTAGGTCAGGACCCATCACCTTTATTTTCTCTACCTGAGCTTTTTTATCTTTACCTTTATTTTTGTTATGCCTTTATTTTTTTAAAATTATTATTATTTTCATTTGAAGTCTTCTCTATTAATATGTTTCCTCTGTGAAACGTGTATGTCTCTTCATGACTTCTGTATAATGAGTCAGTTTTTAAGAGTCAGTCAGTTTTAAAGAGTAAGTCAGAAAGGTGGTGATTTCCATACACACATTTCATTGACAATTAAACTAAAAGGAGATTTATCAGTTCCTACCCCGATTTCAGCTGTAGTTTGGACATTTTCCTGTACAGCAATATGTTGCCTGTGGAGGCTGCAACCCTCCCTTTCAGTTATGTGAACTTGATGTGATGTCCAGAGACTGAATTCGGAAAAAGGAAAAAAGAAAAATTAAAAAAATGTGGGGGGGGGAGGAGTATAGGTTTGTAAAATGTACTTTTTCATCTTTAGGTGTCATAATTTTTTTCCCAAGCTTTGAACTGCATTGTTTCACTAAGGAAAAGCTGAATTTATAATTCAGAGCTGCACATTTACATTCACTGTAACATGCTATCATTAACAAACTTTCCTTGTTTTATCTCCTGCCTCAGTAGCCAGTCCACAGTCTCCTTTCTTCACAAATGAATTGTACCACAGTCCTGCACTAAATACGAGGTGGGGGATCTTTACTCCCTGAAATATTAATGGAGCAGAATTTTTTTTTCCCTGTGAGACAGACTGGATTTTTCAGTGGGTTTTTTTTTCCCCTCCATCCAACAAAGGTCCCTTCTTGTCAGTCAGCTTTGTAAAAGCAGAGGAAGCACCAAACACATTAGAAACCGAGATATGAGAGAACCCAACAAAAAACCTTCTTTAAAAAAACCATACTTTTGAACTTCAGAGAGGACGCAGCGCTTGCTTTGCTGTGAACACAGGGCTGGAGAGTTTTTTTCTTTTTAACAGACATGTGTAGCACATTTGTTTCAGTTTTATATCCGCTGTCATAATATGATGGTTTTATTCGGGTTTTAAACATGCTTCGGCTGGAAACCCTACATCTTTAAATTAGGCAACCCTGGTGCCTTTGCGATTTCCCTAGCTGCACTCTCTCACCTTACCCAGGTGCATGTTAAATCAGTATTAATGACAATATCATCCTTCTGCAGTCATCTCCTGCCTGCAATTTGGTTTTAATTACCCACCACGTTGTCTTTCCCCCTCACTGACAGCCATTAAATAGGGAATGACACCAGAGCTGTGCTGGTGTCGAATAGACACTTCACCAGGGTGGTTGATTCTTTTTTTTTTCCCCCTCCCTCTCCTCTTCTCTTTTCTTTCTTGCCTCTTTTTTTTTTTTTTTTTTTTTTTTTTTTTTTTNTTTTTTTAATAACTAAAAAAATCCTTCCATAAAGCAGGCTGCAGTGCCTCCTCGTGGTAGTCATCAGGAAAAAAAAAAGGGATTATTTTGCTCTGGCTTGTTTTGATGGCTGAGCGATGCTTGCTTTGGCTCAGCTAGAGCTCTTGGGGAGAGTGAAAAACCAGCATGATCTTTAAGAGAGAGAGAAAAAACAGCACTTAAAGATTAAGGCCTGATTGGGACTCACTGAAGTGTCTCCTCGTTGGAATCGAACAGTAACTTTGATGTAGAATTTAAGGCTTGCCTGACAGTCTGGAGGAGCTGCTGGGAGGCAGGAGCCCGGTCAGCCCCGGATGTCGGGGAATAAAGTGCTGCAGACAAAGCTGCTGGCAGAGGTGACCCTGCTGCATCCCTGCTGCATCCCTGCCTGCATCCCTGCTGCATCCCTGCCTGCATCCCTGCTGCATCCCTGCTGCATCCCTGCCTGCCCCTCGTGCTCCCCTGTGCTCAGAGATTTGACAACTCTTTCGTTCTCTGTCGCTGTGTAGAGTTGTGCATAAACACGAGCAGTAGGAATTTTTCATGCCAGGCCCGGCCTTTTAAAATGAGTCTAAAAAGCCTCAGAATTCCTTTCATTTTGGCCAGTGGTTTGAAATAGCCTTGTCCTGCACCCCCCTCCCCAATATCAATATTTAGCCCCGTGGGAGGATTTCTCTGTGTGAACTAAGTTCTTGCTGGAGAGATTTAATTCTTGAGCCAATGCACTAAGTTTTGTGGTATAAGTCTTGATTTATAATGTGATAACTGGTGGTAGAGCCTGGTCCAAGGTTTGCTCTGTCAGCCTGACCCTGTCCTGTTCTCTGCATGAGGTCAGTTTTCAGCAAGGTCAGTTGGAAGGACACTGAGAAATTTTGCATTAGGAAAAACACCTAAATATCTGTCTACAGGAAAACATGGGGAAAAAAAAAATGAAATGTTTTGGAGGAGTGAACAGAAGTTTTTAAATTAAAAAAATTCTTATTCCTGTTTTTCCCATCAGGGTGTTAGGTTTAAAAAAGAGAAGTTTATTGGAAGGAAAACTAAACAAAAAAATAAATCTGGTAAAGATGGCTTGTGAAACAATCACTGCCCATCCACGTTTGTTTCAGACATGACAATATTTGACCTTGTTAAATGTCAGTTGCACTGATTTGATTTGAGGGGTCTGGATTGTGAATCACTAAATACTTGCCCTGTAAATTTGTTGGCCCTTTCAAGAAAATTTCTGACTGAAACTTGAGGCTTATAACGGTGAGTCTACCAGGAGGGTTTATTCTCTGATAGAGCTTCCACATATTGGTTTACAGCCGTACTGAGTCCCCTTAGAATGATTTTTTTTTTTCCCCCTTTCCTAATATGAAACTTGATGCTTGGAAAATCTGATAAGTGAGTTTCATTTCCCTGGAAATTTATTGCTTCTATTTCCAAGTGCAAGGAAATAAAACAAGTAAAAACAATAAGCAGTCTGTAAGGAGGGTATTAATGAGGGGTCACTCTTTTCTCATGTAGGCTCAAGCTCAGGAGAAAAAGAGAGAGGAGTTGCTTTGGGGGCAATCTAAATGGCTGGTGCAGTATATTTTGCTTTATTTATTTGGTAGGATCAGCTCTGTTCTATTTCCCCCTTTAAAACGTGCTCTCCAATTCCGAGTGGGATATTTATGACAAGAAATACAAAGTCTTTTCTTCAGGTAGTGGAAAGTCCTTTGACTTCAGCTCAGGGACTCGCTGATTTTTAATTGACAAAAGACTATTTATGCTGCTCTGAGCATCTCTGAAATCAGAAGGGCCCATTTGTATATGTAAAAAGAGATTCCATAGAATTCCAGCGTCCCATCCTTATTCCAGTGGAGAACCACATTGTGCTCGTCTAATTCCCCATTCTTTCATTTGGAAGCGATGGTGTTCTTCACTTCTTCCTGGTAATTGCTGTACAATGCTAAGGAGCTGCCAAGTTCCACTGCAGGACTCATTATATTTAGTAACGGCAGGAAAAGGATTGCCATCTATAGAGCATTTTATATGAGAAAAGAACTGGGCTTCACAACGTTGCAGATGTGCATCCCCTGTAGATCCTGTCACCGAATCAGCTCCTAAGTGAGACAGACTGGTCCATTTTGGATGCAGGGAGGACAGTTTGGAGGATAAACATGACAATAAGAGACTTCAATGGAAGGAAAATTTAGTGCTAACAACGTCACTTTGATTTTTAGATCTCTTTTGCACCCGTTCACTGTACTTCCCCTCCTTTGCTTAGGAAAGTTGTACCCGTTGGAGCTGTCTTAATTTTTTTTGTATTGTGCGGCAGTGACTTAGTTGTGTGTTGTAAATGTGATGCCTTTTTATAGACTCTATAGCAAGTTTATTTTTAAATGTATTTTCTCTAGGGAAGGGCACACAGTTTACTCAAAATTTACCATATGCTTTGCATCTCCAGTAAAACAGTTGTAGAAAATACCATATTTTTAAATCTGGTGAGTCGTGAAGAATCAGAGAGAGGCCGGATGAAGAACAGTAGTTAGAAAGATAGATACTCAGAAACTCCTTCCCTTCCAAGACTGAACTGCCATGAAGTAGCTCAAGAGGGACTATTGAAAACATTATTGTGCTTTTCAGGTTATAGGCCTTGAACCTGCAAACACTTGTGCATGTAAATAACTTTATATAGGTAAAGCAAACGCTTTGAACTCAAAAGGGTTACTTGCATATAGGAAGTTTTTTATGTGTGTAAGTGCCTGCAAGATTAGAACTGTAGTTGGTGTTTGATTAACGTTTAATCCTCCATGGCTGTGCTGCCTTACGGACAATCCACAGGGAGTTTCAGAGGAGGCAACTCAGGAGCTGAATGTGCAGATGAGTTTTAGTTCCTTTAGTTTAGATTTTCAGTTTCAAGACAATGTAAATATGTTGGTGGTTTGTTTCTGTTTGTTTGTTTGTAGTTTAAAAACGAAAGTCAAAGCTGTCTCCTCCTAAACTGGAAGCCTAAGTTTGTGATACATGCGGCTGTTTGGCTTCTTTTCCTTTAGGTAAAAAAAGTCTTGAATTTAATTCACAACATTCTATACTTTTTATTCTGCCTTTTCCATCTTCAATATCTAAGGAAAAGTGAGAGCAATGTAGAAATACACTAGTGTCTTTTAGGAAGTAATATTGCATTTTAAAAAATTATTATCTTTGCTCTTTTATTCTGCATTTTACCCCAATCAGCATCAATTTTCAGAGGCTTTGATGAACTTAACATCACTGTTTTTTTCTAAAAGGCCATAGAACACAACCCACACCCCACAGAAGCTACTAAAAGTTTTTCATTAGGTCTGTTGGAAGCTGATTTAAATCCCATACAATTTAGAGGATTCCCAACTTCAGGAAATACAGTATTTCTTCATATGAAATTCTTTGTTTGCTTCTAATTGTAGGACCACACAATCTACAATTACTGTAAGATTTTTCTGCAAATTATTAGTCAACCCTTGAGCAGAGTTTGTGACAGTGCTGGCAAACAATGGACTTAAAGAATGTTTTGAGGAAGTGTCTGTGTTTATATGGGAAGCAGTAAATGGGCATGGGCAAGACATGATGAAGAATGAAGATGTGGAAATGCATCCTGCAGGAATGGTGAAGCACATGGAGAATGGATGCAATTCCCAGGGATCAGTCACTGTCCTTTTTGTCAGGAGAAGTCAGGGTTTATTCTGGATTTTGGGAAAAAGCTGCTTTTTAGTGACTGGGGAAAGGCTGCCCAGAGCTTTATAGTTCATCCAGGGGAAAGAATATTCCAGCTGATTTTCTTGGTTTATTTGATTCCAAACCACTTTTCCTCTCCTCTCTTTATACACACACCTATCTATTGACATCCTTAAAGCAACCTTTGTTGTTTAGTATATCTTTGACGCTGCTGCTTTGTGCATAAAATACAAACACTGTGGTGTGAGCTTGCTGGTCTGAGAGCCTTATCCTGGGCTCTGGCTCTGTTTTTCTCAGCTCTGTGTGTGCACACTTGGAGGACAGACGAGTAACCAGGGGTGAAATCCACCTCTGTGCTGGGTAAACATTTAAACTTTATGATCCTTGTCCTAGCCCTGTGCATAAGGGTGAATTTCATCCCCCATAAATGTAAAGTCTTCCTGTGTTATTACAGTTGCCTCTCCCCATTTCCCATTATCTTTGAACCCCCTCTCCATCATTAAGCTTTCTTTTAGGATCCAGGAAAATGTCATTCTCTTCTCCTCTTTCTCTGACTGGCCTCTGGTTATATTAGAAAATAAAATTAATCTCAAGGGGAAAATAGCACTTAAAATTATTACTACTGTTTAGCTTACTAAAGTGATTTGCTCTCCGTGACCTGTCTCAGGCTGATCCTTGTACAAATCAAATCAGCACACAAAACAGCACTGGGAAACGCTTTCCAGACTCAGAATTTCACAGCTCCTGAACCTTTCGAATGTCACAAGCAAATCAAAAATGAACATATTGGTTTATCTGTCTCTTTAGATCCCAGACAGTGTGTGTTTTTTTTTAAAGGCACGTATTCTCCCGTGCTCCATATGAAGTGTATGAATAAGCCAGCTGTAATGCTTCTGGGGGAGCCCAGACCTAAATGTTTTGCTGAGCGGGGGCTGGAGAAAGTTTCCATCCACTTCCAAGTCTATCCCTGTGTTGTGGGGGATTAATGTCACCCTGACCTCCAACAGTTTCTCATTAAGCTCTCTAAAATATGAACTCTAACCAAGCGCCTGCTCTTCATTTTCATTTGATGGGTTTATCAGTGGGCTGGAGGAGACAGCTTGTGGATAGACCAGACTTCCATGATAATTCCCTGAGGCTCAGCTAATTCCCTGCCAGGGGCACTGGGTTGGTACAGCCTGTGGGGCCTTGGGAGAGCCTTGTGTCCTTTCAGCAGGGCCAAGGCTGCAGCAGCAACTCCTTCATTAGTTCTGCCTCTCAGACGTAAATGAGTGAAGGTGTTGGAGCTCCCTCCATACATGACTCTACTTTTTCACTCTCAGAAGGAGCTCAAACCATTCTACTTGGCATGCTCTGTTGCCTCAGAGCCCCAGCCCCACAAGGAGTAGAAGACCAATCCTGTGACACACAGATAACGTCACCCACATCATTAGGCTCTGACCCCATTTCCATTCTGACCTAGTGGGGTGTGGGATGCCACAAGGATGACTCGTCATCCCCTTGTCCCTTGAAGTCTTTCCCATCCAATTCAGCAGATCTATACCAATGTCTGTGAAATTTAGAGGAATGACATTACAAAATCCATGACAACAATTTGTTCATCTCGTGGTGACCTCTTGTGGAGTCGTTTAGAAATCAGGCTCGATCCGTCACGTAGGGTACATTCCAGGGAGAGGAAGACAGGAGTCATAATCCAAAATGTTCTCAGGCTTGGAGAGACAGTCAGCTCATGCTGAAGGACACACAGTCTCCCACGGGCTCTGTGTGTCTGGGTTTCATGGCAGGGTCATTTACTTGTCTCTTTGTACTCACTATCTACCTTTGTGCATAAAACCCAGCTCGTCCTCGACTCTCAAGCACAGGCTTAGCGTTCAAGAATTGGCGTTAAAACCCAAAGTGTGTTATAGCAATAGAGCTGCACCTTCTGAGAAAGATCCTAGCTTTTGTGTCACCCCATTTTTTAAATTGTCGTTCTGCACATATGGTAGACATCAGAGTGATTGTGGAGCCTGCAAGGTGCAACTAGGTGTGAATTGTTTAAAACAGGGCTGCCACCAAGTTCATATCCAGCTCCGTATTTGGAAAATCTAGAAGTGATTGTTCTTCACCCCCTGCCCATGTCTAATGCATAAAATCAAAACCTTTCATGCCATTCGCATTATTTTTTTGTGCTGATCATGCTCAAAGCCAACCTTTATTTTTCATTAATTCTTGCAAGGCTTGAAGCTGTTCCCAATGAAACCAATTGCCAAACTGATTGTGGAAGCCAGATCAAATCTGTAGTGTAATTTCCCCCCTGCTTTTTTATTGTCCTTGCTCCAAGTCATTCCTGTCTCATGCAAACTACAATAACTACGGCAAGCGTTTACTTGTGGGAAAAATTATCTCAACTTCCTCTCTGTGCATATAATATCTAACAATGTACTGTACTGAATAGCATATTGAGAAATGTCATTGATTATTCAGAGTTTAACATGATGAGCCATTCCATTCTTCTCTTCATTGAGACCAATTTATTCTTACGCTCAGACAAAATTACAATATTCTAAATAATAAAATAAATAAACCCAATGACCTGCTATGAGAAGGATCCCCTTTGAAATGATAGTTTTAAAAACACCCGCGTGGGTCAAGGTTTTTTCCTTTTATCCCTGCACATTTGTTTTGTTTTTCTTTTTTTTTTTT